>CM060443.1:156436850-156849050 GCA_030545235.1 Helianthus tuberosus
AGATGTTATGTACTATTACTATCATTATATACGTACGCTACATTATGACCTGGCTTACGTATTATAACATGGGATCTTTACTATGGCCTGACCAACGTAAACCCTCTTTTAGAAGATGCCGCCGAGACGTGAGACACGCATGCCTACCAATGAGGCGGAACTCCAGCAAATTATCGCTGCTGCCATCGCACAATACGCCGCCTCTCAAGGAGGGACTAGTGGAAGCAACTCTGGCAATACTGGCAACAACAATAATCCACCTCATGGTAATACTAAGACATTTAGACATACCATGACCTAATTGGATATCTTTAGCAATGATGCTAATGCCGATCGTATGTTATAATGTATGTGCAGGGTGCACCTACAAGCAGTTTCTAGACTGCAAACCGGTCAACTTTGATGGCACAGGAGGTGCTGTCGCCTTTGTTCGTTGGGCCGAGAAAACTGAATATGTTCTTCGCATGAGCAAATGCGCACCAGACCAGCAAGTCACCTATATCTCAGGGCTATTCTTGGATGGAGCCCTCTCTTGGTGGAATCTGCAAGTACAGACACTTGGTGAAGCTGCTGCCTACGCGCTAACCTGGACCGAACTGAAGGAACTTATGCGCAGGAAGTACTGCTCTCGCGCGGAAATCCAAAGATTGGAAACCGAGTTCTGGCATTTGAAAATGGACGGTCCAAAGATCGCAGAATACGTTCAAAGGTTCCATGACTTATCGCATGTGGTACCCTACATGGTCACTCCGGAGTTCAAGAGGATTAAACGTTTCATTTGGGGATTAGCTCCTCAAATCATAAGCATGGTAACCTCATCCAAGCCTGCGACCATTACTGAGGCGATTGATTTGAGCGTAGCTCTCACTGAGGAGGCGATCCGCCTAAACAAGTTTGGTGATGTTGAGCAAAAGAAGAAAGAGACTCACGTCGAGTCATCAGGAGGTAACAAACGGAAGTTCTCGAACTTCAAGCAGGGCGCCAGTGTGGTTGTTAAGAAAGGAGAGCAAAACGTGCCAGCTCAGGATACAGCTGGTGGTAGGAGGAAAGGTAAGGGATATATGGGTGCACATCCCAAGTGTAACTCTTGCCAACGCCATCACTCTGGCCGATGCGGGCCAAAAGTATGTGAAGCTTGTGGAAAGACTGGTCACTTGAAGGATTCTTGTTGGGCTAGTGCTGGCCGGGGAGGCCAAGGAGGATTTGGGAATAGGAATAATAATCGTGGTGGTAATGGAAATCTCCCACAAGTAAACAATGGAGGAATCGGGAATCGAGGCAAGGGTGCACATCCCAAGTGTAACTCTTGCCAACGCCATCACTCTGGCCGATGCGGGCCAAAAGTATGTGAAGCTTGTGGAAAGACTGGTCACTTGAAGGATTCTTGTTGGGCTAGTGCTGGCCGGGGAGGCCAAGGAGGATTTGGGAATAGGAATAATAATCGTGGTGGTAATGGAAATCGCCCACAAGTAAACAATGGAGGAATCGGGAATCGAGGCAACGTTGCGAATCAAGCGGGAAATGCAAACCAAAACAACAACCAAGCTGGAAATGGAGGTGGAAACGGGCAAAGACTTGAATGCTTTAACTGTGGTGATATTGGGCATTTTATAAGGAATTGCCCAGAGTTGAACCAAGCCCGTGGAAGAGTGTTCCAAATCGAAGCGAGGGAAGCGCGCCAGGACCCCAATGTTGTTACTGGTACGTTCCCTGTAAACCACCGCTATGCATCCGTTTTATTTGATACTGGTGCCGATTATAGCTTTGTGTCGTTAGAGTTTAAGAATATGCTTGGTTTAGCCGCTAATAAGTTAGATATTCCCTACTCAATCGAATTGGCTAATGGGAAGTTAGTAGAAGCCAATGAAGTTATCAGAGGTTGTGTGATCGAATTGGGAGAGCGTGAGTTTGCTTTGGATCTACTACCAGTCCAGTTGGGAAGCTTCGACGTGGTGGTAGGAATGGATTGGTTATCAGGCAACAAGGCTGAGATAGTTTGTCACGAAAAGGTTGTTCGTATCACAACCGAAGATGGCGAAACAATTGTGGTTCACGGTGAGAAGCGTGATACGCCGTTAAGAATTATTAGCTGCCTGAAAGCGCGAAAGTGTTTGCAGAAGGGATGTGTTGCCTTCCTGGCGCACATTGTGGATAAGAAGGCTGCTGAGCCGAGAATCGAAGACATCCCTGTCGTGAGGGAATACCCAGAAGACTTACCTGGACTGCCACCTCAGAGGCAAGTAGAGTTTCACATTGACTTAGTTCCAGGCGCCGCGCCTGTGGCTAAGGCACCGTATAGACTTGCTCCGTCTGAGATGCAGGAACTGTCGACACAACTTCAAGAGTTGTTAGACAAGGGATTCATCCGACCAAGCTTCTCGCCTTGGGGAGCTCCGGTCCTGTTTGTCAAAAAGAAGGACAGGAGTTTTCGTATGTGCATCGACGACCGGGAGCTGAACAAGCTGACGATCAAGAATAGATACCCTCTGCCAAGAATCGATGATCTGTTTGATCAACTGCAAGGCTCAAGCTTTTATTCAAAGATCGATCTTCGATCTGGATACCATCAGCTAAGGATACAAGAGGAGAGTATCCCGAAGACAGCCTTCAGAACTCGTTATGGACACTACGAGTTCCTTGTTATGCCGTTTGGTTTGACAAACGCACCTGCAGTCTTTATGGATTTGATGAATAGATTTTGCAAGCCGTACTTTGACAAGTTCATGATTGTGTTTATCGACGACATCTTGATTTATTCAAGGACAAAGGCTGAGCACGAACAGCATTTAAGAACTATTTTGGAGCTGCTGAAGAAAGAACAGCTGTACGCCAAATTCTCTAAGTGTGAGTTTTGGCTACGTGAAGTACAATTTCTTGGACACGTGGTAAATGGAGATGGAATCCACGTGGATCCAACAAAGATCGAAGCGATCAAGAATTGGGAAACGCCAAAGACGCCAACCGAGATTCGACAATTCTTGGGTTTGGCTGGCTACTATCGAAGGTTCATTGAAGATTTTTCAAAAATCGCTCAACCATTGACGCTCCTCACGCAGAAAGATAAGAAGTTTGATTGGGGAATCAAACAGGAAGAAGCGTTCCAGATATTGAAGGATAAGCTCTGCAATGCGCCAATCTTAGCACTACCGGAAGGTACAGATGATTTTGTGGTATACTGCGATGCTTCGCGTCAAGGATTGGGTTGTGTGTTGATGCAACGCCAAAAGGTTATTGCTTACGCATCGCGTCAATTGAAAGTGCACGAAAAGAACTATACCACACATGATTTGGAACTTGGCGCAGTGGTATTTGCATTAAAGATCTGAAGACACTACCTTTATGGTACAAAGTGTACAATCTTTACAGATCACAAGAGCCTACAGCACATATTCAACCAGAAGGAGCTGAATATGAGGCAGAGACGATGGGTTGAGTTGCTGAACGATTACGACTGCGAGATAAAGTATCATCCAGGGAAGGCGAATGTGGTCGCCGATGCCCTAAGTCGAAAGGAGAGGATCAAGCCCATAAGGGTTAGGGCTTTAGAAATGATTATCCGAACCGATCTTTCCTTGCGCATTCATGCCGCGCAGAAAGAAGCTCTCAAGGAAGGAAACCTTGAAGAAGAATATCTCCGTGGGATGGAGAAACTACTGGTACCAAACGAGGAAGGAACGTTATGTTTTGAGAAAAGGATTTGGGTTCCTTTGTTTGGAGATTTAAGGAAGGTTATTTTCGATGAAGCTCACAAGTCGCGGTACTCTATCCATCCAGGAGTGGATAAGATGTACCAAGATCTCAAGGATTACTATTGGTGGCCTAGGATGAAAGGCGATGTTGCTGTTTATGTGAGCAAATGTCTAACGTGCGCTAAGGTGAAAGCGGAATACCAGAAGCCTTCAGGACTTCTGCAACAACCCGAGATTCCCAAGTGGAAATGGGAACAAATCTCAATGGATTTTGTTACAAAGTTGCCAAGAATGCCGAGAGGTCATGACACTATCTGGGTGATAGTTGACCGCCTAACGAAGTCAGCACACTTCTTGCCTATCAGAGAGAAGGATAATACGAGCAAATTGGCTGAAATTTACATGAGAGAGATCGTCGCACGTCATGGAGTGCCTCTCTCAATTATTTCTGATAGAGACGGAAGGTTTGTGTCAAGGATATGGCAATCCTTCCAAGAAGCCTTTGGCTCACAATTGAATCTGAGCACTGCGTTTCATCCGCAAACTGACGGTCAAAGCGAGCGAACGATACAGACTTTGGAAGACATGCTGAGAGCGTGTGTTATGGATTTGGGCGGTAGCTGGGATAAGCATTTGCCTTTGGTCGAATTTTCATACAACAACAGCTACCACACCAGTATTGGTGTCGCGCCATTCGAAGCTCTTTACGGACGCAAGTGCCGATCACCCCTATGTTGGGCTGACGCAGGTGATAGGCAGCTTTCTGGTCCCGAAATCGTCCAAGAGACGACAGACAAGATTGCGCAGATTCTAAAACGCATCGAAGCTGCTCGCCACAGACAGAAGGCCTATGCGGATCCGAACCGGAAACATGTGGAATTCCAAGTTGGAGAAATGGTTTTATTGAAAGTTTCACCCTAGAAGGGTGTGGCACGCTTCGGAAAGCGTGGAAAGTTAAATCCGCGCTACATTGGTCCTTTCAGAATTTTGGAAAGAATAGGACTAGTAGCATACAAGTTGGATTTACCTGCTGAACTGAATGGTGTTCACGATACATTTCATGTATCCAACCTGAAGAAAAGTCCAACTCAAGATAACATTGCCATTCCCATCGACGAGATTCATGTTGACGACATGCTCCATTTCGTTGAAGAACCGGTTGAGGTTACGGATTGGAAAGTAAACAAGACCCGCCGGAGCAGTGTCAAGCTCGTCAAAGTTCGTTGGAATGCCAGACACGGTCTTGAATACACCTGGGAGCGTGAAGACCGGATGAAAGAGAAATACCCCCACCTATTTCCTGAGAACCCTGCATCTACAAGCAGAACTTAAAATTTCGGGACGAAATTTTTCTAACGGGGGGAGAATGTGACAACCCTCACTAAACCAGGTATCCGTACGACTTAATTAATAATTAATTACTGTGCTTGCTTAAACTTGTGAATAAACTGCTACTTGAATACTGATACATGCACTTACTTGCATCATACTTTACTTACCGTCACTACATTATTTACATGCTGAACCTTAGTGACAAACATGATGCACAAAAGCACAGTAGCACAATAAACGGATAACCTATTGAACATGCTGATAAAGCCAGCATCAGGCAGACACTGCCTCTAAGGCCTGTATGAGCCAGAAATATTTTGCTACACTAGTGGTGACTGTAGGGATACAAGGGTTGTAGAACTGCGTCTCTAGGAATAAGTTACAATGACTGGATGTGCCTAAAACATGCTCTAAGTACAAAATTCAGCACTTTACATAAAAATTCAGCTTTTAGCTAACTAATAAAGTGCCAAAACATGAGAAAAATATTACTAGACACTTTCCAAAGTGTCAGAAATGAGTTGTGTCACTAAAAAGGGTATTAACGACACTTTAAAGCTTTGTTAAGCACTTTAACGGATTACTATCCGACCGAACAACCGGACTTTACCCGGAACATGAAAATATTGTTATTTTCATTATTTATCTTTTTCTGAGCCAGTTAGGGTCCCTGAATACCCTAACACCCATTGTAACGCGTGACACACCACTAACCGGGTTAAGCACTTAACTACTTACTTAACCTAACTATTATCCAACTAACTAGTTGGAATCGAACTAGACCCCCCCCCCTTTTAGAAACCATCCCCAAGAGGGGGACACCCTTGTACCATTATTTGATTATTATAATCATGTGCTTAATATCTAGGAAGCATAGTGACCATTGGTTAATAATCCTATGTTTTGCCTATAAGATCAAGACTAAACACACTTATCATTTTCCATCACCACAACACACTTTCTCTCCCTCTCTTTGAACTTTCGGCCGAGAGCACCCACCCCCCATCCATCATTGTTCGATTTTGTTCAACCATTTCCAAGATCATTCTAGCATCAAGGATCGCATATAAGGAACCTTGGAGCAAACGGAAGGCGAAGGACCTCTCTACTTTGCTTTTATCCACCCGATTTACGCCTAGATTCTTCCCTAGCCTCGAGCTAGTGGTAAGTTGCTTGAATCACCTACTCGAACTATTCTAAAGTGGTTAAAACGATATGTAACTGTTAAAAGTCGCAAACATACAAGTTGAAGCTTAAAAGTCTACTTAAAATGCTTTAAATGTTGGTTAATAGCTCATATGTTGTGTAAATCATGTAGTATTTGATTTGTGTGATTATTTGGACCCGATCTATGTTGTGGTAGCTTGGATCATCATTTAACCCGGTTTAGTCATGATCTTGGATTATGACATAAAGCTTGTTTAAGTGTAACAAGGGTTAGAAGATGAAACTCTACCACACACGAATCATGAACTTGTGTAAAAGTGTTTTAGCTTGTAAAATAGTGATTAAAACTAGTAGATCTACGGATCTACAGGTGGTATTTTCAAAGGACCGAGTGTCAAAGAAATCATATTTTTCTAAAGACGGATCTTACACTAACAAGAATGGTTTTTAGAACACACAAGTGTGTAAACACTTGTGTAGCACAAAGTATCGACAAAATAACTATTTTTGTGAAAGATGACAAGAAGTTGTAAAGACGGAACTTCTCTAAAAACGAGGTTTTTACGAAACCGGATTGTTTTATATAAAGATCCACTAAAAGTAATGAGATTTACTTCATAGTTTGAATAAATCACAAGTTCATGAGATTTATGCGATTTATATATATTTTGACTAGTTTGTGGTTTGAACATTGTTTTGATGGAATAATAAAAATGGTTGGTTTGATTTATAAAAGAAAATGATACGCTTGAAAGCGTGGCCACCTCCAGTTACAGAGGAAACTCTGGCGATATTTTTCTAAAAACCTAACACTTAGAATTAATTTCACTATAAGTGTTAGAGATACTTGTCGACTTGTTTTCAAACTATGAATTTCGCCACGACTTTATTTATAAAATATCGGAGGTGGGATTTCACAAAATAAAACGTGATACATAAATATATTTAGTATATATTTTTCACAACATCACTTGTATAAGTGTTTATGATAATTTTGTGAACTACATAAATATTATTTTTAGGGCAAAAATAATATTACTAAGTATTATTTTGGGAAAATCACATGTATTAAAATATAATATTTTTGGGAAGAATACTTATATTTTGAAGATGGAAATAAAATATATTAAGTGAGACTTAATAGTGAAATCCGAATGTTACGAACACACATGTATTAAATCCCCCATCATTGGGAAGGAGAATAACTACCAAGTATACAGAATGTAAACACGAAATAGTTGCCTAACTATTTCCCAAAAACTTAAACCATAAAGCTAAGGCACGGCCATCCGTCTAATAGAGTTAGCACGTGTAGGTCGTCATACAGCTGATTGATTTGGAGGCATACTTGGTAGAGACGCACCACAGTGAGTTCATGTCCCCCCTTTCTCTTAACTGTTTTCAGTTTTCTTAACTACGGGGGTGAAATACATGTTACTTTGATTACAAGTACTTTATACATGGTATGGTTAGCGTAAGGAGGTTTACTACTTAGATCATGTGAGTGGGTAGGCGTGAATTGGAGGCCATTAATCCTCATTATAGGACCGAGGGACGTGAGCGGTAGATCTATCTGGGTGTAGCGAGCCCAACCCCAGGTCCAACAGTACGGACCTCGGGGTGACTTTGTGCCCCGACGCAAAATCGCAAGGTTTGAGTCTTCCTACTTGCACTTCACACATATCAATGGCCTTGCAAACCGTTGGTGATCTCTTTTTCCTTATTTGCTACATACCAGGATTTTTATGTCACACCCCGAAATTATCAGAGCTGGCGTGACTGGACTGGTATCTTCATTGCACAGCGGAAGCAAATAAGCATAGACTTCTAGAAACTGAACGCCTGCTAAGTACTCGAATCTCCAATGGTTCTCCTATTCCAACCGTGCCTTGTATTAGAAATGCAACCTGAGAAAGAACATGCGAGAAAAATCAACATAATGTTGAGCGAGTTCATAGTTTGTTCGTAAAAGATTTAAGATAAATCTTTTGAGTTGTGAAAGGTTTGAGATAAATCCTTTGAGTTGTGAAAGATTTGAAATAAATCTTCGGAATAACCGGTTTTTGAAGTAGTATTGAGAAAATGAATTTAAAAACCATTTTCTTGCGAAGTTATATGGAAACGTTGTGTTTGTAACACGTTATGTTCATAAAACCATGTTTTTGTAATGTTCGTGAAATCATCAATGCCCACCCTGACTTTGACCCGCATAATCTTATGCCTTAAATTTTGTAGAAAACATGGTATTTAATTTGTATGAACAAGTATGTTTCGTACGAATAAAATTCCTGGTATGTAGCAGTGTAAGAGGACTTGTGATCACCAATGGTTTGCAAGGCCATTAGTATGTTGTGAAATGCAAGTAAGTAAGACACAACCTAGCCGATTTTTGCGTTGGGCAACCAAGTCACTCCAGGTCCGTTGTGGTTAGCCTCCGAGAGGTCCGTTTGGCCTAGAGCTGGGCTCGCTACACCCAGATAGATCTACCGCTCGAGTCCCTCGGTGTTCTAACTACCCATTCACATGATCTAAAACCTCCTTACGTTAACATACCGTGTATAAAATAAATCCCTAGTCACCCTGACCAGGCTCCTAGTCACCCTGACCAGATTTCCTGGTTACCCTAACCAAATCCCCGGTCACCCTGGCCGAACATCATTTACATTTCGAAAGTAAGCATTTGTTTTTGTAAAAACCGGTATGTTTAGTATAAACCTTTCGTAAATCATTTGTGTTCCTCGAAATCCCTTCGTAATATGATTTAGAAATACGAGTTTTGCGTTAGTTCAAAACTTTGTATGTTTTTGCAAAATGTGCATGTCTTTCCACCCCGAAAACATTTACAAAAATGTAAAGCAGTAAAAAGTAGGGGTTATGAACTCGCCTGAATATTCCTGTGCAAAGCTAGCTAATTACGACTTCCTTGATGTCGTTTCCAAAGTGAGACTCGCTAGCGTGCATTCTACAATATTCCTAACACGGAATACCTAATAAGTTTCTAAATAAACGCAGTATTTAAACTACGTGCCATCGAGCTCTACCGAATCGTTAATCGGACGATTCAACGGTAAATTGTTAACTTAATAAAAAAAATGATTAAGTTAAACTTGTTAAGTCTCGTTTAATGTCAGTAGCAATTTAATAAGTCTTGAAAAAGACTTAGTTTCCGGGAGACTTAAAAATGAATAAATATTTATATAAAAATATATCGTTGTAGGTGTGTTAGCCGTCTCGAGTAGTCATATGTGTATAAAAGAATATTTCTATGAAAATATCATATAACAAACTCGTATCGTATATTGCGTTTCGTATATAATAACTTGTATTATATATATCACGTCTTGTGTATATTTGCCGAAAATACACGTATATGCCGTCTAGGCGTATAAAATAAATATGAAGAGTTATATTTATTTTATAAAGAAATCGTCGAGTTGTTATGTTTGAAAATAAATATAAACCATATTTATTTTTGTAAAAGATTTCGCGTTGTACGACATCTAGAATAAATATATAACTATATTTATTTTGTAAAAGTATACGAGTTGACGACGTTCGAAATAAATATAACATTATATTTATTTGTAAAAGTGTTTGGAATTATCAAGGTTTGAAGTATCATAAACTCGAATTCCTTTAAGCGTCGTTTTTGAAATATAATACGTGTCGTGTTTAAGGGTTTTTCTCGAAAAACGGGCAGAGTTTCCTCTATTTTTGGACGCCCCGACAACACAAGTTGTCGCTTTATTTTCAAAAATTCAACATAATTTAATCAAGATTCAACTATGTGCAAACTTGTCTAATATATAACGAATGTAATTTATAATTAGTCGGTTTCGAGAGCTCGTTATCACGTGATACGTTAAAAGTATAAAACACGAAATAGTAACGCCGTTAAAATCTTTACCACTTCTTCGAGTCGAAAGTCGAGCTGACCGAGTCAACTCGCTGAGTTGACTGAGTTTGACTGAGTTGACTCGGTTTGACCGAGTCAACTGAAACCGAAACCGAGCCGTCTGAACGAACCGCTTGACCCGAACCGAACCATCTGAGCTGACTCGCTGCTGTTGACCGAGTTGACTCGGTTGAGTTGACCGAGTCAACTTGCTGAGTTAACCGAGTCAACTGAGTTGACTCGCTGAGTTGACTCGCTGAGTTGACTGAATCGTATACAAAACTGACCCGAACCTTCCTGTTGACTGAGCCGGATGAGCTGAACCAAAACTCGAACCCGCTGACCCGGAACCCGAACCGAAACCCGAACAGAACTGGACCGAGACCTGCCTGAACCGAGCACCCGAACATGAATGGAATTGAATCGTGTCATATAACCACCTTCACCCGGGATACACGTCGGGCCGAGACAAGGACCGCTGGGTAAAGGTACCGACCACCGGAAAAAGTGGACCGACCGGCGGTCCGAGACACCTACCGCCGTTCACCACCACCATCGGTCCTTTCTCCCTCCTCGCCGCCTCTCTCTCTCTCTGGCTCCTCTCTCTCTCTTACTTCTCGATCCTGTTCTCTCTCCGTTTCTCTGAGCTCATCGCCGTCGTAAGCCATCGCCGGCCGTCACTCACCACCACCGATGGTGGTGGTTGTCGTTTCATCTGCCGAAGAGGAGGGTGTGGGGTGAAGCAAGAGGTTGGTGAGGATGTGCTGCTACAAACGGAAGTGGGAGAGGGAGCTCAGAAAGTGTGATAGGGTGTTTGGCTTAAGATAGTTGTTGTCTGCAATTATATTCGAGAGAGAGAGGCAGGGTTCTTTTTGTATGAGTATTGTTGTGAGTGTGAAAGGGTTTAGGTGATAGTCTTTATTTATAGAGTGAAGAGTTTTTATTTTCCTTTGAGTAATCAAATTGCACTTAGGTTAGATACTTTATTCTTTGAATCAAGATCCCATGAAGAGATTGTAGAGATATCGAGAATCTTGTTTAGATTTGTAGGATCTTAATAAGATTTTGTACATATTTACTAAGATTTTTAGAGATCTTACAAAGATTTGTTAAGATTCGCCAAGATCTTGTATTATGTGCAGGTTTAGGCTTGTGGCTTTTGGGCTTGGGCCCAGGGCCCTCAAGCTCAATCCTCGTGTTTAAGCGGCCCGTAATTCCTACGAGACCTGTTGACAAAAACCGAACCCCGTTATACAAAAATACGGTCGGTAGTCGTTGTAGTCGCGTTCGCGCGTTGATAACGGTAATAATCGTGAAAAATTATATCGTTGCCATCCTTAATCCGTTTTTCGATCCGGTTCCGACTGTAGTCACTAAAATTTTAATTACGAAGCTAAAACATATCGTAAAAATTTAATATTTGACGGCGTTGTCAGTATTTTGCACGGTATCAGTTCGTTGTCGTTTGATGTTCCGCAGGTTCCACGCGAATCTTCACACGCGTACTGTAAAGTCGGATAAACGTTCCGAGGCACTCCAAAGGCCTAATTAAGTTAATTCGTGCTGTAAACACCATTATTTGTTGCGTTAATTACTTGTAAATTACGTAATTAGGAGCCGTAAATTACGGGTTGTCACATTCTCCCCCTGTTACAGGAATTTCGTCCTCGAAATTTAGACTATGTCATCCCCTCAGAATTGTGTTATTCGCAGGTAAGTCCGAATAATAACAAAGTGAATGACCGCGTAGTCGAACAAGACTTATTCGAATCATGTGAATTCAAGGGCATTCCTTCACAATAGGAATCCCAACAGTTTAAAAGAATTTGTGTCTCAGTAATTGATGTCAAAAGGAAACGAGACGTAATGAGACAGTCATCAGTGCGACTAAGTTAACAAGGATCCAACAATGAACAGGAACTTCGACCAATCGAATTCCATATTAACGTTTATAACATGTGAATGAGTTCTAGAAGCAATAACATCCACTAGATGAACTTAGAATCGACAATTTCAAATGTAATAGTTTGCATGAAACGCTCGACCATGATCAGCACAAGCTGCAAGTTATACCGACGCCACAAGGTGTCGTATTGAATGGAACAATTCAATAATAGGGGTGGTCGAACAAGTATCACCTGTGTTTCGCATGAAACGTCCAATCATGATTAGCCCAAGCTACAAGTTTGTACTGACACCACAAGGTGTCGTAGTGTTTCAAATAAGTCAATAATAGCGGTGATCAAACAAATCCACCGTGTTTGAAGTCAATTGAAAGCGTAGTAAAGTAAATATGAATGTTTGTTCCAAACAAACATCAAAGAATTTTCAATTGAAGATGGAACGTCAATGAGACAATGTTTTCGATCGAAGGTGAAGAAGCAATGAATGTCGCAAGGCATTCAATCGATGTTGAAAGAACTGTTATGAGGTACACCGGAATATGAAATGAATTGGTGTACCATTGTCTTAACACACTATTGTATCAAGACTGCTTTGATATAATAAACCGGATTGGAAAACAATCAATAAATAAATATTTAGATTCGTGCATAAGATGCGTAAACGAGTTCAGCGCAAGCTTCAAATTAATGAAAATCACCATCACATGGTGTCGAAATCAACAGACAATTTAAAGGAGTCGAATACCAAACAAGTTTACCACGACTCGGAACAAATGAAGTGTTCGTTAAAAATTGATTTGAATATGATGCTCCCAATACATCATATGGTGTTTCGAATCGAATAAGTGTAATGAGCAAGTTCAAACAATTGAACTTGGTTTTAGCGAAATCCGACAATAGATATATGTATCGATAAGAAAACTTTTGGCATGGTCACAACGAAAAACCATGTATGTAACTTGTAAAGCAATGATCGTAATACAATGACCATTAAGAGGAGTAGAGATACGAAAATCTACTCAGTAAGTGTGAAATTCGAAATTTCAATAAAAGAAATTTGAGGACTTTACCTGGGGTTTCGTGTGATGTCCGATTGTTAGGTGACATTACCATGGAATGTCGAACATAGCGTATTCGTCGTAAGTTAGGTGGGGGGGGGGGGAGGGGAAATGCGGAGACAATCGTCTTCTCCCTGGCGTGATTCGTGTCGTTGCAGGATCGCGTGACAAGTTGTCGTTTCCTGATCGTTAGTTCTCCTGCTGACAGGAATCTAGCGTCGTCGTTAAATTGCGTCATCGTTCCTTCTCAAAGGCCTCGCCTCGATAATCGTATTTCAACCTCCATTGATGTATAGCTTAAGTTTCACGTATACCTGCGCACTAGCGTTGCGTGCCGCGTAGAAGGCGATGTACCCCGACATCCGTTGACGTAAGGATGGAGTTGCATGTATTCTTATGCACTCGTTTTGTTATGCGTAGGCTGCCTGCTCGGGAAGTTAAAATATTATAGGCAATATGGAATATAGTGTGTGCCCGAGTTAATATTCGCGGTTCCTACGTGATGACCTTTAATAAACACATGCACAAATAATCAATCATATAACCGAATGCACATGTTAGTCACCAATAAGCAATCAAGTAATTCTCCTAGTCCCACTAGCCTCCCAGCCTCTCAGACTGCTCTTCCTAGTCCCACTAGCCTCCCAGCCTCTCAGACTGCTCTTCCTAGTCCCACTAGCCTCCCAGCCTCCCAGACTGCTCTTCCTAGTCCCACTAGACTATCCTCCCAGCCTCTCAGACTGATCCAGCCACCCGACTGAATTCCCTTTTCCGAAGGTCTTAATTGCATGTTTCCTAAACTCTCAGAGTGTTGTGTACTGTATGTAATCGTTTCATGTACCGTGTGTAAAACATCACAATAGCGTATGTTTGAAAACGAAATTTTGACTGTTTGTTTTTCGGCAACGGTTGGAGACCATATTCGAGTACTAGGCGTTCTGTGTGTATTCAACGTCTTAATAGTCTAAGTTCCCAGAGGAAAGTGAGGTTAGAGCCTAGGTATCACAACAGAAACCTAATTCGCTGTAACCTATAGCTCTGATACCAATCTGTCACACCCCGAAATTATCAGAGCTGGCGTGACTGGACTGGTATCTTCATTGCACAGCGGAAGCAAATAAGCATAGACTTCTAGAAACTGAACGCCTGCTAAGTACTCGAATCTCCAATGGTTCTCCTATTCCAACCGTGCCTTGTATTAGAAATGCAACCTGAGAAAGAACATGCGAGAAAAATCAACATAATGTTGAGCGAGTTCATAGTTTGTTCGTAAAAGATTTAAGATAAATCTTTTGAGTTGTGAAAGGTTTGAGATAAATCCTTTGAGTTGTGAAAGATTTGAAATAAATCTTCGGAATAACCGGTTTTTGAAGTAGTATTGAGAAAATGAATTTAAAAACCATTTTCTTGCGAAGTTATATGGAAACGTTGTGTTTGTAACACGTTATGTTCATAAAACCATGTTTTTGTAATGTTCGTGAAATCATCAATGCCCACCCTGACTTTGACCCGCATAATCTTATGCCTTAAATTTTGTAGAAAACATGGTATTTAATTTGTATGAACAAGTATGTTTCGTACGAATAAAATTCCTGGTATGTAGCAGTGTAAGAGGACTTGTGATCACCAATGGTTTGCAAGGCCATTAGTATGTTGTGAAATGCAAGTAAGTAAGACACAACCTAGCCGATTTTTGCGTTGGGCAACCAAGTCACTCCAGGTCCGTTGTGGTTAGCCTCCGAGAGGTCCGTTTGGCCTAGAGCTGGGCTCGCTACACCCAGATAGATCTACCGCTCGAGTCCCTCGGTGTTCTAACTACCCATTCACATGATCTAAAACCTCCTTACGTTAACATACCGTGTATAAAATAAATCCCTAGTCACCCTGACCAGGCTCCTAGTCACCCTGACCAGATTTCCTGGTTACCCTAACCAAATCCCCGGTCACCCTGGCCGAACATCATTTACATTTCGAAAGTAAGCATTTGTTTTTGTAAAAACCGGTATGTTTAGTATAAACCTTTCGTAAATCATTTGTGTTCCTCGAAATCCCTTCGTAATATGATTTAGAAATACGAGTTTTGCGTTAGTTCAAAACTTTGTATGTTTTTGCAAAATGTGCATGTCTTTCCACCCCGAAAACATTTACAAAAATGTAAAGCAGTAAAAAGTAGGGGTTATGAACTCGCCTGAATATTCCTGTGCAAAGCTAGCTAATTACGACTTCCTTGATGTCGTTTCCAAAGTGAGACTCGCTAGCGTGCATTCTACAATATTCCTAACACGGAATACCTAATAAGTTTCTAAATAAACGCAGTATTTAAACTACGTGCCATCGAGCTCTACCGAATCGTTAATCGGACGATTCAACGGTAAATTGTTAACTTAATAAAAAAAATGATTAAGTTAAACTTGTTAAGTCTCGTTTAATGTCAGTAGCTTAAGTTAAACTTGTTAAGTCTCGTTTAATGTCAGTAGCAATTTAATAAGTCTTGAAAAAGACTTAGTTTCCGGGAGACTTAAAAATGAATAAATATTTATATAAAAATATATCGTTGTAGGTGTGTTAGCCGTCTCGAGTAGTCATATGTGTATAAAAGAATATTTCTATGAAAATATCATATAACAAACTCGTATCGTATATTGCGTTTCGTATATAATAACTTGTATTATATATATCACGTCTTGTGTATATTTGCCGAAAATACACGTATATGCCGTCTAGGCGTATAAAATAAATATGAAGAGTTATATTTATTTTATAAAGAAATCGTCGAGTTGTTATGTTTGAAAATAAATATAAACCATATTTATTTTTGTAAAAGATTTCGCGTTGTACGACATCTAGAATAAATATATAACTATATTTATTTTGTAAAAGTATACGAGTTGACGACGTTCGAAATAAATATAACATTATATTTATTTGTAAAAGTGTTTGGAATTATCAAGGTTTGAAGTATCATAAACTCGAATTCCTTTAAGCGTCGTTTTTGAAATATAATACGTGTCGTGTTTAAGGGTTTTTCTCGAAAAACGGGCAGAGTTTCCTCTATTTTTGGACGCCCCGACAACACAAGTTGTCGCTTTATTTTCAAAAATTCAACATAATTTAATCAAGATTCAACTATGTGCAAACTTGTCTAATATATAACGAATGTAATTTATAATTAGTCGGTTTCGAGAGCTCGTTATCACGTGATACGTTAAAAGTATAAAACACGAAATAGTAACGCCGTTAAAATCTTTACCACTTCTTCGAGTCGAAAGTCGAGCTGACCGAGTCAACTCGCTGAGTTGACTGAGTTTGACTGAGTTGACTCGGTTTGACCGAGTCAACTGAAACCGAAACCGAGCCGTCTGAACGAACCGCTTGACCCGAACCGAACCATCTGAGCTGACTCGCTGCTGTTGACCGAGTTGACTCGGTTGAGTTGACCGAGTCAACTTGCTGAGTTAACCGAGTCAACTGAGTTGACTCGCTGAGTTGACTCGCTGAGTTGACTGAATCGTATACAAAACTGACCCGAACCTTCCTGTTGACTGAGCCGGATGAGCTGAACCAAAACTCGAACCCGCTGACCCGGAACCCGAACCGAAACCCGAACAGAACTGGACCGAGACCTGCCTGAACCGAGCACCCGAACATGAATGGAATTGAATCGTGTCATATAACCACCTTCACCCGGGATACACGTCGGGCCGAGACAAGGACCGCTGGGTAAAGGTACCGACCACCGGAAAAAGTGGACCGACCGGCGGTCCGAGACACCTACCGCCGTTCACCACCACCATCGGTCCTTTCTCCCTCCTCGCCGCCTCTCTCTCTCTCTGGCTCCTCTCTCTCTCTTACTTCTCGATCCTGTTCTCTCTCCGTTTCTCTGAGCTCATCGCCGTCGTAAGCCATCGCCGGCCGTCACTCACCACCACCGATGGTGGTGGTTGTCGTTTCATCTGCCGAAGAGGAGGGTGTGGGGTGAAGCAAGAGGTTGGTGAGGATGTGCTGCTACAAACGGAAGTGGGAGAGGGAGCTCAGAAAGTGTGATAGGGTGTTTGGCTTAAGATAGTTGTTGTCTGCAATTATATTCGAGAGAGAGAGGCAGGGTTCTTTTTGTATGAGTATTGTTGTGAGTGTGAAAGGGTTTAGGTGATAGTCTTTATTTATAGAGTGAAGAGTTTTTATTTTCCTTTGAGTAATCAAATTGCACTTAGGTTAGATACTTTATTCTTTGAATCAAGATCCCATGAAGAGATTGTAGAGATATCGAGAATCTTGTTTAGATTTGTAGGATCTTAATAAGATTTTGTACATATTTACTAAGATTTTTAGAGATCTTACAAAGATTTGTTAAGATTCGCCAAGATCTTGTATTATGTGCAGGTTTAGGCTTGTGGCTTTTGGGCTTGGGCCCAGGGCCCTCAAGCTCAATCCTCGTGTTTAAGCGGCCCGTAATTCCTACGAGACCTGTTGACAAAAACCGAACCCCGTTATACAAAAATACGGTCGGTAGTCGTTGTAGTCGCGTTCGCGCGTTGATAACGGTAATAATCGTGAAAAATTATATCGTTGCCATCCTTAATCCGTTTTTCGATCCGGTTCCGACTGTAGTCACTAAAATTTTAATTACGAAGCTAAAACATATCGTAAAAATTTAATATTTGACGGCGTTGTCAGTATTTTGCACGGTATCAGTTCGTTGTCGTTTGATGTTCCGCAGGTTCCACGCGAATCTTCACACGCGTACTGTAAAGTCGGATAAACGTTCCGAGGCACTCCAAAGGCCTAATTAAGTTAATTCGTGCTGTAAACACCATTATTTGTTGCGTTAATTACTTGTAAATTACGTAATTAGGAGCCGTAAATTACGGGTTGTCACAAATGATTCTTTTCTTTTTTCTTCTCCGCTCTCAATGACTCAATCGTGACCTTCGTGGAAATCACACCGATCACTAGTGAGGGGGCGTTGTTTCCAAAAAAGGAAATAAGTATTTATTTAGTGTTAAATTCTATTATATTTGTGAAACACCATGAGAAACTTATTTATTATTTCTCGTAAATAAAATACAAATAATATATATTACTGGGAAAGACGATGATGTTGACTCTGCATACCACTCAAACATTGGCGAAACCGACTCGAAAGAAGTGTTGGCGTGAGTGGATTGGAAGTTTGGAACCATACAAACTCATCAAATACGACGTTTTTAATATTATAAAAAATAATCATAAGATTCGATTCATGATCTAAAAAACCAAAAGAGTTGTGATGAAAATTATTATAAAATACTTATCTGCAGATAAGTCCTTTCATATATTTTTTAGTAAAATGAAGACTATTAAATAATGATTACAACTCTCGTAGCTTCTACGATTAAAAGGGTTACAAAAGTAAGATATAATAAAATAACTATTATATACCTGTATTTAGAAAACCTTTTCCTGTTTGACTCAATTATATCGCAGAAATTAAAAATGGGAATAACCTATTCAATATAATTTTACTTTCTTTTCGAAACTGTAAACTTCTTTAAAAAAAACAAAAGTAAACTTCTGTTTTGCTTGCTGTGTTTTGGTCGTTTTAACGGTTTTGTCTCAATCATTTAAAAATAGTAATTTTCCTCCAATAGTTTGCTATATTTTTTTTTTATTTTGCTCCCCGAGACTTAACTCAGTTAAATCATACACTTAAAGGAAGGGTATTTCGGTAATTATATATATAAGTACTAAATTATTTATTATTAATTCCTTAAATATGTTTTGTCTTTTTATTTATTGATATTGAATTAAAAATACAAAACATATCTCTCTCTACATAATTAAAACCCATCTCTCTCTCACACTATATAACAACCCTCGAAAACGCCCTAAAATACCCCGTATGTACGAAACCGGACCTGTAGCACCTTATTTTTATTAAAAAAATAAATAAATTGAATTTTATTACCTGTCGCGGGCCGCGACAGGTTTGATGAAGGTCGGTCGCGGGGCGCGACATCCCTTGACTTGCCGGACACCCATGTTGACACGTGTCGGACATGTGTTGGACCTACTCGATGACCCGGCAACCCTAGCCGTAGCTAGGGTGCCCTCGCGAGGCGCGACAGTAAGGGAGAAGGGCGGTCGCAGGCCGCGACAGACTCCAAAAATTCGTATAAATAGGGAACACCCTGTCTTTCCAATTCGTTCAACATTTCTCTCTCTCAAACATATAATCCGAAAATATCAGTTAAAATACCCCTTAAATCACGAAACTATGTCCCGTTGTAAGTATTTTAACCCCCGATCACTAATTCGATACCCTGTCTGATTGATCTGGAACCCGACAACTAATGCCAAAGCGCTGCCTGTTTAGGGCTATGCTTTGTAAACTAAGTTGGGGTTCTGTCTGTGACGTATTGATAAGTTGAATTTGGGTTGGAACCTGACAACTGATGCCAAAGCGTTGCCTGTTTAGGTCTATGTTTTGTAAACTAAGTTGGGATTCTGTCTCGTGACGTATTAATATGTTTTTAATAGAAACTCAAGAAAATTAGCAGAAAATATTTCCAGTTTGTGATACCATTATATTTAAAATGCTTTACAAAACCCTAAATGTTTATCAATTATAATTACAGTGATTAAGTTTTTGTAATTCTACAATTATCATCAGTATGGGGGGTTTTGTATACATTACTTGACACTCGTTAATATTGGACAAAGAGTTAGCTATAACAACCCTTCGAAATATTCTGACACCCCTAGAATATTTTAAAGTGTCCCTATATGTCCCAAATTACACCCCGTATGTGAAAACGGAACCCAAATACCTTTATTTTTACAAAAATTAATTAAAACCAATTTTTAATGGTCCCTGGCGGCCCGCGAAGACCCCTTAAGGATCTTACGCGGGGTGCGACAGCCAACACACCAGGCGAGCCCCTGAGCTGCCACGTGGCAGGCTCGTGTCAAGGCTATAAACCGCGAATCAGCAACCCTAGCCCCTATGCCCCTAGCTCGCGGGCCGCGTAAGAGTAGCCCTTGGCTTACGCGGGGCGCGAGGGACTGCCCGCCCAGCCCTATAAAGTGGGAGCTCAACAGTTCATTTTCGTCGCTCACATTCCAATCTTTCTCTCTCAATTCTAAAGTGTAGAAGTAATATCCGGGTATTATACCCCCTAATTAACGAAGTTCTACCCAGTTGTAAGTATTATAAACCCCGGTTACGTATTAGATACGCTGCCCGATTGATCCAGGGTTCCGTAATGGTTGTATTGGTTCTGCCCGACGTAGTCATTGGAATGTAGTCTCGGGGAGGGGTATTACTAATGTAAATATTGGGTTATTATACTAACACATGTACATTTGTGTAATTAATAGATAACTACCAGGAAACCCTTAAAGGAAATCTAAGAAAGCAATGTGAGTAATCTCCTTTTTGTAAACTGTTTTTACAAAACCTTAAATGTTTTACAATGCGATTAAGCAGTGATTGAGTCTTTGTAGTTCTTCAATTACTGCCGGTAAGTTGGGGTTTTGTATACAAAATGTGGAACACGTTACCATTGGACAAAGAGTTAGCCAATGTGTAATATGACCCACCACTCAGGATTGACAGTACTGAATGAGTAATTATGTAGACATAAACAACGTAATAGCTCTCAATACTGTTAAAGGATAAAAATCTTCTTGATTAAACTGGGATTCACTCACCAGTATTTCCCACTGACAAAAATGTTTTTAAACACGTTTCAGGTAACAAAATGTGAAAGCCAACTAGAAGCCAGCTGGACAGCACTGGAAGCTTGGAAAAAGTGGTTATAAAAGTTACCTAAATAAAAGAAGATGTTTTATTTCAATAAAATGGGATTTATCCCTATAAAACAGTTTGTAATGAAAATTGGGTTTTATCCCAATATATTTATATAAAGTGTGGAATTTACTCTGATAAAATATTTCCTAACTACGGTCCTGATTAAATTTCCGCTGCCAAAATGATAAACACCGATACCACCAAAATTGGTCTCGTGGCCGCCCGTTCCCGGGACAGATAGGGGACGGGGGTTGCGACAGAATGTGGTATCAGAGCTAAGCCACTGATTCAGCCACAGAAGTGTTCTGCTGACACCAAGATATTATTCAAATTGTTAGGAAATTAATTATGGAAATACATGCATATCTGTATTTTATTGTTGTGTGTTATTTGACTATTTGTTAGTTTACAGTATGAGTGATCAAGGACCCTCAGACGCTTATCGTCAGTTGTCCAAGGACCCTCAGACGCTTATCGTCAGTTGTCCGGCTCACCTAGGAATGAAGGTACCTCTTCACAGCCTGCCATCTCTGGGTATTCAGCTGAAAATGAAGAAGGGATGTTTGTGTTTAAGGATCAGTCTGATGTCACACCCCGATATTTCCACATATGACCGGTGGGCCGGTGGGGAGTATCGTGACGTAGTTGATATCATCATAGTCAAATAATCACAGTTCAATGCACAACGGAAGTCTAAAGTAAATATATTACAAACCGATTCAAAAGTAACATCAATATTACAAACGGATTGTAAGATGGATCCACAGGCGGATCTTAAAACAGAAAGATAAACACTGTTCAACAGACTTTAGACGTCTAGAACTTGCAAGATTCCATATTAACGCCCTGAGCTCCCAGCCAATTACGTACAGTACCTGTCACTTAATCTTTTTGGAAAATACGTCAGTTTTACACTGGTAAATACAATTAACTGACTCTTTTAAAAACATTTATGAAAATTGATTTAAATGCACAAGGCATAAATATTTTTTTTATAACTTGGGACAATTATTTAAAAATAATCTTGTATACAGATTTAAATGTTTGTCGTCCGTTAGGGCCGGTTAGAAGAGCCGGACAAGATTAACTGACACACCACAAATATAATGCCCACAAGGAATACCTTATTTTGGGATACTTTTCTACATACGCAACTGTCAGGTGTATGCCTACACCCCGTGCTTAAGTCGTGGCCATTTCATTGAATGAGCCGATGATATCCAGGACACGGTCATTAACCCCCCAAAGGCCATATACCAAACAAAACAGATTAAAACGGGTTATGTAATTATATTAGTCACAATCCGATTTAAATAACCACACACCCGACCAAGCGGTATTATTATAATACCGTATCCCAAGCCTGTATAAGGGAAAATAAGTTAAGAGTATTTACCTGAGCTAAAAATGCAATTTATACTCAGCCGTATATTCAAATCAGCAAGCACAAGTACCTCTACTGGGGCTCTCAATCTGGAACGAAGGTTTTATTAACCTATTAGATTCCTAACGGGTCTTATTTAAGTTGTAACTTAGACCAGTTAGCTTTAAGGAAAGGTTTACGGTTCAAAACGCAATATTAAGCGAAGACCGGATTAGAATGTGATTTAGACCCGACAAGTATGGAGACTTTCATAATATGGGTAAACTAAACACATTCTGAATTTTGAAGTGAAAATGATAAGGTTTGACCCGTTTCGGTCAATTTATGCAAAGTAGTTACATAAACCGTACCGAACGCGTAAAATGCATAACGGGTAACCAAATGAGTCATGAACATGTTTCACAAGTTAATATGCCTTAAATATGTTGTGATATTAGTAGGATACCCTCCATTATTCCCAAAACGAATTTAAAACCAATTTAAGCCCCGTAGAGGTATTTTGGTCATTTTAAGGATTATAAAAGAGGTTAAATAGCATTCTGAGGTTCTGGTCTAAAATGATCAGTAAAAATATTTATTTTAGTAAGTTATATCAGTAAGATATCATATATATGTGAAATTTATCTTTTATGACCATACTATGCACCGTAGGGGCATTTTGGTCATTTCACATATGCTTTAAGGGTTAATTTTGGAAATCTGGGTTCAAAACTTTTAGTTACTGTTTAAGTACAAAAATTTATTCATAACATCAGTAGGTAACAAGCTTTAGGTGCCAAATATGGTTTTAAACCATACTATGCGCCTAAATCGCATAAAAGTCGGTATCTGACGGTATTCGAGTTAAATAAGTAAATCTGAGATTTTGAACAACCTTTACTGTTTAAAATAATATATTTAATATATAAATTCAGTAGAAAAAGGTTTGATATGTAAAGGATGTGTAAAACTCATTTTATTAGCAAAAAGGGCATAACCGTCCATTACCGAATCAATGCAAGAACCGTATGTTATGATCAGTTTAAAAATAAATAAAAATCTCCAAAGATCCCAAAATATTATATTATATCAGTGGGTAAAAGGTTCGGTGTCAAAATTTGAGTTTGAATAGGTTTTATGCCGAAATTGCCGTTTAATTAATAAAAAGGCTTTAATTTACGATATTGAGCATAACTCCCATTTTAGACCACGAACCGATGTGAAATTTTAAGGACATGTTTATAAATCAGTAACAAAGGTTTTTGTACTCTCACATTTTCAAAAATCTCATTTTAATATCAAAAGGGCATAATAGTCAACTTTAAGCATATAACGGAAACATGCAATGAACTAGGATTACTATGGAACCAAGTTGTATAACCTCAGAGGGTTACACTAACCTGTAACATGGTCCTAAAGGAATCCTAAGGCATATCTAAACTAAGCTAAATCGGGTCAGAACTGAAAGTCAAAGCAAAATTCTACTTTTGCGACTTTCGGTTCCGAACCGAGCCTATATTTAGAATTGTCGGGTTGAACATGCCTAGACATGTTCAATTAATATTTACCAAGTTATTAAAGTGACAAAACTGATTTTATTGCCCTTACATCATTAATTATGAATTTTTATTTAAAACCGACTCGTTTGACTTTTATTTTATTACTTTGACCCGACAATTAACTAAGCAAACGTGGTAATTAGGAGGTGCCCTTTTGAGGGTTTGATACCTACCTAATTACGATCACGTAGCCATGTTCGTTGCGAACAATGGCTCGACCGATTTAAAAGTCAAAGCGTTTATCGCAAACGCTTGACTTTTCGGCTTTAATCGCCAAATAATATTAACTAGTCACGAAAGGACACTTCCAAGGGTCCAATGGACTGAAGGAGGTTCTCAAAGAGCTCAAGATCCTCTAAAATCAGAGAGCAAGATCAGAAAATGAAGTGGTGTGGAATGAAAGCCAAAACCAAGGGGGTATATATAGGATTTTGAGAACCGTTAGGATCGTTCATCAAAAACCAAGTTTAAATCTGGACCGTACAAGTGCACCCATGGTTTTGGAATACCATGGGCACCTCAAAATGGCCCATAGATTGCTTAAAAACCATGTGCAAACAAGAAAAACCCTGCTGCTGATGAAAACAGCTTGTTTTGCAGGTCTGGGCATTTTACACGCCCCGCGTAAAAGCCAGTATAGGCTTACGCGGCCCTCCTGGGCTGCACAGTTCAACAACCAACTTTCAGAAATGCAGTTTCAGTCCCTGTACATGTTTAAATGTCATATCTGACTCATTTGAGGCCCGTTAAGCTCATTTCAAGGCTCTACTATGATGCCTAAACATAGAGAACATAAAACATGCTCAAAAATATGCCGGATGTCGGTTCGTTTGGTCGTACAGTTGCGTTGTTCGGCTAATTACGACGAAACACGAATGGACGCGAAAAACGATCCAAATTACGCGACGAATGGAATTTTATCATGCCAAACACTAAAATAAAATATTTTAGTGATTACATAAATTTTTGGATGTTCGGATATATTCAGAACGTAAGATATGCGCGAAAATGCAAACTTATGCACTTTTTAACCCTTTTAGTCCCTGTTGATCAAATAAGTTTATTTTTTGCGCACCAAACACCTCAAAGCCTATTTCTAAGCTATGCAAAGGATATTTAGGGCATGTTTAACTTATGATCATATTCCAGAAGGTTCGATGACATACGAATCGGTATACTTTTGCAGTTTGACGCAAATAGTCCCTCTAATGCGCAAACTTGCGCATATCATCGTTTAATAGCATCGAAGCCTTATATAATCCATATTAGGCATTCTTGAGAGTATTATACAACATCATAATGCTTCAGGTTCGTTGAAAGGTCATTCAGAGGTATAATTAAACATATTGACGCTTTTAACCCCTTAAACTTGCAAAGTTGCGCGTAACGTCACTTAAAGGCATAAAAACCTTAGACGGCCAATATTTGGCATTACCGAGAGTATAATCAAATGTCATGAAGTTCCCGGTTTGTTAAAAGGTCACTCAGAGGTAAGAATTTACATGTTGACGCTTTTAACCCTTCATCGCGCAAACTTTCAGTTTATTACGCAAACAGCTACACCTGATCAGCAAGTGGCTCATTTGTGAGTATGATTACCGTGTAACGTTATTCAGATGCTTATGTTTAGAATGTTGACACTTCTAGTCCTTCTATAATCATATTTTTTGATTTTTTAAAAAATTAGTCCCTTGAATTCAACATTTGACTTTATTAGGGTTTATTACACGTGTCAATACATCATTGGACGTGATTTTACAAGGTGTTACATCCTCACCCCCTTAAAAGAAATCTCGACCTCGAGATTTGCTAAAGTAATTGAAGTACTTTCTGATGTATCATGGACTTAACCTCCATTGCATATTTGGGCCTCTAAGGGCGTCTCAGTTGGCCCATACAATGGGTACATACTTTCTTTCGGAGCTTCTTAACCTGTCGGTCCTTAATCGATACGGGTTCTTAAACAAACCATAATTCTACATATCATCATGTGATGATGTGATGCGCGTTTAAGTGTTATATATATTAGGTGTATATTTTAAGCCCTTTTTAACACTTATTTTTAGCCAAGTTTTAAATTTATAAAACACGATATTTTACTAACACTAAACACACATATGGGCAAGTGCACCCATCGTGAGCGTAGTATAGCGTTGGTAAGATACCGAGGTCGTCCAAGGACACAAGAGCTTTTAGTACCGGTTTATCCTCAACGTCTAATCAAAATAAAAAGTTTAGAAAAAGGTTTTAAACTAAGAAAAAATAAAAACTAACTAAAATGCTGAAAATAAAAATAAAATAAAAACAGATAGACAAGATGAATCACTTGGTTCCGACTCGTATCTAGTATAACCTTTGATTATTTCCGCACTTTTGCACATAATTAAGAGATTATCTTAGTTATTGTAGTAGGCCCCTCTTTTGAAGGTGACGTTACCCTCACCCCAGTAGTTTGAGTCAGCAAGGATACAATCCTAAAAGGGTGGATTATTGGAAGATAATGAATTAAGTTATTAATGCAATATTATGGTAGGCCCCGCTTTTGGCGGTGACGTTACCCTCGGCTAAGTAGTCTGAGTCAGCAGGGATACAGTCCTAAATAGTCGGGTTATAGTATTAATAGTAGTTAACTTATGAGGGGATCAAAGAGTTTGGACCCCCGCCATCCAATACCGTGAAGCATTGAAGGAGGTCCTACTAAATTTGACCCAGGTCCATTGCAGGACCTCTAAACGCTGAACAATGGCAAGACCTTTACCAAACCGTTCCCTTAACCCCCGACCAGGTAGCCAACATACCTCCATATAGACCGTGGAGATATGAATGGTGAAAATCTTTTATTTTATATAGACAGTAAAATAATGCCAAGACACCACGGACAAACGATAAGGAAAGATCACCTTCAACATAAGTAACTAGTTATTAAAGTCATTAATACAAAACCAAATAAAAAGTGCAAAAGATTAGAAATAAAAAGTATTATACTAGACACTTTGTCTTCACCAAGTGATGTAAGAGACTTAGGCAAACATGGCCTAGATTGTCAAGAACTCTTACGATCAATCTTGGATCCCGAGACGACTCACACACTCTACGATGGACAATGGATGATGGTGGTGGATGATGGTGTTGTGATGGTGGTGGGTGGTGGATGAAGTGTGAGAGAGGTGGTGTGCCAAGGGATGAGTTGAAATGAAACCAATCACTCCTATTTATAGGCTGAACAGAGGGCTGGGCACGGCCCCGTGTCCGCTGGGCACGGCCCCGTGCCTGTCTGACACTCTCTCTCCTCATTAATTGTAATTCGCAATTACAATTAATGCGCCTGCTGTACTTTCGCCACGCCCCGTGTTCACTGGGCACGGCCCCGTGGTGGGCAATAGAAGCTTCTATAGGTTTGTCTTTTCTGCTGCTTCTTGGGCACGACCCCGTGCTGGCTGAGCACGGGGCGTGTTCAGTCTTCTGCCTTCTCTATTTTGCTTTGGAAGATGCCGTTGAGGGGTCGGGCAATCCACTTATGTTCCTTTTCTTGTATTTATGTTGGATTTAGCTGTCTTTTTGCTTCTTTTGTGTTTTTGAGCTCATTTAATCCTGAAAATACAAAAGGAAGACAAAAACACTCTTTTTCCAATATTAGTACTTAAAAAGGGTTAGTTTTATGCCTTATTTGATGTAATTTATATGTTGCATTTTACACACATCATGATGCTTCTTGACTCATCGGCGAAACATATCCTTAAATCACTAGTGTGGGACACATTGATTTCCATCAAGCTCCCTAGGTAAGTTTTAGCTTATAGGCTACCAATCTTGATATATCCGATTCCCTCGGATGATCCTATATCCAGAGCTTAACTAGCCCGATAAATAAAAAAAATTTAGTACACCCTTCTTAGGGTGATACCTTTAATTGAACCTTATTCCTTATTAAGAACTCAAGAGGGTTGCGACTTTCATCAATCCTCGATTTTCCGCCGATTACTGGCAGTTTCCAGACGATCATAAATTTATATGATCTTATCCGTCGTTTCCAGTGTAATCTTTCAGGTCCTGATAATTGGACTTACCAAAATTCAGTCCATCAACGGACCTTTGACATTTCATCTATACAAAGTCTCCAAAGGAGCAGCCTTGATACTTATATATCAACTATTACAGAAAAACTTAATTAAGGTGAGATGGTTATTCCAACTACAGCTTAAAGCCAATCTTAAGGAATAGCTAATCCTTACAGTTAGTCGAATCAAATCGACGATCCTGGGCAGCCGAAGGCGATTCTTAATAGTTGCCTAAATAGGGTTGCTGTAATCAATGCATAAGCAGAATGAACCGTCTTTCTTAATTAATACTACCGAACTTTCAAATTATGATTTAGGCTTTTCAATAGATGTAACTCTAAGCAAGGTATTATTCTTAACTCTACTAGTCTTCGGAGGTAAACAGGGTACTTCTTTCGAGAAGACAATCAAAACATAAGGAGATTACAGAGATTTTCCAAATCTCAGACTCTGGTTCATTTATCATTATTGCATGTGTCGGACCAATGACACCTTTTCCTTACGAATCCATGGATACCTTAATCAGAGGCACTTTCTTGGACAATTCCATTCTGGATATCTTCTTTGAATACCATTAGCTGACTTTAGTACAATATGACCATTGGGATATCTCAGTGGTTCCATGCATTAAACCTCCATACTGATCAGGCATGGAAGCAATCTATGGAACATATTAGGATACACCAATCCTCATATGGCGCTTTTATCATACAATCTGGTATTCGCAATTGTTAGAAATCAAAGAGATATCAAACTAACATATGTTGACGTACTCCATCTGGAGAGAGTACTCTAGGATTTTACTACTGAAGATTTCAGACAGGAACAGAAGAAATGGTTCCTAAGATTTTCATCTGTAAGTTTTACCTTACACTTAATCTCTGAGGTTCTTATAGAAGATTTTAAAAGTTTGCTATACTTACAATCTATGAAGGATTTATTGGTATCCTATTCAAAACAGAACTCTTAGCATTTATTTTACTTCATATTTTATGCTTAATGGTTCTAACAGGCAGATTTAATAACTTACAAAATTTATTATCCACGAACGACTTACCTGCACCCGAAACAAACAATACCCTTGCATATACATCATTGATAAGGAACGTACCGTTTTTAACATTGTCATCTTGTATGGCCTCTTTTGCACCCATCTGAAAGACCCTAGCGTTGGTCTTCTTAACTTCTTCAAGCTTCTTTGTATATTTTGGGCAATTTGACTTGATATGCCCCTTCTCGTTACAGTTGTAACAAGTCGCATCTCTTATCTTTTTGCATTCTAATGTTTTATGCTCACTAGATTTGCAGATCCCACAAGCCCTAGGCTGTGATTGGGATTTTGGTTCGTACCTGCACTTCCCTAGATGTCGCTTCTTGCAGGTCTTGCATACAGGTTTCTTGTTGGATTTTTGTTTGTTCTCCTTAAGCTCAAGCCTATCCTTTTTCTTGGAAGTATGGGAGTTATCTTTCTCCTTTTTCCTTTTTAGTTCATTCTTCGCATCCGAGGCATGAGCAAGATCCTTCTCGTGTGTAAGGAAGTGTGGTTTTAAATGAGATTTGGAGCGAGTAGCATTGGGTTCTTTAAACTATTTCATGACCTTTCTCACGGCCTTTCCAACAGCTGCGTCAATCATAGCTTGGAGAACATCCTTGTTAATTTTGAGGCTCATAATCGTAGCATCATTAGCATGTGTCGCAGTATCAATGACACGATCGACGGTTGTCTTATCTGAGTTTGTCATACTCGAGACTTGGTTCCTAACACCAAATGAAACCATTACTTTGTTGCAATCCAACAACCGCTATTCATCATCCTGATGACCTAACATATACTAACCATGGTATCATTAAACCATACAGGCTAATATAGTATGAACATTCTTAATGAATGTTATTTAAATATATATCAATTATACTTAGCCTAGGCCATAAAAGACCATCAATGGCAATTAAGGTTTGGACCTAGTCCATCACCTTTTTGACAGGGGATCAAATGTCACATCTGTCTTAATCATATTGATGATTTTGGATAGCTTGAAAGCTTGTCATAAGGATATTGGAGAAGAGCGATTCCTAATGGATATAAAGCATCCATCTAAAGTTGTTGAAGCAGTCTCTAAAGTATCATTGGCCAATTCTTTCTCGCGTTATATGTCTAAAGTCCTAATAGGCGGGTACAACAGTTTACAACATTTATTGTCCACAATAGACTTTTCTGCGCCATAATCAAAAAAATTCTCGCATAAACATCATTGATAAGGAAAGGTACCTGTTATGATGTTATCTTTCTGTACTGCCTCCTGGGTGTTTATCTGGAAGACTCACGCATTTGTTTTCTTGGCCTCTTCAGGCTTCTTCTGATTCCTAGGGCAGTTAGTCTTGATATGCCCCTTCTCGTTGCAACCATAACAGGTTGCATCTTTCAGCTTCTTGCAATCTAAGGTTTTATGTTCCTTAGACTTGCAGATTCCACAAGGTAGAGGCTGAGATTCAAATCAGCACTTTCCGAGGTGGTATTTCCTACAGGTTTTGCACCTGGTCTTTTCACCCGACTGCTGGCTGTCCTTCTTAAACCCAGAACTCTTCTTATGATTAGAGTTCCCCTTTTTCTTCTTATCGGAGCGATGAGAATTCTCATCCTCCCTTTTACGCTTTCCATCTTCAGAAGCTTTGGCAGCCTTGTTTCTGACCACATCGAGTGTGAGAGATAGAGACAGATTTGCCGCTGAACTGAATGTAGTAGGTCTCGATGCTTTCACACTTGCCTTGATTTTTGGGGCTAGACCCCCAATAAAGCGAGCTATACGCTTTGGTTCCGGTGTGATCAAGTAAGGAACCAATCGAGACATAGTATTGAAACTTGTAAGATATGCCTGACAATCTAAGTTCTTCATGACCAATGTCAAGAAATCAGTCTCAATTTTCTCAACTTCATGTTGAGGACAGTATTTTTCTTTGATAAGAGTAACAAACTGATCCCATGTCAGATTATACAACGGGACCTTCCCAGTAGCTTGGATTAGTGACCTCCACCAAGCTAGAGCTTCTCCTTTAAAAGATTGTGAAACAAACTTCACAATGTCTTGCTCTGCACATCCACTAATATCAACAACGGTGTCCATCTCATCGAGCCACGTCATGCAATCGATGACTCCCTTTTCTCCTGTGAAGTCTCTGGGCTTGCAGGAGACAAAATATTTATATGAACAGGTTTTAACACGTGGCTCTTGGTTGAGCACAACCTTCTTAGATGGAACACTCCTCTGATTTGATGAGTGATGAGAATCGCTCCTGTGAGATGTATGGGTCTTGGAGGGTGGTTTTGAATGAGGTACTGACGCGAGTACTACTCGATTCATTATACTGTCTGTCAAGAGCTCGAGTAACGGCATTATCTATTAATGCCTGCAGTTCTGCACCAGCTATATTAACTCTGGTAGTATCATTATTCTCCCTCGGGTGGCTGTTAACCTCATCTGATCCAGCCATGTAGCTTTATTGCTACATAAATATTGACGATGATTTATTCAAAGGTAATTATGGAATCATCATTTTTGATGATTCATTAACCATGGTAATATAAACCATATTGGTTAATTTGTTAATTATATTTAATTAGTATTTTCATTATAATTTATCCTAGTTATAAAACATTAAGGATATTAAAGTGGCACAAAAGGCCTAGTCACAAGGACATTTTTAAATTTATAAGCCATGATTTCAGAAAATCGAGGCATTAAGGTTTGAACATAGTTCATTACCTTTTCTTGACAGGGAGTCATAGACTACCACTGTCTTTTGTCTCGTTAGACATTGAATATGGCCCGTAGGTGACGTGATGTCGTAGTACACGCAAATTTAATCCAAATAACAACTAATAGATAGTGGTAAATGGGTATCGAACTCAGGGAGTATGTGGAAAATGTGTTGATTCTATAGCTTTGCAATTTAACTACAATTAACCTAATATGCAGAAAATAAAGATCAATGATTTGGACTGCTTGTTTTAGAAAACTAAATTATCAATTACTTACTAATCAAGATTGGATTTTTAATTCAGATTATGAGAACAATGACCATCTTAGGATTCCGTTTCTTTTAACACTTGTGCGAAATTCCAACTAGAAAGAGTTACATAGACATAACTCGTGTATAAACAATTGTTGTGATGAAAGGGAACAAAGTACTCGGATTATATGAATGCGAGGTTGTTTCCCGATGATCAATCAATCAATATCCAACCCTAACCCTTCCCGTGATATCTCGATTGCCAACGGCACTAAGAACGTACGATTTAGACTAGAATTGCAATACCAATTAACAAGCTACAATCAATTACTCATACACCATGATAATCAAAGCAAACACAATGTTATCATTCTAGAAATAAAGGAACAAACACACAAGAGTTTAAGAAAACCTTCACCTAAGATGATCACCATAAGTTTAGCCGGACATTGTTCGGTTGATCATTATAACATCAAAGTTCAAGTTCATATGCATCAAAAACTAAAACCAAATGTTTAGAAATGTTTGGAACCAACAAGAACCAGCCAAAATCGCCCCCAAAGTGCAGAGAAAACGTCCAATGATGAGATAATGTGAAAAGGCACCTCCAAAACCGTTTTAATGAGGCAGTTACACATTTGTCTGTCATCTCCACCGTAACTTACGGTACCCACCGTAAGTTACGGTGGACATCAAACTGTTACGATGAGTTGCTACTGAGGTACGGTGGAAAATCATGGGTTTCAGGGCCACCGTAATTTACGGTGGCCACCGTAAATTACGGTGGACCCCTGAATCTTGGTTTTTGTTTCTTCTTTCCTTCCATGCTTGACCCGTTCCTCTCCAATCCCTCCAAAGCAGCATTTTCTCCATTTTAAGCTCCAAAGTGTACCTGAAACATAAGCAACTGTAGTCATCTAATTCAAGATAATTACACGATCAAGTGAGGGATAAACTCGTCTTTTAACACCATTAAGGGTTGTCCTATGGACCACCCATCACATCCCCACACTTAACCGTTGCTTGTCTCAAGCAACTCATCAAAACAATTTTCAAAACAAACGATCAACATAAACCAAGCATAAACATGTAGTCCTTTTACTAACCCTTTCTTAACACCCAAAATAACGCACCCCTCGCTATGTCTTTCCTCTCAGCAACAAGTAAGCACTAGCATTTGTAAGCTAGACACACAAAAGGCAAACGGGTGGTTCACAACTATAGGCTTGTACCTAAATCGGTCCTCCTCCTACAAGTGCCAAACATGAATGCAAATCAAAGGGGCTTTAAGGTTGTAACGTGACTAGGTGTACGGGTAGGAAATGGAATATATATGTAGTAGCGAAAACTTAACCCGGTCTTTTTATTACACAATAAAGTAAACAAACAACTACCAACTTAACTACTATATACAAGATAACTCAACATCACTTTTTTTTTCATTGCTTTTTCATTTTTTTTCCTTTTTTTTCAACTTAAAACAAACATACAATATAACATCAAATATATCTACTGATGTGTGTAAAATGCAACATATAAATTACATCAAATGAGGCATAAAACTAACCCTTTTTAAGTACTAATATTGGAAAAAGAGTGTTTTTTGTCTTCCTTTTGTATTTTCAGGATTAAATGAGCTCAAAAACACAAAAGAAGCAAAAAGACAGCTAAATCCAACATAAATACAAGGAAAGGAACATAAGTGGACTGCCCGACCCCTCAACGGCATCTTCCAAAGCAAAATAGAGAAGGCAGAAGACTGAACACGCCCCGTGCTCAGCCAGCACGGGGCCGTGCCCAAGAAGCAGCAGAAAAGACAAACCTATAGAAGCTTCTATTGCCCACCACGGGGCCGTGCCCAGTGAACACGGGGCCGTGGCGAAAGTACAGCAGGCGCATTAATTGTAATTGCGAATTACAATTAATGAGGAGAGAGAGTGTCAGACAGGCACGGGGCCGTGCCCAGCGGACACGGGGCCGTGCCCAGCCCTCTGTTCAGCCTATAAATAGGAGTGCTTGGTTTCATTTCAACTCATCCCTTGGCACACCACCTCTCTCACACTTCATCCACCACCCACCACCATCACAACACCATCATCCACCACCATCATCCATTGTCCATCGTAGAGTCTGTGAGTCGTCTCGGGATCCAAGATTGATCGTAAGAGTTCTTGACAATCAAGGCCATGTTTGCCTAAGTCTCTTACATCACTTGGTGAAGACAAAGTATCTAGTATAATACTTTTTATTTCTAATCTTTTGCACTTTTTATTTGGTTTTGTATTAATGACTTTAATAACTAGTTGCTTATGTTGAAGGTGATCTTTCCTTATCGTTTGTCCGTGGTGTCTTGGTATTATTTTACTGTCTATATAAAATAAAAGATTTTCACCATTCATATCTCCACGGTCTATATGGAGGTATGTTGGCTACCTGGTCGGGGGTTAAGGGAACGGTTTGGTAAAGGTCTTGCCATTGTTCAGCGTTTAGAGGTCCTGCAATGGACCTGGGTCAAATTTAGTAGGACCTCCTTCAATGCTTCACGGTATTGGATGGCGGGGGTCCAAACTCTTTGATCCCCTCATAAGCTAACTACTATTAATACTATAACCCGACTATTTAAGACTGTATCCCTGCTGACTCAGACTACTTAGTCGAGGGTAACGTCACCGCCAAAAGCGGGGCCTACCATAATACTGCATTAATAACTTAATTCATTATCTTCCAATAATCCACCCTTTTAGGATTGTATCCTTGCTGACTCAAACTACTGGGGTGAGGGTAACGTCACCTTCAAAAGAGGGGCCTACTACAATAACTAAGATAATCTCTTAATTATGTGCAAAAGTGCAGAAATAATCAAAGGTTATACTAGATACGAGTCGGAACCAAGTGATTCATCTTGTCTATCTGTTTTTATTTTATTTTTATTTTCAGCATTTGAGTTAGTTTTTATTTTTTCTTAGTTTAAAACCTTTTTCTAAACTTTTTATTTTGATTAGACGTTGAGGATAAACCGGTACTAAAAGCTCTTGTGTCCTTGGACGACCTCGGTATCTTACCAACGCTATACTATGCTCACGATGGGTGCACTTGCCCATATGTGTGTTTAGTGTTAGTAAAATATCGTGTTTTATAAATTTAAAACTTGGCTAAAAATAAGTGTTAAAAAGGGCTTAAAATATACACCTAATATATATAACACTTAAACGCGCATCAAGTTTTTGGCGCCGTTGCCGGGGACACAAGGATTTTAAGAAAGCTTAAAATCGACGGCCTAATCAGTTTTTCAAAACCTTTTTAAAACGCGCGCATATTTTTCTGCATTTTAGTTTAGTTTTGCATTTACAGTAACCTGTACACGGGGTCGTGTTCACTGAACACGGGGCCGTGCTGCACATTTTCATAAAAACACCCAGTAACAGAAGCTTGAACACGGGGCCGTGCTCACTGAACACGCCCCGTGCTCAACGAAATCAGTAAATTTAATTAAAACGCCCAGATACAGATCCTGAACACGGGGCCGTGCTCACTGAACACGGGGCCGTGTCCAGCCTCTGTTTCCGTTTTTCTTTTTGTTTTCTGATCTCGAGACTCGGTTGTGGTCTGCTGAGTGATTCTTATGGATCAATACTCAGGAGGTTACAACTACACCTATGAGGAGGATGATTATAGGGGTAATTATTGCACTAATTGTCGTAATGCACGCTCGGTTCAAAATAATCGCTCATATCAACCATCCAATTCATACACCTACTATGAGGAGCCCAGGTACGAGCCATCAACTTCATACACATCCTATGAAGACCAAAGGTATGAACCTCCTCCCTCATACTCGTATTTTGATGAACCAAGGTATGAGCCTTCATACTCATACTTTGAGGAACCAAGATATGAGCCACCACCTTCATATGCTTACTATGAGGAACCTTGGCGTGAACAACCCACCTCATATGAGTATTATGGAGAACAAAATTACGAACCTTATCCATCATATGCTTACAATGAAGAACAATGGTGCGAACCATCGACTTCATATGAGTATTATGAGGAACAAAGGGTCGAACAACCGGATTCAAGCTTAGAAAATTCCGATTCTTTTTCTATAACCGAAGTGACCGATAGGATATTAGAACACATTAGAGTTATCGACCGATGTATAAAAGAAGCTCGCGCAAGGGAAGAGGAGTCCCGCGCAAGAGAAGAGGTAAAAAAGGAAGAGATAACTAAAAATGTAAAAATGGAAGAACAAATAAGTGAAAAACCGACACATGAGTTAAGCAACGAAAAAGGTGAGTCCAACAACGTTAAAATTCAAGAAGAGTCTAATTTTGAAGAAATTAATCTCTTGTCACCTTCTTTCGAAAACCATTGTTTAGTACCCACTCATGCTAAGTTTTTAAAAGAGTTAAACACTAACGCTAAAATTGACGAAACGGTAAGTGTTAAGTTAACTAATGATCAAACTTCACTAATAAAAGAAGACCCATTTGAAATTAACATTACACCGGTTCCATGTTTCTTTCAAAATTCGTTTATTAGTAATGTCACAATCGATAAGGATCTTTGTGTTAACATAATGCCTAATTACATTTTCGAAAAATTAAGTATTAGTGATTTTTCTCCACTTCAAATACCCATTTTTCTATCCAATCGGAAAGTAATAAAATCAATCGGTATAGTTGAAGATGTCTTGGTTCAAACAAATCAAATGGTAATCCCAACCGACTTTGTCATCCTCGATGACGCTCCTCTAGTGTTAGGACGACCATTTGTAAAAACTCACGAAGCTTTGAAAAACCGGAAGTTCAACAATCTACCTCTTCAATTAGGGGCATTTAAAAGAAGTGTCGATCTCGAACGATCAATGAAATATCCATTCGGCAATAATGACCCCCTAATTGAAGATGAAGATGAACCACCCGATACAAGTGAAGAGATTGACCACTTTGTTGAAGAAGAGGTCGCCATAGAACAAACTTTTAAAGTTCTTGATCGAAACGAGCAACCAAATAAGGAGTCTCCTAAAGACCCACCACTTGAGCTAAAAGAACTTCCAAAAGGTTTGGAATATGCTTTTCTAGACAAAGATGGTAATTTACCTGTAATTATTTCGTTCTTATCTTGTTCTTTCTAAAACTATAGTCTATACAGACCATGCAGCCATTCGATATCTCTTCAAGAAGCAAGACGCAAAACCACGTTTGATTAGGTGGATTCTACTCCTCCAAGAGTTTGACATTGAAATCAAGGACAAAAGAGGAGCAGAAAATACCGCAGCAGATCATCTTTCACGCTTAGAAGACCCAGCTTTAGAGGCAACCAGGGACGAGCAAATCAACGAAAAATTTCCAACTGAGTCCCTGGAAATGGTGGAATACAAGGAAGAACCATGGTACGCCGACTATGCTAACTACCTAGCTAGCGGTATAGTCGCAAAAGGATGGCCACATCATCAAAGAAAAAAATTCTTTGCCAATGTGAAACACTACTTTTGGGAAGATCCATATCTTTTCAAAATGTGTGCCGACCAACTCGTCGGACGATGCGTACATGGTAGTGAAGCACGAAGAATTCTCCGCCATTGTCATGAAGGTCCATACGGAGGACATCATGGTGCTGCTAGTACCGCACGAAAGGTATTCGATTCAGGATTTTATTGGCCAACCATTTACAAAGACGCTCAAAGTCTTGTAAAAACATGTGATGCTTGCCAAAGAACAGGTAATATTTCTTCCAAAAACGAAATGCCACAAAATGACATTCTTGTTTGTGAAATTTTTGATGTGTGGGGACTCGACTTTATGGGACCTTTCCCACCATGGAAAGGAAACAAATATATACTTGTGGCAGTAGATTACTTGTCTAAATGGGCCGAGGCCGAAGCACTTCCAACAAATGATGGAAGAGTCGTGGTAAGATTTCTGAAAAAATTATTCTCTCGTTTTGGCACACCTAAAGCTTTAATAAGTGATAGAGGTACCCATTTTTGCAACCATCAACTTGAAATTTTTTTAACAAGATATGGGGTCTATCACCGGGTTTCAACAGCATATCACCCTCAAACAAACGGACAAGTCGAAGTGACTAATAGAGGTTTAAAACGAATACTCGAAAAAACCGTAGGGTTAAATAAAAAGGAATGGGCTGATAAATTAGATGATGCTTTATAGGCTTTTCGAACTGCTTATAAAACAACAATAGGTACAACCCCGTATAAGCTAGTCTATGGAAAAAGTTGTCATTTGCCAGTAGAAATTGCACACAAAGCCTACTGGGCAATCAAAAATGTAAACTTGGATTTAGAATTAGCTGGTAAAAATCGATTTTGTCAATTAAATGAATTAGACGAGCTTAGGAATTATGCATACTCAAACTCCGAAATTTATAAGGAAAGAATGAAAAATTTGCATGACAAACATATTAAACCTAATGAATTTCGGGTAGGGGATCTAGTTCTTTTGTTTAATTCACGACTTCGATTGTTTCCTGGTAAATTAAAATCTAGGTGATCAGGACCTTTTTCCATCACCCACATTTTTCCACACGGTGCAGTAGAAATTAAATCTCGAAATGGGCCACCATTTAAGGTCAATGGCCAACGGCTGAAACTCTATCAAGGATTCATTGAGGATGAGGAAGAAGAGATCTCGCTTCAAACGGTGGAAGAATAAAAACATCATGCCTAGTAAGTTACGAATGATTGAGACGACAAAATAAAGCGGTAAGTTTTCTAACCATAGCTTATGGGAAAAAGGGGCATTCACACGAGCACTAAAAAAAAAAAAAAACCTTGCTCGGCACGAGGCCGTGTCCGCTGGACACGGGGCCGTGTTCGCGCTGCAGACGGGATAAAACCCCTTTTCAAAACAGTTTCTTCATTCCACACGCCCCGTTTCCCCACAATAACTCTGGTTCCAGGCGATTTTTCGCAAAATTTCGACGTCTCCTATCGATCTAACAACGTCAAGGTATGATTCTATCGCTCTTAGTAGTTAGATTAGTTACTTGCATGTAGTTAAAACACCAAGAATTTGGGGAAAAATCTAGGGTTCTTGAAGTTCATCCGGATCAAACCTCAAATTTTTGTTTAGATCTGTTTGCATTTAGTTAGATTAGTGTTAAGGGAAGTAAATACACTTGTATTGTTCATAGATTCACCCGATTTCTTACAAAAACCCCAAACCCTTGTTCTTGAACCGAAAAAGATAAAATTGATGGGCTAAACGGGACATTTTGGGAAAAATGGCGCTTAGGGTTTCATTTTCGGGGGAAACCGCACCTATTGGACCAAAAATTTTCAAGTTTTCGAAACCGGGTCGAAAAATGGGATTTTTGAGTAACAGACCTCTGGACACGGGGCCGTGTCCGCTGAACACGGGGTCGTGTCCAGGCCGCTGTTTGCAGTTTTGTCCGAAAATATTTCTGTTCCGTGCTAACTTTTGGTGTATTCTTGCAGATGGCCAGGAAGTTCACAAGATTCAACGCCAATGAGCTAGATGCAAGAGCTCGATACGAGTTTCTTCAAACAAGGGCGGAGGAATACCCGAGGCAGGCTTGCACAGAACTGCTAACCATGGTGAATCAAATTGACCGTTTCAACAACACTGTCACGGGACCACTCAGAGTCGCCCTAACAACTCGGCTCCGTTCCGTCCATGAATGCACCTTGGAATTTTATAGGACCTTTGCATTCACTTCAAGGTGCGACCCGTTCGATAATGACGGGGTGTCATTCCGGTGTGGCGGAACGAGATATTCGATCTCTATGGCACAATTTGGGTCGATTATCGGGTTGTATGCGGAAGAGGATGCGGGAAACGAAGAAAATACTGGGGGATTGAGAGAGATTGAAGACAACGAACGCCAAGCCATGTGGGCTCAGATTGGAGAAGGATTTTACAATCCGAGCAGCACTAAGAGTACAAAGCTGAGGGATCCGCTCTACAGATACATCCATAGGCTCCTCGGCTACTCTCTTAGCCAAAGGCATGACAGTAGTGGCGTCGTTGGGTTAAGAGATTTGCTTGTCCTCCACTGCATTCACAACCGTAGGCCGCTCGATGTTCCGTTCCTCATGCTCCAAAACATGCATCACAACCGCCTTGCTAGTGCACCAACTCCTATTTTCTTCGGGGGATGGGTGTACCGTCTCTTCAAGCACTTCGCCCACATACCTAGGTCATTTGAGAGGAGCCCATGGTCGGGTACGGTGGATATTCACATATGCCGCTCAATGAACCTGATTTATGAGGCAGAAGACATGACGGTAACCTTTCAAAGGATGCAAGGTCATGCATGGAACCCACAAGAAGCGCTTGTCCTCCCAGCTCCGCAACATCATCAGTACCAATACCAACCCCACGGTGATCCGGGCCAATCATCCTCCTCGGGAGGCGGTTTTCCTAACTTTCAAAGTTTGCATGATTTGTTGCAGGAAAACCTCATGTGTACTCGGAACACCTATAACATGGCGAGCAACACCTACCACCGGGTCGGAGCTATCGAGAGAAACCTATCCGAGATCCAAGACGATGTCGGATACATACGAGACCACATTGCACGCCATGGAGGGGATGATGACGATGATGATGATGATGATGATGACGATGCTATGGAGTAGGCAAGAGGAGCAGAGGAGGAAGCGGTTGATTGATGACTCCACAGGTTTAAGTCCCTTTATCTATCGAACAATTGGTGGCCTGCGTGCCAAGTGTTAAACAATTTACTTTTCCTAACTATTTTCTGCATTTTTTTTTTCGTTTACTTTATGCTTGGAACAATTAACTATGGTAATGTAGGATGTTTGTGTTGCTTGGTGTGGTATTAAGTGATGAAACAGGTACAAACCAAGGCTTGGGGTGCTAAGCCTCAGCACTTATACGGCCGGGATGGAAAAACCGGGGGAAGAAACCTGTTTTTCGGGCTTTCAGACTGTCCACACGGGGACGTGTCCAGCCAACACGCCCCCGTGCTCACCTCCCAGACCTGCTGTTTGGTTACTGTCCTGCAGATTTTTGTCAGACACGGGGCCGTGCCTAATCAACACGCCCCTGTGTCCACCTTCTGTAAGTTCTAGTTACTGGCAGTTCGCCACGGGGTCGTGTCCAGTGGACACGGGGCCGTGTCCAGACTACCAGTAACATAATTTTTTGCTTTTTAACACCATTTTACACATCTAATCAACCTAAAAATTTATTTTTGGGACACATTGAGGACAATGTGTAATTTAAGTGTGGGGGGGATGCTAAAACCTTGAATTTTGCAAGTCCTAAATACAAGCCTTACACAAAACTCTATTGGAACCGCTAATCACCCCAAATTTTTTCAAAAATTTCATTTTTCTTACTTGTCTAGGTTTAATTCGGGAAATTCAAGTTCTCAAAAAGGTTATATTTTTACGAATTTACAACCGATAGCGTAGTGATAAAAAGAACCAACATAAGAAAATTATGAAAAGGCATGGCAAACTTAGTTAAAATTTGATTATATATACTTGATCACATAAAAACCCATTCCCACAAAAGTGAGTTTTGAGCCTTTATTGAGCATACAATTACATATCATTAGACTAAATGCTCATTTTTCGTTTCTTGTGTGAATAGCCGCTTGGTTCTTACGACTCTAGAACTTGCCATGACGATACATTCCCGGTCCTTATCAACTTAAACCCGAGTAAGTAAATGATGGAGGCATTAGGACTAACCCTTTTTATTTCTACACCATTATTTTTCTTTTTCTTTTACCACCTACCCAAAAATCCCCCTAGTTAACCCCTTTGAGCCTAAACCTTTTCATTTCATCACCCAAACCAAAAAACCCTTTTACCCACCAAAACCTTTTTATTTTTAACCCTTTGTTTTAGTAACAAGTTCGGTTTTTCGTAAGGTGATCAAAAAAAAAAAAAAAATCTGTTGATGATGAAGCAAAAAGAAAATAAACAAACAAGTTCATCAAAAATAACTTTGTTTGAATAAAAGCTTCATCAAAATAAAAAAGTTGCAAAAATAGAAAGTCTTACGAAAACCGACACTTGTTACGCTTTTCGCCCTTTTTCTACTAACCACTAACCACTATCCCAACCACCTACCATTAACCCAAGCCTAACCCTTAACCCACAAAGTCCTCTTGATATTTACAAAGGTATAAAAGTTAAAAAGGAGGAGGATTGATTGCTTGGCAAGCTTATGGTAGGAATAAGTTCCATGCCGCTCTCGAGTGATTCACTAAAAATACACCTTCGGCCGAGTGTGAGTGATTTCTCCCGTGAGGTATGTGAACTTGTATATAAATAGAATTTTAAAAAAAGGCATGTTATGCCCAAATAAGTAATTTCTCCTATGAAACGTTCTAAATAAATCATTACGAATAGGATTGTAAATAGATAAAAATAAAACCCAAAAAGATCTTGGATTCCCAACACTCTACGACAAGCCAAAAACCTTCTCTTCTACCCATTCCATTTGGGAGTGTAAGCCACATATTAAAGAGTTTTGCTTGAGGACAAGCAAAAGTTCAAGTGTGGGGGTATTTGATGTGTGTAAAATGCAACATATAAATTACATCAAATGAGGCATAAAACTAACCCTTTTTAAGTACTAATATTGGAAAAAGAGTGTTTTTTGTCTTCCTTTTGTATTTTCAGGATTAAATGAGCTCAAAAACACAAAAGAAGCAAAAAGACAGCTAAATCCAACATAAATACAAGGAAAGGAACATAAGTGGACTGCCCGACCCCTCAACGGCATCTTCCAAAGCAAAATAGAGAAGGCAGAAGACTGAACACGCCCCGTGCTCAGCCAGCACGGGGCCGTGCCCAAGAAGCAGCAGAAAAGACAAACCTATAGAAGCTTCTATTGCCCACCACGGGGCCGTGCCCAGTGAACACGGGGCCGTGGCGAAAGTACAGCAGGCGCATTAATTGTAATTGCGAATTACAATTAATAAGGAGAGAGAGTTTCAGACAGGCACGGGGCCGTGCCCAGCCCTCTGTTCAGCCTATAAATAGGAGTGCTTGGTTTCATTTCAACTCATCCCTTGGCACACCACCTCTCTCACACTTCATCCACCACCCACCACCATCACAACACCATCATCCACCACCATCATCCATTGTCCATCGTAGAGTGTGTGAGTCGTCTCGGGATCCAAGATTGATCGTAAGAGTTCTTGACAATCAAGGCCATGTTTGCCTAAGTCTCTTACATCACTTGGTGAAGACAAAGTGTCTAGTATAATACTTTTTATTTCTAATCTTTTGCACTTTTTATTTGGTTTTGTATTAATGACTTTAATAACTAGTTGCTTATGTTGAAGGTGATCTTTCCTTATCGTTTGTCCGTGGTGTCTTGGTATTATTTTACTGTCTATATAAAATAAAAGATTTTCACCATTCATATCTCCACGGTCTATATGGAGGTATGTTGGCTACCTGGTCGGGGGTTAAGGGAACGGTTTGGTAAAGGTCTTGCCATTGTTCAGCGTTTAGAGGTCCTGCAATGGACCTGGGTCAAATTTAGTAGGACCTCCTTCAATGCTTCACGGTATTGGATGGCGGGGGTCCAAACTCTTTGATCCCCTCATAAGCTAACTACTATTAATACGATAACCCGACTATTTAAGACTGTATCCCTGCTGACTCAGACTACTTAGTCGAGGGTAACGTCACCGCCAAAAGCGGGGCCTACCATAATACTGCATTAATAACTTAATTCATTATCTTCCAATAATCCACCCTTTTAGGATTGTATCCTTGCTGACTCAAACTACTGGGGTGAGGGTAACGTCACCTTCAAAAGAGGGGCCTACTACAATAACTAAGATAATCTCTTAATTATGTGCAAAAGTGCAGAAATAATCAAAGGTTATACTAGATACGAGTCGGAACCAAGTGATTCATCTTGTCTATCTGTTTTTATTTTATTTTTATTTTCAGCATTTGAGTTAGTTTTTATTTTTTCTTAGTTTAAAACCTTTTTCTAAACTTTTTATTTTGATTAGACGTTGAGGATAAACCGGTACTAAAAGCTCTTGTGTCCTTGGACGACCTCGGTATCTTACCAACGCTATACTATGCTCACGATGGGTGCACTTGCCCATATGTGTGTTTAGTGTTAGTAAAATATCGTGTTTTATAAATTTAAAACTTGGCTAAAAATAAGTGTTAAAAAGGGCTTAAAATATACACCTAATATATATAACACTTAAACGCGCATCATCTACATACTACTAAAACAACCACTAACAATATAAGTCCGGTTCAAGTCGGGTAAATTTTTAGGTAACTAGCTAAGGGGTAACAAATGATAGGCTTTAGGCACAAAATGGGAAACTAAATGTCCAAACCCCCGCCCATCTCGCAACCATGCTCATATGTATAATTAATGAGGTCCAACTCCCAAATCCCACACTCGCACACACTAATGACGAGGCTACCTATATGCCCTTATCCTTTTCGCATTCATATCCAACTAAGGATTCAAACCGTATCAAGGCACAAGTTCTAATGCACCCCCACCCGTTGCCACTCTCATCAAAGACAAGTATTATTTATTTACATGTGTGGCTTCAACTCTCACCAAGAACAAAGGGTATTAAGGGTTGCCGATGCATAATTTGGGGTTAGTCCAAGGTGTTCAAATTCTCACATTGTTTTGCTTGATTTAATTTTTTTTCAAAAACTTCAAAAATTCCCCCCCATCCCCACACTTGGGATACATTGACCCCAATGTATGGTTTTAGGAGGATTTGATCGCTAAAACTCTTTAACACCAACTAAAAGCTCAACACTCAAACCACAAATTTCTTTTTGGCATTTTTCATTTTATTTTATTTTATTTATTATTATTTTTTTAAACATTACACCACCAACTTGCCCAACCCGAAACATAACAACACAAACTAAACACCACCCAACCACCCGACCATAAACATAACAAACCAACAAATATTCACAAAATATACAAGAAGGAGCACGACCTGACTAATAATAGCGCGGTTGAGGCGGTCCGAAAATGGAAGACATCATCTCGTTCCATTCTCCGAAAGCAAATGCGCCGCTACCGCTTCCACCTTGTTGCGAAGCTCCTTGTTGTTGACGCGGGTCTAGCCATTGTGAATGATGGAGCGGCGGGGTTGGATACGATACTCTACCATCGTATGGTGGTAGAGACGCATAATCCACCGGAGGTGGATCCACAACCACGGGCCGCCCGGCATGCCAATCCGCATGCATCCTTCGCGCTTGATCATCTTCGTACCGGTTATTCATTTCTAGCTCATGAGAGTAAGCATGTGCACGATTCCATGATTCTTGACGATCGAAGTTATGCTTCAAGGACCGCTCCATACTAGCACTCATCATCGTTTGTTGATCAAACAAAGTACGCTCCGAACCCGACCATGAGTCAAAAACAGGTGCCGGAGGACGTTGGTTCTCAATAACCTCTTGCATAGTGCCATTGTAAGCCCAATTCGGCTCGTATGAATGCTCCGTGTAATCATAAAAAGCACCACCATATCCCCTACCTAGGCCCCCTTGGCCTACATTCACATTCTCACCATGAGGCTTATCTGCATAGTCCTCATCCCCACTCGGGGATTTCGCTTCACTCTCCGGTTCATCTTCTTCACCCGGTAGAAGATCCCTTGCATCAACTTTCAATGCCCTCCATCTTTGACCCTCCGATTTAAGCTTGTGATACCTTTCCGATTGCGTGTAGGTCCAACCAATACCCATCTTTTGTAGACTAAAAGGATGATGCCTTTTTGCCGCCCCTTTATCCTCTGACGTGATTGCCTTAAGCTGTTCAGGATGACAACGTGATCACAGGTACTTTTCTCGTAAATGATGTTTTTGCTAGAGTATTGTTTGATTCTGGAGCAGATAACTCTTTTGTGGATAATAAGTTTTGTGAGTTGTTAAAATTACCTGTAAAAGCCTTAAGTGTGAAATATGAGGTGGAATTAGCTGATGGAACCATAGAAACCGCCTCAACTGTGTTAGATGGATGTGTTATATCCATTAGGAATCACTATTTTCCTTTGTCCTTACTTCCCTTTAAGCTAGCCGGCTTTGATATAGTTATAGGTATGGATTGGTTATCGCATAACCAAGCCCAGATTGTGTGCAACAGAAAGCAAGTGGTAGTCAAAACTCTGTCTGGGGAGTCACTTACCATTCAAGGGGATACTCAGCATGGACTGCCCGAGCAAGTGTCCATGCTCAAGGCATCTAGATGCTTGAAGAAGGGTTGTGTCATTTATATGGCACAAGTTACTATTGATGAACCAAAGCCAAAGATTGAAGACATCCCTATCATTTCGGAATATCCTGAAGTTTTTCCCGAGGAACTACCTGGTTTACCACCAGATAGGCAAGTGGAATTTCGAATTGACATCATCCCGGGTGCAGCACCAGTAGCGAGAGCGCCTTATAGGTTAGCACCAACAGAAATGAAGGAGTTAAGGACGCAGTTAGATGATCTGTTAGCTAAAGGTTTTATTAGACCTAGTTCGTCTCCTTGAGGAGCGCCGATCTTGTTTGTCAAGAACAAGGATGGATCGATGCGTCTGTGCATCGATTACCGTGAACTTAATAAAGTCACTATCAAGAATAGGTATCCTTTGCCCAGGATCGACGATCTGTTCGATCAATTGCAAGGGGCAAGCTACTTCTCTAAGATCGATTTGAGGTCAGGCTATCATCAGTTGAAGGTCAAGGATGAAGATGTGCACAAGACTGCATTTAGGACTCGTTATGGTCATTACGAGTTCCTAGTGATGCCTTTTGGGCTCACTAATGCACCGGCCGCATTCATGGATCTCATGAATCGCGTCTGCAAGCCTTACTTGGACAAATTCGTCATCGTTTTTATTGACGACATCCTTATTTACTCGAAGAACCAAGCTGACCACGAGAAACACCTTCGTTGTATTCTCAAACTTCTACATCAGGAGAAACTCTACGCCAAATTTTCGAAGTGCGAGTTTTGGCTTCGAGAAGTCCAATTCCTTGGACATGTGGTAAGTGAGCGTGGTATCCAAGTGGATCCCGCTAAGGTAGAAGTAGTTATGAATTGGCAAGAGCCAAAAACGCCTACTGAGATTCGTAGCTTCCTGGGTTTAGCAGGATATTATAGGCGTTTTATTGAAAATTTCTCAAGGATTGCTGCACCTCTAACTTCGTTGACACGTAAGAAGGTTAAGTTTGATTGGGGCCCTAAGCAGTAGGAATCCTTTGACATTCTGAAGAAAAAGTTGAGCAATGCACCAGTATTAACATTGCCCGATGGAATAGAAGAATTTGTGGTGTATTGTGATGCATCACACACTGGTATGGGCTGTGTACTCATGCAGAAAGGCAAGGTTATTGCCTACGCTTCACGACAGCTAAAGGTGCACAGAAGAATTACACCACCCATGATTTGGAGTTGGGTGCCATTGTATTTGCATTGAAATTATGGAGGCATTACTTATATGGAACCAAGTGTGTGATCTATTCAGATCACAAGAGCCTTCAACATTTGTTCAATCAGAAGGACTTGAACATGCGACAAAGACGATGGATGGAAACTCTAAATGATTATGATTGTGAGATAAAATACCATCCAGGCAAGGCAAATGTAGTTGCTGACGCCTTAAGCAGAAAAGAAAGAGTGAAGCCGATAAGAATCAATGCCAAGCGCATAGAAATCAGGAATGGTTTGAACGAAAGGGTGTTAGCAGCACAAAAGGAAGCTGTGCTGGAAGCTAACTATCCTGAAGAAAAACTAGGAGTAACTGAGGAGCAGTTATCCTATGACAAAGACGGAATGCTAAGATTGAATGGACGAATATGGGTTCCAGTTTATGGAGGACTTCGAGATGTTATCCTCCAGGAAGCCCACAGTTCCAAATATTCCGTTCATCCTGGAGCTGATAAGATGTACCAGGATCTAAAGGCCAACTACTGGTGGATTGGTTTGAAAAAGTCTGTAGCTGCTTATGTAGCTAAGTGTTTGACTTGTGCGCAAGTCAAAGCTGAACACCAGAAGCCGTCAGGTTTGTTACAACAGCCTGAAATTCCCACGTGGAAGTGGGAGATGGTGACGATGGATTTCATCACCAAGTTGCCAAAGACGAGGAAGGGAAATGATACTATATGGGTCATAGTGGATAGACTGACGAAGTCAGCACATTTCCTACCCATTAAGGAAACTTACAGCTCAGACATGTTAGCTCAATTATACGTAGATAAAATTGTAGCTCTGCATGGCGTGCCATTGTCAATTATCTCTGATAGAGATACGAGATACACCTCTCATTTTTGGAAAAGTTTCCAACAGTCTTTGGGCACGCGCTTGAATTTTAGTACGGCTTACCACCCACAGACAGACGGACAGAGTGAGCGTACCATCCAAACATTGGAAGACATGCTTCGTGCGTGTGTGATTGATTTAGGTGGCAGTTGGGATAAGCATCTGCCATTGGTCGAGTTCTCCTATAACAATAGCTACCATACTAGTATTAAGGCTGCGCCCTTTGAGGCATTATATGGTAGAAAATGCAGAACACCTATTTGTTGGGCGGAAGTAGGAGACGTTCAATTGTCAGGACCAGATTTGGTCTTTGAAATGACGGACAAGATTGTCCAGATTCGCGATCGTTTGAAAGCTGCCGAGGATAGGCAGAAAAGCTATGCGGATCCAAAGCGTAAGTCTTTTCACTTCGAAGTAGGTGACAAAGTATTTCTTAAAGTATCACCCTGGAAAGGGGTGATGCGATTTGGTAAGAAAGGCAAGCTAAGCCCGAGATACATAGGACCTTTTGAGGTTATCGAACGTGTCGGGTCAGTTGCTTATCAGTTAAACTTGCCTGAAGAACTCAGTGCTATCCACAATGTTTTTCACATCTGTAATCTGAAGAAGTGTTTCGCTGATGAATCACTGGTCATACCACATACGGATGTGCATATAGATGAAAGCTTGAAATTTGTGGAAAAACCATTGTCAATTGAGGATCGACAGGTAAAGAAGCTTCGAAGGAAGCATGTGCCTATTGTAAAGGTCAAATGGGATGCCCGTAGAGGTCCCGAATACACATGGGAGGTAGAATCCACGATGAAAGAAAAATACCCTCATTTGTTTCAGTAAATATCAAGGTCGAGATTTCTTTTAAGGGGGTGAGGATGTAACACCTTGAAAATTTACGTCCAATAATGTATTGACACGTGTCATAAGCTTTGAATAGGTGAAAAAGCACTTTATAGGGACTAAAGTTGACAAACAGTGAAACTATGTGAATATAAGGGTCCAAAGTGTCAACAATGGATAAATAGGCTCTACAATAACCCTACATGGTGTTTATAATCTCTAACGAATAAATCATGGATCATACAAAGCGGAAGATGAAAGAAAGTGAGGAATTACAAACTACAGGGGCTAAATGTGTCAACATGTTGAAAGTATACCTCTGAGTGACCTTTTGGCAAACCCGAAGCTTTGTAATGATAAAATATACTCACTAGAACATGTGATAAAAATTTCATAAAGTTTCGTTATCATATGAGAAAGTTATGATCAAAACCGTGTACGAAGGGTTAGAAGCGTCAACGTTGTAAATTATGGCTTTTCGGGTGATTACAAAGATAACCAAGGATTTAACCAAGTTTTTACAAGTCCTAAAGCCCTTAAAAATAAGTTTAGAGGGTTGAAATAGCAAAAATAGGACTTAAAACCACGTTACAAAGGACCAGGGACTAAAATGTAATAAACTGAAACTTGTTGAGCTGGTAACCCATGCGCTCGCGTAGCGCGAGCCCAACGCCCTCTGCCGTCGCGCTACGCGACGGCCTAAGCTGGGCAGAAATGCATGACACCTGCGGGTAAGATCTGTTCCACCGCCTTAGAAGCCTAGTATTCGAAATCAGGGACTGCACCAGTGGTTTTTCATGCATAGGGGGCACTTGGACTCATCTGGGATCACCTATAGACTGATTTGGCACCATCTTGTTGCATCAAAACACCTATATAAGAACCCACTTAGTTGCAACAATTGTTCTTGCACTTGCAACTTTTCTCAAGACCATCTCTGGAGCTCTCCTGGTCAGCAACAAGCATACAAGTGATCCCTAATCATACTTAGGACCTTTGTAAGTGTCCTAAACCGTCCTAAATTCATTTTAGCTTAGTTAATTAGCTTATAGTCAAACCATCGTAATTTAAGTTTGACTTCGCGATTAAATGAAATCCGCTCAGTCATTTCTCGAATTAAAAGTACCTCTAAGTAGGTATTTATGTGGGTAACAAACCCTTAAAAGGGTACTTTCAGATTCCTACTCTAACTATGTTAATTGTCGAGTCAAAGCTTACCTTAAAAAGTCAACAGAATGTGTATTTTCAAAATTAAGCATAATTAGCAATGTAGAGTACATGCAATCTGTTTGATCATTAAAATAACATGGTAACTAATGTAAGAACATGTTCCAACATGATCAACTCGACAATTTTCAGTTTAAACCCGAATCGGAACCGAAAGTCGCATAAATTGACTTTTGCTTTGACTATCAGTTCTGATCCGTTTATGCATGTTTAAGATCTGCCTTAGAGCTTATTTTGGACCAGGTTTCATATAAGTATAACTCTCTGAGATTATACAACTTGGTTCAATACTTATCCGATTCATATGCATGTTTCCGATTAATGCTTAAAAGTTGACTATTATGCCCTTTTAATTATAAAACGTGGTTTTTGAAAAAGTGAAAGAGTAGAAACATTAGTTACTGATTTATAAACTTGCACCTAAAATTTGATATCAGTTTGAGGTCTAGGTTAAGAGTTATGCTCATTAGCGTAATTTGAAACCTTTATGTTAATTAATTGGCGTAATTAGCATATAGCCTATTTAAACCCACTTTTTGATACCAAACTTTTTACCCACTGATGTAATATAATATTTTGGGATTCTTGAAGATTTTTATTTAATTTTTGGCTAAGCATAACATAGGTCTCTAGGTTTGATTCGGTTAATGACGGTTTTGCCCTTTTAAGCCATAAAATGAGTTTTATAAATCCTTTTGATCCCAAACCTTTTCCTACTGATTTTATTTGTTAAATAAAATATTTTGAGCCTTCTGGAATTCATAAAATATTAGTTTTCCTTTAAAAACCCGGAAATGGCTCCAAATCGCCTTTTTAAGCATTTTTAACGCATAGTATGTGCTAAACCCATATTAAACATATAAGGTTAATACCTACTGATATTTTTAGCATATTTTTATATAATAATAGTAAGTAAAAGTTTATAAACTCAGGTTTCCAGTTTTGACCTTTTTAGCCCTTGTGAAATTACCAAAATACCCCTAAGGTGCATAGTTTGGTTTTAAATGATGAGTTTCACATATAGGTCATACCCTACTGTTATAACATGTTAAATTAAGTGTATTTACTGTATAAATCAGACCTGTAACTCAGATTACAAATAAAACTCTTTTATAATCTTTTAAATGACCAAAATGCCCTTATGAGGCATATATCGGGTTTAAATTCATTTGGGGCATAATAGAAGACATCTTACTGATGTCACAACATATTTAAAGTATATTAACTCAGGGGACTTGCATATGACTCTTATGGTTACCCGTGACGCCCTTTTCGCGCTCGGTTCGGTTTATGTAACTAGTTTGCATAAATTGACCGAAACGGGTCAAACCTTATCATTTTTGTCTCAAAATCCAGAATGTATTTAGTATACCCATATTATACAAGCATTCAAACTTGTCGGGTCTAAATCACATTCTATCCGGTCTTCGCTTAATCGTGCGTTTGAGCCGTATCGTCCTTTAAACTAACCGGTCTAAGCTTAAGCTTAAATAAAGACCCGTTAGAAATCTAATAGGTTATTATAAACCTTCGTTCCAGATTCGGAGCACCAGTAAAAGCTACTTGCAATTTGCTTATTGTGAATTATACTTTGCTCAGGTAAATACTTTTAACTTAATTTCCCTATACGGGCTTGGGGTACGGTATATAAAATACCGCTTGGTCCGGCATTGAATTCTTTAATCGAATAGAGGTTAAATTTATTGATATGCTATGTTTTGAATGTGTTTTGTTTGCTTAAAGCCTTTGGGGGGTTAATGACCATGTCCCGGATATCCTTGGCATCATCTTACGAGATGGCCACGACCTGAGCACGGGGTGTAGGCGTACACCTTTCAGTGCATAACTCAATATTGTGGTGTGTCTATTAATCTTTAACCCGGTCTACGGATCGGGCTACTGAACGCATAAGTAACATGTAAATCCCTTACAAGATTATATTACATAATTATCCCAAGTTATAAAATGTTTTGTGCCACGTGCATTCAAATCAATTTTCAACCCGTTTCAAAATGAGTCAGTTAAATTGTATTTACCAGTGTAAACTGACGTATTTTTCCAAAAGGTTAAGTGCATGTACTATTCGTACTAGGCTGGCTGTCTTCTAAGCGTCCACAATAAGTCTCGCAAGCTTGGATGTCAATAAAGCTGTTGAACAATATCTACTTTTATTTTGATCCGCCTGTGGATCCGTTTCAACTACTCGTGATATTTAATATTACATTTTATTTAAAGTTGAAATGAATCTATCTTTGCTTCCGCTGTGCATTTATATATTGTGTTGTTTGTCTATGATGATACCAACTACGTCACTATACTCCCCACCGGGCCCACCGGTGAAACGTGGAAAATAGGGGTGTGACAAAAACATAACAAATAAACCTCCATACCTTTGTTTGAAGATGCTAGAACACAAATGAAACAAGAACTTCAAAAACCCCCAAAATTTTCGGCACTAGGGTTTGTGATTCCCAGGCAACGGCGCCAAAATTTCACGTGATGTCGTAGTACACGCAAATTTAATCCAAATAACAACTAATAGATAGTGGTAAATGGGTATCGAACTCAGGGAGTATGTGGAAAATGTGTTGATTCTATAGCTTTGCAATTTAACTACAATTAACCTAATATGCAGAAAATAAAGATCAATGATTTGGATTGCTTGTTTTAGAAAACTAAATTATCAATTACTTACTAATCAAGATTGGATTTTTAATTCCGATTATGAGAACAATGACCATCTTAGGATTCAGTTTCTTTTAACACTTGTGCGAAATTCCAACTAGAAAGAGTTACATAGACATAACTCGTGTATAAACAATTGTTGTGATGAAAGGGAACAAAGTACTCGGATTATATGAATGCGAGGTTGTTTCCCGATGATCAATCAATCAATATCCAACCCTAACCCTTCCCCCGACCAGGTAGCCAACATACCTCCATATAGACCGTGGAGATATGAATGGTGAAAATCTTTTATTTTATATAGACAGTAAAATAATGCCAAGACACCACGGACAAACAATAAGGAAAGATCACCTTCAACATAAGTAACTAGTTATTAAAGTCATTAATACAAAACCAAATAAAAAGTGCAAAAGATTAGAAATAAAAAGTATTATACTAGACACTTTGTCTTCACCAAGTGATGTAAGAGACTTAGGCAAACATGGCCTTGCTTCTTTTTTGTTTTTGAGCTCATTTAATCCTGAAAATACAAAAGGAAGACAAAAACACTCTTTTTCCAATATTAGTACTTAAAAGGGTTAGTTTTATGCCTTAATTGATGTAATTTATATGTTGCATTTTACACACATCAAATACCCCCACACTTGAACTTTTGCTTGTCCTCAAGCAAAACTCTTTAATATGTGGCTTACACTCCCAAATGGAATAGGTAGAAGAGAAGGTTTTGGGCTTGTCGTAGAGTGTCGGGATATCCAAGATCTTTTTGGGTTTTATTTTTATCTATTTACAATCCTATTCGTAATGATTTATTTAGAACGTTTCATAGGAGAAATTACTTATTTGGGCATAACATGCCTTTTTAAAAAATTCTATTTATATACAAGTTCACATACCTCACGGGGGAAATCACTCACACTCGGCCGAAGGTGTATTTTTAGTGAATCACTCGAGAGCGGCATGGAACTTATTCCTACCATAGGCTTGCCAAGCAATCAATCCTCCTCCTTTTTAACTTTTATACCTTTGTAAATATCAACAAATCATGCAAACTTTGAAAATTAGGAAAACCACCTCCCGATGAGGACGATTGGCCCGGATCACCGTGGGGTTGGTAGTGGTATTGATGATGTTGCGGAGCTGGGAGGACAAGCGCTTCTTGCGGGTTCCATGCATGACCTTGCATCCTTTGAAAGGTTACCGTCCCGTCTTCTGCCTCATAAATCAGGTTCATTGAGCGGCATATGTGAATATCCACCGTACCCTAGGGCTCCTCTCAAATGACCTTGGAATGTGGGCGAAGTGCTTGAAGAGACGGTACACCTATCCCCCGAAGAAAATAGGGGTTGGTGCACTAGCAAGGCGGTTGTGATGCATGTTTCGGAGCATGAGGAACGGAACATCGAGCGGCCTGCGGTTGTGGATGCAATGGAGGACAAGCAAATCTCTTAACCCAACGATGCCACCACTGTCATGCCTTTGGCTAAGAGAGTAGCCGAGGAGCCTATGAATGTATCTGTATAGCGGATCCCTCAGCTTGGTACTCTTAGTGCTGCTCGGATTGTAGAACCCTTCCCCAATCTGAGCCCACATGGCTTGGTGCTCATTGTCTTCAATCTCTCTCAATCCCCCTGTATTTTCTTCGTTTCCCGCATCCTCTTCCGCATACAACCCAATAATTGACCCGAATTGTGCCATGGAGATCGAATACCTCGTCCCACCACACCGGAATGACACCCCGTCATTATCGAACGGGTCACACCTTGAAGTGAATGCAAAGGTGCTGTAGAATTCTAAGGTGCATTCATGGACGGAACGGAGTCGGGTTGTTAGTGCGACTCTGAGTGGTCCCGTGACAATGTTGTTGAAACGGTCAATTTGATTTACCATGGTTAGCAGTTCTGTGCAAGCCTGCCTCGGGTGTTCCTCCGGCCTTGTTTGAAGAAGGTCGTATCGAGCTCTTGCATCTAGCTCATTGGCGTTGAATCTTGTAAACTTCCTGGCCATCTGCAAGAATACACCAAAAGTTAGCACGAAACAGAAATATTTTCGGACAAAACTGCAAACAGCGAGCTGGACACGACCCCGTGTCCAGCGGACACGGCCCCGTGTCCAGAGGTCTGTTACTCAAAAATTTCATTTTTCGACCCGGTTTCGAAAACTTGAAAATTTTTGGTCCAATAGGTGCGGTTTCCCCCGAAAATGAAACCCTAAACACCGTTTTTCCCAAAATATCCCGTTTACCCCATCAATTTTATCTTTTTCGGTTCAAGAACAAGGGTTTGGGGTTTTTTTTTGTAAGAAATCGGGTGAATCTTTGAACAATCTAAGTGTATTTACTTTCCTTAACACTAATCTAACTAAATGCAAACAGATTTAGGCAAAAATTTTAGGTTCGATCCGGATGAACTTCAAGAACCCTAGATTTTTCCCCAAATTTGTGGTGTTTTAACTACATGCAAGTAACTAATCTAACTACTAAGAGTGATAGAATCATACCTTGACTTTGTTAGATCGATAGGAGACGTCGAAATTTCGTGAAAAATCGCCTGGAACCAGAGCTTTTGTGGGGAAACGGGGCGTGTGGAATGAAGAAACTGTTTTGAAAAAGGGGTTTTATCCCGTCTGCAGCGCGAACACGGCCCCGTGTCCAGCGGACACGGCCTCGTGCCGAGCAAGATTTTTTTTTTTTTTTTTTTAGTGCTCGTGTGAGTGCCCCTTTTTCCCATAAGCCATGGTTAAAAAAAACTTACCGCTTTATTTTGTCGTCTCAATCGTTCGTAACTTACCAGGCATGATGTTTTTATTCTTCCACCGTTTGAAGCGAAATCTCTTCTTCCTCATCCTCAATAAATCCTTGATAGAGTTTCAGCCGTTGGCCATTGACTTTAAATGGTGGCCCATTTCGAGATTTAATTTCTACTGCACCGTGTGGAAAAATGTGGGTGATGGAAAAAGGTCCTGACCACCTAGATTTTAATTTACCAGGAAACAATCGAAGTCGTGAATTAAACAAAAGAACTAGATCCCCTACCCGAAATTCATTAGATTTAATATGTTTGTCATGCAAATTTTTCATTCTTTCCTTATAAATTTCAGAGTTCGAGTATGCATAATTCCTAAGTTCGTCTAATTCATTTATTTGACAAAATCGATTTTTACCAGCAAATTCTAGATCTAAGTTTACATTTTTGATTGCCCAGTAGGCTTTGTGTGCAATTTGTACTGGCAAATGACAACTTTTTCCATAGACTAGCTTATATGGGGTTGTACCTATTGTTGTTTTATAAGCAGTTCGAAAAGCCCATAAAGCATCATCTAATTTATCAGCCCATTCCTTTTTATTTAACCCTACGGTTTTTTCGAGTATTCGTTTTAAACCTCTATTAGTCACTTCGGCTTGTCCGTTTGTTTGAGGGTGATATGCTGTCGAAACCCGGTGATAGACCCCATATCTTGTTAAAAAAATTTCAAGTTGATGGTTGCAAAAATGGGTACCTCTATCACTTATTAAAGCTTTAGGCGTGCCAAAACGAGAGAATAATTTTTTCAGAAATTTTACCACGACTCTTCCATCATTTGTTGGAAGTGCCTCGGCCTCGGCCCATTTAGACAAGTAATCTACTGCCACAAGTATATATTTGTTTCCTTTCGATGGTGGGAAAGGTCCCATAAAGTCTAGTCCCCACACATCAAAAATTTCACAAACAAGAATGCCATTTTGTGGCATTTCGTTTTTGGAAGAAATATTACTGTTCTTTGGCAAGCATCACATGTCTTTACAAGACCTTGAGTATCTTTGTAAATGGTTGGCCAATAAAATCCTGAATCGAATACCTTTCGTGCGGTACTGGCAGCACCATGATGTCCTCCGTATGGACCTTCATGACAATGGCGGAGAATTCTTCGTGCTTCTCTACCATGTACGCATCGTCTGACGAGTTGGTCGGCACACATTTTGAAAAGATATGGATCTTCCCAAAAGTAGTGTTTCACATTGGCAAAGAATTTTTTTCTTTGATGATGTGGCCATCCTTTTGCAACTATACCGCTAGCTAGGTAGTTAGCATAGTCGGCGTACCATGGTTCTTCCTTGTATTCCACCATTTCCAGGGACTCAGTTGGAAATTTTTCGTTGATTTGCTCGTCCCTGGTTGCCTCCAAAGCTGGGTCCTCTAAGCGCGAAAGATGATCTGCTGCGGTATTTTCTGCTCCTCTTTTGTCCTTGATTTCAATGTCAAATTCTTGGAGGAGTAGAATCCACCTAATCAAACGTGGTTTTGCGTCTTGCTTCTTGAAGAGATATCGAATGGCTGCATGGTCTGTATAGACTATAGTTTTAGAAAGAACAAGATAAGAACGAAATTTATCAAAAGCAAATACCACAGCTAGTAACTCTTTTTCAGTTGTTGTGTAATTTTCTTGTGCATCATTAAGTGTTTTACTAGCATAATAGATTGGGTGGAAATGCTTTTCTTTTCTCTGTCCCAAGACAGCTCCAACTGCAAAGTCACTGGCATCACACATGATTTCGAAAGGAAATTTCCAATCAGGCGCTATCATGATAGGTGCATTGACTAGCATTTCCTTTAGGGTTAGAAATGCTTGATTGCAATCCTTGTCAAAGATGAAAGGAGCATCTTTTTCAAGTAATTTTGTTAGAGGCCTTGAGATTTTCAAAAAGTCTTTGATAAACCGCCTATAGAATCCGGCATGCCCTAGGAAACTTCTGATAGCTCGTACGGAGGATGGAGGTGGTAATCTAGAAATGGTATCTATTTTGGCTCGATCCACCTCCATTCCTTCGCTTGAGATCTTGTGACCGAGTACTATTCCCTCCGTTACCATGAAATGGCATTTTTCCCAATTAAGGGCGAGGTTAGTTTCCTCACATCGGGATAGCATTCGTTCAAGGTTATCGAGGCATTGGTCATATGAATCCCCAAAGATAGAAAAGTCGTCCATGAAGACTTCCATTGTTTTTTTCTATCATGTCATGGAAAATAGCTATCATGCAACGTTGGAATGTTGTTGGGGCATTACATAGACCAAACGGCATGCGTCGATAAGCAAAAGTTCCATAGGGACATGTGAAAGTTGTCTTTTCTTGGTCTTCGGGTGCTATCGGGATTTGAAAGTAACCTGAAAAACCATCCAAGAAACAGTAAAATTTATGACCGGATAATCTTTCTAACATTTGATCAATGAAGGGTAAAGGAAAATGATCCTTTCTTGTTGCCTCATTTAATCGTCTATAATCTATACATACTCTCCATCCTGTGACGGTTCTCGTTGGTATTAGTTCATTCTTTTCGTTAGTTATTACCGTCATACCTCCTTTCTTTGGAACTACTTGGACGGGACTTACCCAAGGACTATCGGAGATAGGATAGATAAGTCTGGCGTCAAGTAACTTGATGACTTCGTTTTTAACCACTTCTTGAACATTTGGATTTACTCGTCGTTGTGGTTGTATGACCGATTTGTAGTCATCATTCATCAAAATTTTGTGTGTGCACATAGAAGGACTAATTCCTTTTATGTCAACAAGTTTCCAAGCTATTGCATTTTTGTGTTTTTTCAAAAGATTAATTAATTTTTCTTTTTCTAAGTTATCTAATTTAGACGAAATAATTACAGGTAACTTACCATCTTTGTCTAGAAAAGCATATTCCAAACCTTTTGGAAGTTCTTTTAGCTCAAGTGGTGGGTCTTTAGGAGACTCCTTATTTGGTTGCTCGTTTCGATCAAGAACTTTAAAAGTTTGTTCTATGGCGACCTCTTCTTCAACAAAGTGGTCAATCTCTTCACTTGTATCGGGTGGTTCATCTTCATCTTCAATTAGGGGGTCATTATTGCCGAATGGATATTTCATTGATCGTTCGAGATCGACACTTCTTTTAAATGCCCCTAATTGAAGAGGTAGATTATTGAACTTCCGGTTTTTCAAAGCTTCGTGAGTTTTTACAAATGGTCGTCCCAACACTAGAGGAGCGTCATCGAGGATGACGAAGTCGGTTGGGATCACCATTTGATTTGTTTGAACCAAGACATCTTCAACTATACCGATTGATTTTATTACTTTCCGATTGGATAGAAAAATGGGTATTTGAAGTGGAGAAAAATCACTAATACTTAATTTTTCGAAAATGTAGTTAGGCATTATGTTAACACAAAGATCTTTATGGATTGTGACAATACTAATAAACGAATTTTGAAAGAAACATGGAACCGGTGTAATGTTAATTTCAAATGGGTCTTCTTTTATTAGTGAAGTTTGATCATTAGTTAACTTAACACTTACCGTTTCGTCAATTTTAGTGTTAGTGTTTAACTTTTTTAAAAAACTTAGCATGAGTGGGTACTAAACAATGATTTTCGAAAGAGGGTGACAAGAGATTAATTTCTTCAAAATTAGACTCTTCTTGGATTTTAACGTTGTCGGACTCACCTTTTTCGTTGTTTAACTCATGTGTCGGTTTTTCACTTATTTGTTCTTCCATTTTTACATTTTCAGTTATCTCTTCCCTTTTTAGTTCTTCTCTTGCGCGGGACTCCTCTTCCCTTGCGCGAGCTTCTTTTATACATCGATCGATAACTCTTATGTGTTCTAATATCCTATCGGTCACTTCGGTTATAGAAAAAGAATCATTATTTTCTAAGCTTGAATCCGGTTGTTCGACCCTTTGTTCCTCATAATACCCATATGAAGTTGATGGTTCACACCATTGTCCTTCATTGTAAGCATATGATGGATAAGGTTCGTAATTTTGTTCTTCATAATACTCATATGAGGTGGGTTGTTCACGCCAAGGTTCCTCATAATAAGCATACGAAGGTGGTTGCTCATATCTTGGTTCCTCAAAGTATGAGTAAGAAGGCTCATACCTTGGTTCATCAAAATATGAGTATGAGGGAGGAGGTTCATACCTTTGGTCTTCATAGGATGTGTATGAAGTTGATGGCTCGTACCTGGGCTCCTCATAGTAGGTGTATGAATTGGATGGTTGATATGAGTGATTATTTTGAATCGAGCGTGCATTACGACAATTAGTGCAATAATTACCCCTATAATCATCCTCATCATAGGTGTAGTTGTAACCTCCTGAATATTGATCCATAAGAATCACTCAGCAGACCACAACCAAGTCTCGAGATCAGAAAACAAAAATAAAAACGGAAACAGAGGCTGGACACGGCCCCGTGTTCAGTGAGCACGGCCCCGTGTTCAGAATCTGTATCTGGGCGTTTTAATTAAATTTACTGATTTCGTTGAGCACGGGGCGTGTTCAGTGAGCACGGCCTGTGTTCAAGCTTCTGTTACTGGGTGTTTATGAAAAATCTGCAGCACGGCCCCGTGTTCAGTGAACACGGCCCAGTGTACAGGTTACTGTAAATGCAAAACTAAACTAAAATGCAGAAAAATGTGCGCGCGTTTTAAAAAGGTTTTGAAAAACTGATTAGGCCGTCGATTTTAAGCTTTCTTAAAATCCTTGTGGTCCCCGGCAGCGGCGCCAAAAACTTGATGCGTGTGAAGTGTTACTTATATTAGGTGTATATTTTAAGCCCTTTTTAACACTTATTTTAGCCAAGTTTTAAATTTATAAAACACGATATTTCACTAACACTAAACACACATATGGGCAAGTGCACCCATCGTTGAGTGAAGTATAGCGTTGGTAAGATACCGAGGTCGTCCAAGGACACAAGAGCTTTTAGTACCGCTTTATCCTCAACGTCTAATCAAAATAAAAGTTTAGAAAAATGTTTTAAGCTAAGAAAAATAAAAACTAACTAAAATGCTGAAAATAAAATAAAAATAAAAACAGATAGACAAGATGAATCACTTGGTTCCGACTCGTATCTAGTATAACCTTTGATTATTTCCGCACTTTTGCACATAATTAAGAGATTATCTTAGTTATTGTAGTAGGCCCCTCTTTTGAAGGTGACGTTACCCTCACCCCAGTAGTTTGAGTCAGCAAGGATACAATCCTAAAAGGGTGGATTATTGGAAGATAATGAATTAAGTTATTAATGCAGTATTGTGGTAGGCCCCGCTTTTGGCGGTGACGTTACCCTCAGCTAAGTAGTCTGAGTCAGCAGGGATACAGTCCTAAATAGCCGGGTTATAGTATTAATAGTAGTTAACTTATGAGGGGATCAAAGAGTTTGGACCCCCGCCATCCAATACCGTGAAGTATTGAAGGAGGTCCTACTAAATTTGACCCAGGTCCATTGCAGGACCTCTAAACGTTGAACAATGGCAAGACCTTTACCAAACCGTTCCCTTAACCCCCGACCAGGTAGCCAACATACCTCCATATAGACCGTGGAGATATGAATGGTGAAAATCTTTTATTTTATATAGACAGTAAAATAATGCCAAGACACCACGGACAAACAATAAGGAAAGATCACCTTCAACATAAGTAACTAGTTATTAAAGTCATTAATACAAAACCAAATAAAAAGTGCAAAAGATTAGAAATAAAAAGTATTATACTAGACACTTTGTCTTCACCAAGTGATGTAAGAGACTTAGGCAAACATGGCCTTGATTGTCAAGAACTCTTACGATCAATCTTGGATCCCGAGACGACTCACACACTCTACGATGGACAATGGATGATGGTGGTGGATGATGGTGTTGTGATGGTGGTGGGTGGTGGATGAAGTGTGAGAGAGGTGGTGTGCCAAGGGATGAGTTGAAATGAATCCAAGCACTCCTATTTATAGGCTGAACAGAGAGCTGGGCACGGCCCCGTGTCCGTTGGGCACGACCCCGTGCCTGTCTGACACTCTCTCTCCTCATTAATTGTAATTCGCAATTACAATAAATGCGCCTGCTGTACTTTCGACACGCCCCCGTGTCCGCTGGGCATGGCCCGTGGTGGGCAATAGAAGCTTCTATAGGTTTGTCTTTTCTGCTGCTTCTTGGGCACGGCCCCGTGCTGGCTGAGCAAGGGGCGTGTTCAGCCTTCTGTCTTCTCTATTTTGCTTTGGAAGGTGCCGTTGAGGGGTCGGGCAGTCCACTAATGTTCCTTTCCTTGTATTTATGTTGGAATTAGCTGTCTTTTTGCTTCTTTTGTGTTTTTGAGCTCATTTAATCCTGAAAATACAAAAGGAAGACAAAAACACTCTTTTTCCAATATTAGTACTTAAAAAGGGTTAGTTTTATGCCTTAATTGATGTAATTTATATGTTGCATTTTACACACATCAATTACTCATACACCATGATAATCAAAGCAAACACAATGTTATCATTCTAGAAATAAAGGAACAAACACACAAGAGTTTAAGAAAACCTTCACCTAAGATGATCACCACAAGTTTAGCCGGACATTGTTCGGTAGATCATCATAACATTAAAGTTCAAGTTCATATGCATCAAAAACTAAAACCAAATGTTTAGAAATGTTTGGAACCAACAAGAACCAGCCAAAATCGCCCCCAAAGTGCAAAGAAAACGTCCAATGATGAGATAATGTGAAAAGGCACCTCCAAAACCGTTTTAATGAGGCAGTTACACATTTTTCCATCATCTCCACCGTAACTTACGGTACCCACCGTAAGTTACGGTGGACATCAAACTGTTACGGTGAGTTGCTACTGAGGTACGGTGGAAAATCATGGGTTTTAGGGCCACCGTAATTTACGGTGGACCCCTGAATCTTGGTTTTTGTTTCTTTTTTCCTTCCATGCTTGACCCGTTCCTCTCCAATCCCTCCAAAGCAGCATTTTCTCCATTTTAAGCTCCAAAGTGTACCTGAAACATAAGCAACTGTAGTCATCTAATTCAAGATAATTACACGATCAAGTGAGGGATAAACTCGTCTTTTAACACCATTAAGGGTTGTCCTATGGACCACCCGTCAGTAGGCACTTCATCACAATTGGATGTTTGTAAAAATGATCATCTTAATTGATGATGTAAGCCATGATTTCTAGATCATTGGGTTATTTAAAGATTTGGAATAAATCTAGTATAAAGATGACACGTGTGATTTCATTGTATCACTGTTGTCAGGAGTGCTAACATGTTTTCAGATGTTAACAAGGATTGGAATCTTTTAAATAGGTTTTACTATTATGGCGATGTCTAAAACGACATATCGGCTAGGCTATACCTTTAAGATTCCTTTCAATATATAGGCTGATCAATTATAAAAAAGGAAGGATATTATGATTTATTTTATATAATATATTCATTATATATATCGGTAATGATTTTTGAATAATTAAATGAAGGAAGTACATAGATGCCCCTAGATGGGACTTAAAAGAAATAACATTGTCCACTCAGGGACTTAAAAGATATATATGTCCTTATAGGGACTTCAATAGAAATGAAACGTAACGAGGAATTTCCATCTTCATTCTATTTCTGAAAGTTTTCTCCTTGGTTTTCTGAGTACGGTACGGGTTCTGAAGGTCTTTTTGGGTAGTCGAATCCTTCTATATTAGGAATTTCCGTAAAAGTGGGATCCAAGGATTTTATGGCTAATTAATAATATAAATCACGAATAAGGTCGGGACAGGTATAACCCAAGTTTGGGATTCCAAGACTTGGAGGTAAGAAATATGAGTCCTTTGAATCCATAGGTATTATCTTCGAAGCTGGATCTTCAGGGACAGCTGGTATGAACTCCTCCGATGTTGGCTTCTCATTTGAAGTTTCAAAAGTCTTGGGTATAGAATTTGAAATATGGTTAATGGGTTTAAAAGGTCATTCCTCCATACTGGTTGTGTGCTTATTTGAGCTGTGGTACGAAGCTTATCATTCTTATACTTCGGGTCTGGAGAGCTTCCACCAATGGCAGCTTCGCTCGGTGACACGATCCTGGGATGCATAAATATCGAAAACAATATATACATATAACAGGGATGAGATCATTCCTAGTTCAAGTCTAGACTTGGAAGTCAAGGAATGTGCTACTGTGTCATTGAGATTAAACACAAAAGGCTAGTGTTTAATTCACTCAATGTTGGCTCTGATACCAACCTGTCACACCCCGATATTTCCACATATGACCAGTGGGCCCGGTGGGGAGTATCGTGACGTAGTTGATATCATCATAGTCAAATAATCACAGTTCAATGCATAGCGGAAGTCTAAAGTAAATATATTACAAACTGATTCAAAAGTAACATCAATATTACAAACGGATTGTAAGATGGATCCACATGCGGATCTTAAAACAGAAAGATAAACATTGTTCAACAGACTTTAGACGTCTAGAACTTGCAAGATTCCCTATTAACGCCCTGAGCTCCCAGCCAATTACGTACAGTACCTGTCGCTTAATCTTTTTGGAAAATACGTCAGTTTACACTGGTAAACACAATTAACTGACTCTTTTGAAAACATTTATGAAAATTGATTTAAATGCACAAGGCACAAATATTTTTTTTTATAACTTGGGACAATTATTTAAAAATAATCTTGTATACATATTTAAATGTTTGTCGTCCGTTAGGGCCGGTTAGAAGAGCCGGACAAGATTAACTGACACACCACAAGTATAATGCCCACTAGGAATACCTTATTGTGGGATACTTTTCTACATACGCAACTGTCAGGTGTATGCCTACACCCCGTGCTTAAGTCGTGGCCATTTCATTGAATGAGCTGAGGATATCCAGGACACGGTCATTAACCCCCCAAAGGCCATATACCAAACAAAACAGATTAAAACGGGTTATGTAATTATATTAATCACAATCCGATTTAAATAACCACACACCCGACCAAGCGGTATTATTATAATACCGTATCCCAAGCCCGTATAAGGGAAAATAAGTTAAGAGTATTTACCTGAGCTAAAAATGCAATTTATACTCAGCCGTATATTCTAATCAGCAAGCACAAGTACCTCTACTGGGGCTCTCAGTCTGGAACGAAGGTTTTATTAACCTATTAGATTCCTAACGGGTCTTATTTAAGTTGTAACTTAGACCGGTTAGCTTTAAGGAAAAGTTTACGGTTCAAAACGCAAGATTAAGCGAAGACCGGGTTAGAATGTGATTTAGACCCGGCAAGTATGGAGACTTGCATAATATGGGTAAACTAAACACATTCTAAATTTTGAAGTGAAAATGATAAGGTTTGACCCGTTTCGGTCAATTGTTGGAGAAGGGATTCATTCAGCCAAGCTCATCACCATGGGGAGCACCGATTTTATTCGTTAAGAAGAAGGACGGATCGATGCGTATGTGCATTGACTACCATGAATTGAAAAAAGTCACGATTAAGAATCGGTATACATTACCTAGAATCGATGATCTGTTCGACCAATTGCAAGGAGCACGATTTTTCTCTAAAATCGATTTAAGATCAGGATATCATCAATTAAAGGTACAGGAAGAGGACATTCCTAAGACCGCTTTTAGAACAAGATATGGCCATTATGAATTTACTGTCATGCCATTTGGTTTAACCAATGCCCCAGCTGCATTTATGGACATGATGAACCAAATATGTAAGCCATATTTGGATAAATTCATAATTGTTTTTATAGATGCTATTCTTATTTATTCCAAAAGCAAAGAGGAACATGCAGCGCATCTGCATGCACTTCTAAGTTTATTGAGAAAAGAAAAGCTTTATGATAAGTTTTCGAAGTGTGAGTTTTGGTTAGAACAGGTACAGTTTCTTGGACATTTAGTCAATCATGAAGCAATTCATGTAGATCCCACCAAGATCGAGGTAATTACCAAATGGAAAACCCCTGAGTCACCAACCAAGGTTAGAAGTTTCTTAGGATTAGTCGGTTATTATAGAAGATTTATTTGAGATTTTTCTAGAATAGCCATTCCCTTAACTAAGTTAACCTGTAAATCCGTTAAGTTTGAATAGGGACCAAAACAAGAAGAAGCCTTTAGAATTCTTAAGCAAAGACTAACCCATGCACCCATATTAGCGTTACCAGAAGGAACTGAAGACTTTGTAGTCTATTGTGACGCTTCTAAGTTAGGTTATGGATGTGTATTAATGCAACATCAAAAGGTTATAGCTTACGCCTCTAGACAACTTAAGAATCATGAAGAGAATTATTCAACCCATGATCTAGAATTAGGAGCCATAATTTTTGCCCTTAAAATTTGGAGACATTACCTTTATGGTAGTAAGTTTACCATTTTCACCGACCATAAGAGTTTAAGGTATGTTTTCGGGCAAAAGGAATTGAATATGAGGCAAAGACGCTGGATGGAAATACTTAGTGATTATGATTGCAATATCCAGTACCATGCAGCAAAGGCAAACGTAGTAACTGATGCTTTAAGTTGAAAGTATCATGAAAATCCAAAAAGAGTACGTTCACTCAAACTAAATCTGCAAGTAGATTTAAATTAACAGATTCAAAAAGCACAAGAATCAGTAATCAAGGATGATACTGAAAAGCTGAAACGAATGATTAAGGAATTGGAACAAGGAACAAATGGAATTTGGAGATTCCATAAGAAAAGAATGTAGAAACCTAAATTAGGAAACCTACGCCACCGTATATTAGAAGAAGCCCATAAGTCTAAGTATACGATGCATCCTGGAAGTGATAAGATGTATCAGGATTTAAGAAAGAAATTTTGGTGGATAGGAATGAAAAAGGATATAGCAACATATGTTGCAAAATGTTTAACCTGTTCACAAGTTAAAGCTGAACATCAGAAACCCTCAGGATTGTTGCAACAGAAGAAATGCCTGTATGGAAATGGGAATTGATAACAATGGATTTTGTTACCAAATTACCCAAAACAAGAAAAGGTAATAATACAATCTGGGTGATTGTAGATAGGTTAACTAAGTCAGCTCATTTCCTACCAATGAAGGAAACTTTCAGTATGGAACAATTAGCTAAATTATATGGAATTCCTCTATCATTTGTTTCTGACAGAGATAGTCGCTTTACCTCTCATTTTTGGACAAGTTTTCAAAAAGCAATGGGAACGAAGTTAAATCTAAGCACCGCTTATCATCCTCAAACGGACGGACAAAGCGAAAGGACAATTCAGACACTGGAGGATATGCTTAGAGCTTGTGTAATTGATTTCAGAGGTAATTGGGACGATCATTTACCATTGATAGAATTTTCTTATAATAACAGTTATCATACAAGTATCAATGCTGCACCATTCGAAGAACTTTATGGACGAAAGTGCCGAACGCCAGTCTGTTGGGTAGAAATTGGAGAAAAGCAACTATCTGGACCTGAGATAGTACAAGAAACAACAGACAAGATCATTCAAGTCAAGGAATGACTGAAAGCAGCACGTGATCGACAAAAGAGTTATGCTGATAACAGACGAAAGCCATTGGAATTTCAGGTAGGAGATAAAGTGTTATTGAAAGTCTCTCCTTGGAAAGGAGTGGTAAGATTCATCAAAAGAGGAAAGCTAAGTCCCAGGTACGTTGGACCTTTTGAGATCATTAGAAGAATAGGACCTGTAGCCTATCAGCTACAACTGCCAAATGAAATGGCAGGAATACATGATATATTTCATGTATCTAATCTCAAGAAATGCTTAGCTGATAAATCACTCGTAGTACCTCTTAAGGATATAGAGGTAAATGAATAGTTAAAATTTGTAGAAAGACCTCTACAGATTAAAGACAGGAAAGTCAAGAACCTCAAGCACAAGAGATTAGTTCTGGTCAAAGTGAAATGGGACTCCAAAAGAGGACCAAAATACACATGGGAGCTTGAATCAGAAATGCAAAGGAAATATCCACACCTATTCCAGTAGATCTCGAAGACGAGCTCTAAAACAAGGTGGGGATGATATAACAACCCTCCGAAATATTCTGACACCCCTAGAATATTTTAAAGTGTCCCTATATGTCCCAAATTACACCCCGTATGTGAAAACGGACTCCGAATACCTTTATTTTTACAAAAATTAGTTAAAAACAATTTTTAATGGTCCCTGGCGGCCCGCGAAGACCCCTTAAGGATCTTACGCGGGGCGCGACAGCCAACACACCAGGCGAGCCCCTGAGCTGCCACGTGGCAGGCTCGTGTCAAGGCTATAAACCGCGAATCAGCAACCCTAGCCCCTATGCCCCTAGCTCGCGGGCCGCGTAAGAGCAGCCCTTGGCTTACGCGGGGCGCGAGGGACTGCCCGACCAGCCCTATAAAGTGGGAGCTCAACAGTTCATTTTCGTCGCTCACATTCCAATCTTTCTCTCTCAATTCTAAAGTGTAGAAGTAATATCCAGGTATTATACCCCCTAATTAACGAAGTTCTGCCCAGTTGTAAGTATTATAACCCCGATTACGTATTAGATACGCTGCCCGATTGATCCAGGGTTCCGTAATGGCTGTCGTGGTTCTGCCCGACGTAGTCATTGGAATGCCGTCTCGGGGAGGGTATTACTAATGTAAATATTGGGTTATTATACTAACACATGTACATTTGTGTAATTAATAGATAACTACCAGGAAACCCGTAAAGGAAATCTAACACAGCAATGTGAGCAATCTCCTTTTTGTAAACTGTTTTTACAAAACCTTAAATGTTTTACAATGCGATTAAGCAGTGATTGAGTCTTTATAGTTCTTCAATTACTGCCGGTATGTTGGGGTTTTGTATACAAAATGTGGAACACGTTACCATTGGACAAAGAGTTAGCCAATGTGTAATATGACCCACCACTCAGGATTGACAGTACTGAATGAGTAATTGTGTAGACATAAACATTGTAATAGCTCTCAATACTGTTAAAGGATAAAACTCTTCTTGATTAAACTGGAATTCACTCACCAGTATTTCTCACTGACAAAATGTTTTTAAACGCGTTTCAGGTAACAAAATGTGAAAGCCAACTAGAAGCCAGCTGGACAGCACTGAAGGCTTGGAAAAAATGGCTATAAAAGTTACCTAAATAAAAGAAGATGTTTTATTTCAATAAAATGTGATTTATCCCTATAAAACAGTTTGTAATGAAAATTGGGTTTTATCCCAATATATTTATATAAAGTGTGGTATTTACTCTGATAAAATATTTCCTAACTACGGTCCTGATGAAATTTCCGCTGCCAAAATGATAAACACCGATACCACAAAAATTGGTCTCGTGGCCGCCCGTTCCCGGGACAGATAGGGGACTGGGGTTGCGACATTAGCCAATATTAACATGACTGCAAGCACGGGGGAAATGGTGCCCCAGTAGCAATAATGTGTTGAGAAATTGGTAGATATAAACAAATGTAAAAACTCTTGATGCCGTAAAATATAACAATGTGTCGTTTTATAAAATTGAATGTACTCGCCAGTATTTCTTGTTGATAAAATATTTTTAAAATGCGTCTCAGGTAACTTGATATGAAAGCTAGTAGAAGCAAGCTATGGAATACTGAAGGTTTAAAGAAAGTGGCTATAAAGTTACCTAAATAAACGAATAAATCATGTTTTCAGCAACTAGGGTTTATCCCTATAAAGATATTATAAATGAAATATGGGTTTTTATTCCATTTGTTTAATATAAAAATTTGGTGTTTGAACTCTGAAATTTATTTCCTAACTACGGTCCTGATGTCTCATTTCCGCTGCCAAATTAATAAACACCTATACCACCGGCTCGTGCTCGCGGCTCTCGCTCCCAGGATGGGGTCGGGGGATGCGACACACTACAACCCCCCTCTCTCTCTCTACTCCTCTCTACCAGATATTACCACCGCCAGCCACCATCTCTAGCCACCACCACCTGCCGAGCACTGCCACCACCACCATCTCCGAAATCTGGCCAGAAAACTTATTGGAACCGGTCCAGACAAATTATTCTCACTCAAATTAATCACCCTAAGGTCAGTAAGCTGAGCAAGATTAACTCTAATACTTCCAGTAAGATTGTTTCTAGCTAAGGACTATCATCATCTTCATTCCATGAAGCCAATTTACCCTCTGGATCTTGAATATCTGCCTTAAACACAATCAAGCCCAGAACATCATCATCCAATGTTGGACTAATGATTCCACAACAATAATATTAACCACTACCAAAATCAAACAGTTCCAAATCACTGTTCTCATCTCAATTTTCAATCCCTAATTTTCAAACCCTAATTTCAAAATTGAACAATAATAACCGACAAAAGGTAACAAACGGTAAATACTCTGGTTAATCTAACTAACATCAACAAGAATGTGTAAATCAACTTAACAGAGTATGAATGTTGTTGACAAACTAACAATTGTGGTGTGTAATGTAACTGCCGTTAAAATTAACGGAAATTAAATGGTGAAACCGTCAGAGAAGATGTTAAATAAGAAGCCTTGAGTGTTTTACGGTTTTTCGTGACCGGAGAAGTTAACGGAAACGAAGGATGTGTGGATTCTGGCCGCCGTGAGCAAAGGACTCTGTTTTATAGGGGTTTTTTTTTGTTTTTTTTTTTTCAGACAGAGAGAATACAGAAACTTTATTAAGTAATTAATGGAGGAAGAGGTGGTGGCAAGGTGTTGGTGGTCGGGTAGGGGTGGTGGTCCGATGGAGCCGATGCAAGGTGGTGGTCGGGTGGGGGTCGTGCATGGTGGTGGTGACGGTTGTTGGTGGTGCTGGAGAAGAGGGAGAATGTAGAGAGAGTGCAGAGAGGAGAAAAGAGAAGGCATAGAAAGAGAAAGCTAGTGCAGGTTTTGTTATTCTTATATTATATATATAATCTCTATTTATAATTTTACTAAAATTCGCTTAGTTTTATATTTGAAGTTACTTAAATACCCTTCCAGCTGACACACATTTTAGATGGAGTTTATGTTAGGGAGCAAATGAAAAAAAAAAACATAGCAAACTATTGGAGGAAAATATCTATTTTTTAATGATTGGGGCAAAACCGTTAAAACGACTAAACCACGGTGAGCAAAACAGAAGTTTACTCAAAAAACAAAACAAAAGGCCACCAACAAAAAGAACCGCATACCAAATGTAATAATTACATTATATCAAAATTACACCATTGAGACCATTCCAACGATTTATGCTTTGCTCTATTCTTGAATCATAAAAACTCAATTGACTTTACATCTCCAATAATTTCTTCAATCTTGACCTCTTTGTCCGAGAAGTACTTCTCATCCTAGCTTTCCGTAACTTCGGACACAGAATGGTTATGATCCCATGAAAAACTTCCTTCCCTCGATCCCCCAATCTTGAGTGCATATATAAATCCAATAAATCTCACTATGAAAGCGAAAATTTGGGGTACCCTCCCCCCCCCCCCCCCCCCACACACACACACACACCAAACATTCAAGTATAGCCACACCACTGAAGCTATTAGACAAGCCGATAAAATGTGATCTGCTGATTGGATACCAGTGGCGGACCTAAGAAATATTTTAGGGGGGCGAAAATTTTCTAGGGTCGTATGTCTGTAGCTATATAATAATTTGTTTCGGTTCGGTTCTGGTCGGGTCATATTAACAAAAGATAATTAAGCTAAATTTTATAAAATTAACAAAAGTACGTCAAACGTCATCATACATATAATGAAAATTGAAAATCTAACAAATCTAAACAATGATGAAACGAGAAACTCTTAACTAGAAGGTCACGATATGTAATTTTATATGTTTTACTAAAATAAATATAAATAATAACGTAGAAAAAATTAATAAAAGAAAAGCAGACAAATTAAATAAACTAACAAAAGTACAAATATATAAGAGACTTACCAAGTTTTTTTCTCATTGTTTTTAACGATTTCATAATTTTAATTTAGATTTTTTTTATAAATGCATCTATTTGCACTTAACTCTATATTATTAATTTGATTTGACTAAAAATTAACTTTACTTAAACAAAATTATTCTCTCTTACCCCTTTGGATTAGGGGTGAGCAAACTGAACTACCCGACCCTAGAACCGACAACCTAGTGAATCATTACCCGACTAAATACCCTATATCAAATCTCGGTTCCGGTTATTTTCGTAATCGGGTATGTCGGTTCCTCGTTATATGACAGGCCCATACTTTTCCCCATTTTTTTCCCAGAAGCTACTGAATATTGATGATTGACTGAATTAAACACACTGAACATTGATGATCAATTGAACACAACACAAAGTATAGGCTGGATGGTAGTGGTGCACCAAAAACCCGAACCCAGACCCAGACTCGAAAAAAAACCCGGAACTGGGTATTATAAAACCTGGGTTTTTTTATACCCGAACCCGAACCCGAACCTACCAATAGGGTAGGGACCGGGTATTCATATCTGATCTAAAACCCGAACCCAAAACCGGGTTTTTTTATACCTGGTTTATACACGGTTTTTCGTAGTACCCGGTTTTATAGATACCCCGTACCCGGTTATATAGCGACAAAAAGGGGGACTCCACTTTTGGATGTGACATGCCTTGCAAACAAGTAATTTATCTTTTCATTGTTTGTGATACTTGATGTTACTGTTTTACAAGACTTTTCATTGCTTTTCTGACATGACTTGCCAAAAGCAGATGCATAGTTATTAATATGCATTATGAAGCAGATTCTTTGTTGACATGTCGTGCATCAGTATAATTAATAGGCTAAACCATCCATTAAAACATATAAAGAAGCATTTAATACCCAGTCGGGTTTTTTTAATACCCGGTGCGGGTTTTTTCCCAACCGATGCATACCCGAACCCGGAAATAGGTTATTATAATACCCGGGTTTTATAAAACCCGACCTGGACCTTACCCGAACCCGGGTACATAGGGTATACATTTTTTGTAGAACCCGGACCCGACCCGTTTTTTCAAAAAAACCGATTTTGTAAAACTCGATCCTACCCGAACCCGGTTCCATACCCGGAACCAGTTTTTCAAAAACACCCGATCTGTGCACCACTACTGGATGGCATTTGAAATCAAGCAAGGTTCAATGGTGAATTTTGTTTCAGTTTCAATCCATTCATGGTGAGTTTTTCAAATTTATTCATTGACATAACTAATTTGAATTCATTTCATTTCATCATGCAAGTATTGAAGATTGATTGAAGAATCATGTATGATGATCGAACTGTACGATGAAATCTGATATATGTTCAACATATATTGCTGATTAGGTTAATCCATGTTGCTGGACTTCAGCCCAGTTTAGTTTATACACATGTTTTTCGGTCCATAAGGTAAAACTCGGTTCTTACCTGTTCGGCTGTTCCTGGAGGACGCTCGAGATTTTCACTTGCGAATAACATTAATATTTTTTTAAGAGGGGCGCCCACACCCCTACGGATAGGTGTAGGTCCGCCCCTGTTAGATACCAAAACCACACATAATACACCTAATCGGATTAACCTGAATATTTCTCCTACTCGAAGTCTCAAGGTAGGGAGGCAGGAGCCTATCCATATACGCCCTCCAAGCAAAAAAAAATGTTACATTTCTTGGCACCAACTAAAACCATTTTAACACAAAAATTGCCTAAAGAATCCCCCAACCAAACCCACTTATTTTTCGACCCGTTCCAACCCGCTCTTACTCAAGGGCGGTTCTTAATAGGGCTGTGGCAGGGCCACGGCCCGGGCAAGTTTTTCGGCCGTAGTGCTAATTTTCCGCATTTCGATCGAAATTTTTTATATATACTATGTTTGGCCCGGGCTTGCCCGATCTTTTCTTAGTGCCCGTGTCTTTCGGCCCTGGCACGTTCAACGGGCAAGATCTGCCACTGCTCTTACTATCTCTCCGATGCACTGTTCCCATTCCAAAACTTCATCTGTTGACTCTTGTTGTAGCCTGTAGTCGTTTCCATTCCCATAAACCCGATCTTTCACTATATTTTTCAATGCACCTGGGATACGATTGTTAACCAGAACCACTGACCAATCCGTTTTGCTTCGATTACCCTTCTCTATAACCTATGCTTTTCTGACTTGTATCTAGAAACCCACTTTCACTAATACATCTAGTATATATGACATTCGTAACTTTTAATATTCACTTATGATATTCAATAAGTTTCTATAGTTAGTTGACAGTTATAAATAGATAAAGTGTATTTTTATTTAGTAAAACTATTGAAATACATGTTTTTATCATGTGCAAATGCACTGGACACAAATAAATCAATGAGTCATAAACCATCACCAATGCGTGCTTCTCTTAGCAAGCAGATCGGTTCATGATTTGGTCCGGTTTTCAAAACATTGCCACCAACACACACAACTATGGAAGAAGAAAGAATAACACAAGAATAGGTGAAATGATTTGATGAAGGTAAAAGCATAGAGTCAAAATTAACCTCTATTACAACTTCAGGCTTATGAAGGAAACTATATTTAAAAAAGTACTTGCAATACAACCCAGACCCGAATACTATATAAGACACATTTTGCTACCGCAAGAAGCTGCTATAAGCCAACACCAAAGGCACACAGCTCACATCCAAGATCCACATTCAGTCTTATGCCTGTAACAAAAAAAAAGTTAATTAAAAAATAAAACAAAACGCCATAAAAAAGAAGAAAAAGCTAATGTTTACGTGCCTTGTTAGCAATGTTATTAGAAAGCCAATCCAGACCCTCGTAGAGACCCTCTCCTGAGGTTGCACAGGTGCTCTGGATGTACCTATGTAAAAGAAAAAAGCCCAAGGTTATAGTCATTGAAATTATGGGACGATTCACAAACACGTATTAAACCATTTAAAAAAATAATAATGGGTAATGTGTAAGTAGTATAAGTAGGCAACCAAATATGTATCTGAATTCGTTTATACAAAATCCTCAAAAAACAAGCAGGATGACAAATACAACCTTCAAAATTTTGTAAAGAGCCAAAAAACACTACGTTAACTTTATCTAAAGGTCAACAAGTAACAGGAAATTTTAGTCATTTGGCATTTTTTTATCAATGTTGGTACATAGAAAAAGGGATACATCCTAGATATATGGGTGGCCTATAAACTAGTTTCAATAGTCGGTTGCCTTATTATATCCAAATAAATAATGAGTCTATTATAAATTACAATGACGAAAACAACTGAGATCTTTGAAGGAAGACAATCTAGCATGCATGCATGCATTAAAACTAGACTATGGGAGACCTTCAGCCTGTTTGACCCATTAAAACTAGACTATAGGAGACTTTCAGCCTGTTTGGCCCATTTGAGATAAAACAAAATGCAAAATCAGCCCGGTTATAAGCAAACTGGTTAAAAATGCCATTTAAGACAAAAATTTACCAGTGGCGTTGTCGGAGGGAATGGAGGCCAAGCTTGTCAGTGATTTCAGCAGCATTCATTGCATTTGGAAGATCTTGTTTGTTAGCAAATACAAGCAACACTGCATCGCGAAGCTCGTCCTGTAGGTAAAATTGACAAATATTTATTTCCAATTGACTAGACATTATATCACTTCTTATGTGTCCCTATTTATCAGTCAACTTGACAACAGTGAAATAAGTTGGCTTTATATTAATCTTCTGGGTTTGTTAGGGTGACAACATATCCAAATAGAACACAGCTAAAAAAGCACTTAGGAATTTGAGACAAAAAGTGGCGATTAATCTAGTTTTTTCTAGCACTTAGTAACTAGCTTAAACCTTATCAAATTTGCATTTCACGTATTGGTTATATATAAATCGAAAAGAACCAAAAAATTAGTGGACCAGATTGACCCAGCCCAGGGCTGTTGACCTGTTACCCAAACCACCCACTTTGCAACCTCTAGTGTCAAAATAAAAAATGCAAAGCAATAATTGTGATGTAGCATTAAAGATGGATGTCGACTTACTATATATACATGTTTTGTAGGCTATCATAAGGTGTAATGTCAAAAATCATAGAAAATATACCTCGTTCAACATCCTATGTAACTCATCTCTTGCCTCAACAACTCTATCCCTGTCATTGCTATCAACCACAAAGATAAGACCTTGTGTGTTCTGAAAGTAGTGCCTCCATAGTGGACGGATCTGCATTTATATCAATTAAAAATAAGATTCTTAAATCTATATTTACTTCAATGACATGATCATATCATAAAATACCAGCCAAAAAATCATATATTTTTAATATTTCACACCTTGTCCTGACCCCCAACATCCCAGACAGTGAAGCTGATATTTTTGTACTCAACAGTCTCCACGTTAAACCCTGCAAAATATCACAAATATTATTGGTCAAAAACTGAACTAACAGATGAAGCTGAACATGTCTCTTGATGGAATAACAATTGCATTTTTAATATTTCAATATTTCATATCTGCCAAACTTGCTAATAGCAAGGTAGACTTTAGATAAAACTGAGAGAAAAGAATATCCGAAATTCATTAACATTTATGACGTCCCGCAACCACAACTGCAGCTACAACATTTATGATAAAAACCAAACCACAACACAAGTTTATCCTTTAAATGGTATCACCATTCAGCGCCAGATAGTTCAGACTTCATACATACTGAATTCTGTTTCAACAGCAGAACACAATGACCACCAAAAAAGACTTTAGCCTTTCTAGAAGGAATCTACTATGCTTTGGAAACTGTGGCCACAAGAAGAAGTTAAAACAAGACTAGAATTTCTTTAAACAGTTCGTACAAAATGGTCCATGAGGATAATACTGAGACATCAAAGCAACAGTCATAACAAAGGCAAACACTCTGATCAAACTGAATAATTCATAAAACAAATCCCCATTTAGTTCTTTATGAAGCATGATGCATAAGACAAGGGAGATAAATCAATGGACCAAATAAAAAATGACACGTGAATAGCCAACTAATCTATAAAGAAATGACATACCAATGGTAGGGATTGTTGTCACGATCTCACCAAGCTTGAGCTTGTACAAAATGGTTGTCTTACCAGCTGCATCAAGACCCACCATCAAAATACGCATCTCCTTCTTGGCAAAGAGCCGACTAAAGAGCTTGGTGAATGTTAGCCCCATTCTGTCGCTAGAGAAGATCCCTACAGATAGTAAACAAACAATCAACATAAATCAGTGAAAACAAATATGATCCTAAGTCCTAACAACAAAAACAAATCAACGTAGATCAGTGAAAACAAATATGATCCTAACAATAAAAAACCAAATTATAAACAAAAAACTAACATAACATTGTTATAAATATAACTAAATCTAATGAATCTGAGGATGTATACAAAATCAGAACGGTTGCAGAAACAAACTTAGATCACTTACAAATATATATTTATTAGCTATACTTTGTATTCAAGCTACAATGTTGCATACTTGCATAGATTACCACATTAACATTTAACAACCAACATATGCAGTAGCATAATTCAATATTATCGTAACTATAAACAAATCGCTTCAATGCAAGCTTACTTAAAGTCTATTTTCAAATCAACGTTCATAATAAACTCACTTACAATAAAACCAAAGCAACAATCTAACCCTAACCGATCTGAACTGAACAAAACCTAAATTCCGAACACAAAACCAACATATCAACTCCCAAAGTGACTAAACCTAATGGATTTTGAAGCTACAACAGAACAGATATGAACAATATGATAACTTACACACTAGATCTACCGTTGCAACCTATACTATACAGATCAGACCTTAATCAAACAAAAACCTAAAGATTAAGAAGTAAATCGGCACAAATATAACCTAATTTGTAATGATTATATGAAAATTAGCGTAAGAAATTGTGAATACCGATTAATATTATAAGATACGATAGAGATCTATAAAATTGATGTGAATTGAGAAATAAGTAGAGATCTGAATGCGTATGAACATAAATTTGAAATGGAGATTCGATTTACCTGAGAAAAAGGGGATTTGTTGAATATAGGGCGAGAATGCGAGATACGTCAACGGAGTTGGGGTTATATAAAGGAAGGAAAAAACTTACACGCCAGCAGGCGAATCACATCCTGCCACGTCGCATGCTATATTGCTAGGTTTTTTTTAGACTACCCGTAGTGGGGCGTGATTTTTAAAAAAATTTGAAAAAAAACGCCCCCACCCCCATTACACGGGGCGTTATTAGGCGTTATTTTTTGAAAAGTTGCATTCTAGCGTTTTAAATATAACGCTGAAGTTAGGTTGTTGGATTTTGCTTTTGGCCAATGAGAAGGGGGACATGCACTGACAAAACAACTTTTTCAATAAGTTTTTTTTTTAATCCTTTTTAATGTTGACTAGCCAATGAGAAGGGGGACATGCACATGACCATTTTTTTTTTTCTAAATTGGAAGGGGCGTTATTGGCATAATGCCCCACTACACCACTTTTGCTATAATGCCCCAACCCTGACTAGGATGCCACGTGTCGGATAATGCCCCATGGTGGGGGCATTATGTTAGTTCACCACTACACATGGTCTTACAGCAAATTTTTTTACTCCCGTTGAGTGTGACTCGTCTATCGGACTGGGAACCAGTGGTCGAAGCGGAGAACCGGGGCTTGAGGCGTAAATGGTGGGATAACTTTTCCCATATTGCCCTATTTATCTTTTATAATATTTACGGCGTCATCTAATTTTTATATCTAAACTGATCAGTGAATCAGTATCGAGACCAATTCAACGTTAGGATCGTAAAAACATTGTTTTTTTTATATTAGAAGAGTCCTTGTATGAATTTAACTTGTAGTCCACCTTTAGGTTGTGTAATTAGCTAACATTGTAGCAACTCTCACTAAAAAGTCCTATTTAGTATTATAATTAGTCCAATAGGAAACCCTAATTGAGAAACCCAAGTGATTCTGCATAAACCCTAAGATTTCCAGAACAATCAGAATCAGGATTAGGGCCCCTAAAACTCAGGGGGGGTATTTTCTATTGATGATTATCTATTTTATTCGTTGTCAAAACAGAATTTTAAGAAACTGTTGACTCAGCTAGGCTAGTCCCACGCGTGGCAACCCTATGATCAATAGGTGTCCCTTACGGACCGTAAGGGTTATTTGTTACGGTCCGTAAGTGGGGGCAAAAGTCGGGTATAAATAGAGGACATTGGCACTCGATTTCTGGTGTTCATTCGACGAAGAAATTCCAATTCTACGCTGAGTTATAGTCGAAATACTACAATTAACACACACGATCACTAATTGATGCTACGATACAGGGTATTAATTCAATCGCTATTACGATTCAATGTCCGATCGATTGAAACTATCCGATAGATGTTTAAGTGCTGCTGAAATTGGGTTTATACTTTGTCATTCGTCGTGATTTCGACTTGAATGTTTGAGTGCTGTTCGAAATCGGACTATACTCTGTCATTCGTTGTGAATCCGCTGGATGTTTAAGTATCGCACTTTGTCATTTGTTGTGAGGGTTTGATCTCGTGAGTTATCGTAAAAGCTGTATTAAATTACTTACCTAGTTTCGTGTGCAAATTAGGTTATTAAGCTTATCAGTAGGCTAAACTCTACCTCATACCAAAGTAGATGCTAATTCTCAGAAGAGTTAGAATCAGGAAGCTTGTTAAATCAAGGTGAGTTCACAGACTTTCTACAAGGCACGGCCATCCTTAGTAGGTAGGATGCCACTCCATTAATCTTCGCACACATGTCTGCGAGACCGCGATACATACGAATTCTCCAGAGTGCAGAATAACGTACGTTCGTCCTGGGTAGGACAACAAAACAAAACTTCGGGATAATCTTAATCCTACGGGCTAGTAAGCCAGAGAACAGAAACCGTGAATTCACTCAACTTTGTTGTTGACCCGTTGTTACATGCCTTGCAGGTCGTTAGATCCCTAGCTTAAGGAGCTTGCACGAGGAGGCGTGGTCGTTGTGGGAAAACATTTCAATTAATATTAAACTTATGTTTTGTGCTTCCACTGTAAACTCAAACTATGTTTTGACACCAATTGTATTGTGTTGGATTTTATAAAAATTACTTACATGCTTTGTTCAATATGATTGGTGGCTATGATCCTGGGCATGTCACGCCTCCAAGGCGGGGTGGGGTTTTTGGAGGGTGTGACAAAGTGGTATCAGAGCCATTGGTTATAATGAACTTGATTTTAATAAAGGGAAAAAGTTTTTTTGATGAAAACCAGACTATAACCGGTAAAGTATTCAATGATCCACAACGATGCTTCATTCCAAGTGCAAGGCTCAATACTTTACGGTGTTCTATAATATTTATTTTAAGTGCTATGGGTTAAGGTTAAGTCATCCCTAAGTATTTCATGTATATAACCTTAAGAAATGTCTATCTGACAAATTTCTGGTAGTATTTCTTTAAGACATAGAGATAAATGAAAAGTTTAAAGATTTGTGACTTTAGATGTAAAACAGAAAGGTTAAGTTTCTCGAACATAAAAGATTAGTACTAGTATCCTTACTTATTCGAGTAAATCTCGAGGACGAGATTTCTATAAGGAGGGGAAAATGTAGCAACTCTCACTAAAAAGTCCTATTTAGTATTATAATTAGTCCAATAGGAAACCCTAATTGAGAAACCCAAGTGATTCTGCATAAACCCTAAGATTTCCAGAACAATCAGAATCAGGATTAGGGCCCCTAAAACTCAGGGGGGGTATTTTCTATTGATGATTATCTATTTTATTCGTTGTCAAAACAGAATTTTAAGAAACTGTTGACTCAGCTAGGCTAGTCCCACGCGTGGCAACCCTATGATCAATAGGTGTCCCTTACGGACCGTAAGGGTTATTTGTTACGGTCCGTAAGTGGGGGCAAAAGTCGGGTATAAATAGAGGACATTGGCACTCGATTTCTGGTGTTCATTCGACGAAGAAATTCCAATTCTACGCTGAGTTATAGTCGAAATACTACAATTAACACACACGATCACTAATTGATGCTACGATACAGGGTATTAATTCAATCGCTATTACGATTCAATGTCCGATCGATTGAAACTATCCGATAGATGTTTAAGTGCTGCTGAAATTGGGTTTATACTTTGTCATTCGTCGTGATTTCGACTTGAATGTTTGAGTGCTGTTCGAAATCGGACTATACTCTGTCATTCGTTGTGAATCCGCTGGATGTTTAAGTATCGCACTTTGTCATTTGTTGTGAGGGTTTGATCTCGTGAGTTATCGTAAAAGCTGTATTAAATTACTTACCTAGTTTCGTGTGCAAATTAGGTTATTAAGCTTATCAGTAGGCTAAACTCTACCTCATACCAAAGTAGATGCTAATTCTCAGAAGAGTTAGAATCAGGAAGCTTGTTAAATCAAGGTGAGTTCACAGACTTTCTACAAGGCACGGCCATCCTTAGTAGGTAGGATGCCACTCCATTAATCTTCGCACACATGTCTGCGAGACCGCGATACATACGAATTCTCCAGAGTGCAGAATAACGTACGTTCGTCCTGGGTAGGACAACAAAACAAAACTTCGGGATAATCTTAATCCTACGGGCTAGTAAGCCAGAGAACAGAAACCGTGAATTCACTCAACTTTGTTGTTGACCCGTTGTTACATGCCTTGCAGGTCGTTAGATCCCTAGCTTAAGGAGCTTGCACGAGGAGGCGTGGTCGTTGTGGGAAAACATTTCAATTAATATTAAACTTATGTTTTGTGCTTCCACTGTAAACTCAAACTATGTTTTGACACCAATTGTATTGTGTTGGATTTTATAAAAATTACTTACATGCTTTGTTCAATATGATTGGTGGCTATGATCCTGGGCATGTCACGCCTCCAAGGCGGGGTGGGGTTTTTGGAGGGTGTGACAAAGTGGTATCAGAGCCATTGGTTATAATGAACTTGATTTTAATAAAGGGAAAAAGTTTTTTTGATGAAAACCAGACTATAACCGGTAAAGTATTCAATGATCCACAACGATGCTTCATTCCAAGTGCAAGGCTCAATACTTTACGGTGTTCTATAATATTTATTTTAAGTGCTATGGGTTAAGGTTAAGTCATCCCTAAGTATTTCATGTATATAACCTTAAGAAATGTCTATCTGACAAATTTCTGGTAGTATTTCTTTAAGACATAGAGATAAATGAAAAGTTTAAAGATTTGTGACTTTAGATGTAAAACAGAAAGGTTAAGTTTCTCGAACATAAAAGATTAGTACTAGTATCCTTACTTATTCGAGTAAATCTCGAGGACGAGATTTCTATAAGGAGGGGAAAATGTAGCAACTCTCACTAAAAAGTCCTATTTAGTATTATAATTAGTCCAATAGGAAACCCTAATTGAGAAACCCAAGTGATTCTGCATAAACCCTAAGATTTCCAGAACAATCAGAATCAGGATTAGGGCCCCTAAAACTCAGGGGGGGTATTTTCTATTGATGATTATCTATTTTATTCGTTGTCAAAACAGAATTTTAAGAAACTGTTGACTCAGCTAGGCTAGTCCCACGCGTGGCAACCCTATGATCAATAGGTGTCCCTTACGGACCGTAAGGGTTATTTGTTACGGTCCGTAAGTGGGGGCAAAAGTCGGGTATAAATAGAGGACATTGGCACTCGATTTCTGGTGTTCATTCGACGAAGAAATTCCAATTCTACGCTGAGTTATAGTCGAAATACTACAATTAACACACACGATCACTAATTGATGCTACGATACAGGGTATTAATTCAATCGCTATTACGATTCAATGTCCGATCGATTGAAACTATCCGATAGATGTTTAAGTGCTGCTGAAATTGGGTTTATACTTTGTCATTCGTCGTGATTTCGACTTGAATGTTTGAGTGCTGTTCGAAATCGGACTATACTCTGTCATTCGTTGTGAATCCGCTGGATGTTTAAGTATCGCACTTTGTCATTTGTTGTGAGGGTTTGATCTCGTGAGTTATCGTAAAAGCTGTATTAAATTACTTACCTAGTTTCGTGTGCAAATTAGGTTATTAAGCTTATCAGTAGGCTAAACTCTACCTCATACCAAAGTAGATGCTAATTCTCAGAAGAGTTAGAATCAGGAAGCTTGTTAAATCAAGGTGAGTTCACAGACTTTCTACAAGGCACGGCCATCCTTAGTAGGTAGGATGCCACTCCATTAATCTTCGCACACATGTCTGCGAGACCGCGATACATACGAATTCTCCAGAGTGCAGAATAACGTACGTTCGTCCTGGGTAGGACAACAAAACAAAACTTCGGGATAATCTTAATCCTACGGGCTAGTAAGCCAGAGAACAGAAACCGTGAATTCACTCAACTTTGTTGTTGACCCGTTGTTACATGCCTTGCAGGTCGTTAGATCCCTAGCTTAAGGAGCTTGCACGAGGAGGCGTGGTCGTTGTGGGAAAACATTTCAATTAATATTAAACTTATGTTTTGTGCTTCCACTGTAAACTCAAACTATGTTTTGACACCAATTGTATTGTGTTGGATTTTATAAAAATTACTTACATGCTTTGTTCAATATGATTGGTGGCTATGATCCTGGGCATGTCACGCCTCCAAGGCGGGGTGGGGTTTTTGGAGGGTGTGACAAAGTGGTATCAGAGCCATTGGTTATAATGAACTTGATTTTAATAAAGGGAAAAAGTTTTTTTGATGAAAACCAGACTATAACCGGTAAAGTATTCAATGATCCACAACGATGCTTCATTCCAAGTGCAAGGCTCAATACTTTACGGTGTTCTATAATATTTATTTTAAGTGCTATGGGTTAAGGTTAAGTCATCCCTAAGTATTTCATGTATATAACCTTAAGAAATGTCTATCTGACAAATTTCTGGTAGTATTTCTTTAAGACATAGAGATAAATGAAAAGTTTAAAGATTTGTGACTTTAGATGTAAAACAGAAAGGTTAAGTTTCTCGAACATAAAAGATTAGTACTAGTATCCTTACTTATTCGAGTAAATCTCGAGGACGAGATTTCTATAAGGAGGGGAAAATGTAGCAACTCTCACTAAAAAGTCCTATTTAGTATTATAATTAGTCCAATAGGAAACCCTAATTGAGAAACCCAAGTGATTCTGCATAAACCCTAAGATTTCCAGAACAATCAGAATCAGGATTAGGGCCCCTAAAACTCAGGGGGGGTATTTTCTATTGATGATTATCTATTTTATTCGTTGTCAAAACAGAATTTTAAGAAACTGTTGACTCAGCTAGGCTAGTCCCACGCGTGGCAACCCTATGATCAATAGGTGTCCCTTACGGACCGTAAGGGTTATTTGTTACGGTCCGTAAGTGGGGGCAAAAGTCGGGTATAAATAGAGGACATTGGCACTCGATTTCTGGTGTTCATTCGACGAAGAAATTCCAATTCTACGCTGAGTTATAGTCGAAATACTACAATTAACACACACGATCACTAATTGATGCTACGATACAGGGTATTAATTCAATCGCTATTACGATTCAATGTCCGATCGATTGAAACTATCCGATAGATGTTTAAGTGCTGCTGAAATTGGGTTTATACTTTGTCATTCGTCGTGATTTCGACTTGAATGTTTGAGTGCTGTTCGAAATCGGACTATACTCTGTCATTCGTTGTGAATCCGCTGGATGTTTAAGTATCGCACTTTGTCATTTGTTGTGAGGGTTTGATCTCGTGAGTTATCGTAAAAGCTGTATTAAATTACTTACCTAGTTTCGTGTGCAAATTAGGTTATTAAGCTTATCAGTAGGCTAAACTCTACCTCATACCAAAGTAGATGCTAATTCTCAGAAGAGTTAGAATCAGGAAGCTTGTTAAATCAAGGTGAGTTCACAGACTTTCTACAAGGCACGGCCATCCTTAGTAGGTAGGATGCCACTCCATTAATCTTCGCACACATGTCTGCGAGACCGCGATACATACGAATTCTCCAGAGTGCAGAATAACGTACGTTCGTCCTGGGTAGGACAACAAAACAAAACTTCGGGATAATCTTAATCCTACGGGCTAGTAAGCCAGAGAACAGAAACCGTGAATTCACTCAACTTTGTTGTTGACCCGTTGTTACATGCCTTGCAGGTCGTTAGATCCCTAGCTTAAGGAGCTTGCACGAGGAGGCGTGGTCGTTGTGGGAAAACATTTCAATTAATATTAAACTTATGTTTTGTGCTTCCACTGTAAACTCAAACTATGTTTTGACACCAATTGTATTGTGTTGGATTTTATAAAAATTACTTACATGCTTTGTTCAATATGATTGGTGGCTATGATCCTGGGCATGTCACGCCTCCAAGGCGGGGTGGGGTTTTTGGAGGGTGTGACAAAGTGGTATCAGAGCCATTGGTTATAATGAACTTGATTTTAATAAAGGGAAAAAGTTTTTTTGATGAAAACCAGACTATAACCGGTAAAGTATTCAATGATCCACAACGATGCTTCATTCCAAGTGCAAGGCTCAATACTTTACGGTGTTCTATAATATTTATTTTAAGTGCTATGGGTTAAGGTTAAGTCATCCCTAAGTATTTCATGTATATAACCTTAAGAAATGTCTATCTGACAAATTTCTGGTAGTATTTCTTTAAGACATAGAGATAAATGAAAAGTTTAAAGATTTGTGACTTTAGATGTAAAACAGAAAGGTTAAGTTTCTCGAACATAAAAGATTAGTACTAGTATCCTTACTTATTCGAGTAAATCTCGAGGACGAGATTTCTATAAGGAGGGGAAAATGTAGCAACTCTCACTAAAAAGTCCTATTTAGTATTATAATTAGTCCAATAGGAAACCCTAATTGAGAAACCCAAGTGATTCTGCATAAACCCTAAGATTTCCAGAACAATCAGAATCAGGATTAGGGCCCCTAAAACTCAGGGGGGGTATTTTCTATTGATGATTATCTATTTTATTCGTTGTCAAAACAGAATTTTAAGAAACTGTTGACTCAGCTAGGCTAGTCCCACGCGTGGCAACCCTATGATCAATAGGTGTCCCTTACGGACCGTAAGGGTTATTTGTTACGGTCCGTAAGTGGGGGCAAAAGTCGGGTATAAATAGAGGACATTGGCACTCGATTTCTGGTGTTCATTCGACGAAGAAATTCCAATTCTACGCTGAGTTATAGTCGAAATACTACAATTAACACACACGATCACTAATTGATGCTACGATACAGGGTATTAATTCAATCGCTATTACGATTCAATGTCCGATCGATTGAAACTATCCGATAGATGTTTAAGTGCTGCTGAAATTGGGTTTATACTTTGTCATTCGTCGTGATTTCGACTTGAATGTTTGAGTGCTGTTCGAAATCGGACTATACTCTGTCATTCGTTGTGAATCCGCTGGATGTTTAAGTATCGCACTTTGTCATTTGTTGTGAGGGTTTGATCTCGTGAGTTATCGTAAAAGCTGTATTAAATTACTTACCTAGTTTCGTGTGCAAATTAGGTTATTAAGCTTATCAGTAGGCTAAACTCTACCTCATACCAAAGTAGATGCTAATTCTCAGAAGAGTTAGAATCAGGAAGCTTGTTAAATCAAGGTGAGTTCACAGACTTTCTACAAGGCACGGCCATCCTTAGTAGGTAGGATGCCACTCCATTAATCTTCGCACACATGTCTGCGAGACCGCGATACATACGAATTCTCCAGAGTGCAGAATAACGTACGTTCGTCCTGGGTAGGACAACAAAACAAAACTTCGGGATAATCTTAATCCTACGGGCTAGTAAGCCAGAGAACAGAAACCGTGAATTCACTCAACTTTGTTGTTGACCCGTTGTTACATGCCTTGCAGGTCGTTAGATCCCTAGCTTAAGGAGCTTGCACGAGGAGGCGTGGTCGTTGTGGGAAAACATTTCAATTAATATTAAACTTATGTTTTGTGCTTCCACTGTAAACTCAAACTATGTTTTGACACCAATTGTATTGTGTTGGATTTTATAAAAATTACTTACATGCTTTGTTCAATATGATTGGTGGCTATGATCCTGGGCATGTCACGCCTCCAAGGCGGGGTGGGGTTTTTGGAGGGTGTGACAAAGTGGTATCAGAGCCATTGGTTATAATGAACTTGATTTTAATAAAGGGAAAAAGTTTTTTTGATGAAAACCAGACTATAACCGGTAAAGTATTCAATGATCCACAACGATGCTTCATTCCAAGTGCAAGGCTCAATACTTTACGGTGTTCTATAATATTTATTTTAAGTGCTATGGGTTAAGGTTAAGTCATCCCTAAGTATTTCATGTATATAACCTTAAGAAATGTCTATCTGACAAATTTCTGGTAGTATTTCTTTAAGACATAGAGATAAATGAAAAGTTTAAAGATTTGTGACTTTAGATGTAAAACAGAAAGGTTAAGTTTCTCGAACATAAAAGATTAGTACTAGTATCCTTACTTATTCGAGTAAATCTCGAGGACGAGATTTCTATAAGGAGGGGAAAATGTAGCAACTCTCACTAAAAAGTCCTATTTAGTATTATAATTAGTCCAATAGGAAACCCTAATTGAGAAACCCAAGTGATTCTGCATAAACCCTAAGATTTCCAGAACAATCAGAATCAGGATTAGGGCCCCTAAAACTCAGGGGGGGTATTTTCTATTGATGATTATCTATTTTATTCGTTGTCAAAACAGAATTTTAAGAAACTGTTGACTCAGCTAGGCTAGTCCCACGCGTGGCAACCCTATGATCAATAGGTGTCCCTTACGGACCGTAAGGGTTATTTGTTACGGTCCGTAAGTGGGGGCAAAAGTCGGGTATAAATAGAGGACATTGGCACTCGATTTCTGGTGTTCATTCGACGAAGAAATTCCAATTCTACGCTGAGTTATAGTCGAAATACTACAATTAACACACACGATCACTAATTGATGCTACGATACAGGGTATTAATTCAATCGCTATTACGATTCAATGTCCGATCGATTGAAACTATCCGATAGATGTTTAAGTGCTGCTGAAATTGGGTTTATACTTTGTCATTCGTCGTGATTTCGACTTGAATGTTTGAGTGCTGTTCGAAATCGGACTATACTCTGTCATTCGTTGTGAATCCGCTGGATGTTTAAGTATCGCACTTTGTCATTTGTTGTGAGGGTTTGATCTCGTGAGTTATCGTAAAAGCTGTATTAAATTACTTACCTAGTTTCGTGTGCAAATTAGGTTATTAAGCTTATCAGTAGGCTAAACTCTACCTCATACCAAAGTAGATGCTAATTCTCAGAAGAGTTAGAATCAGGAAGCTTGTTAAATCAAGGTGAGTTCACAGACTTTCTACAAGGCACGGCCATCCTTAGTAGGTAGGATGCCACTCCATTAATCTTCGCACACATGTCTGCGAGACCGCGATACATACGAATTCTCCAGAGTGCAGAATAACGTACGTTCGTCCTGGGTAGGACAACAAAACAAAACTTCGGGATAATCTTAATCCTACGGGCTAGTAAGCCAGAGAACAGAAACCGTGAATTCACTCAACTTTGTTGTTGACCCGTTGTTACATGCCTTGCAGGTCGTTAGATCCCTAGCTTAAGGAGCTTGCACGAGGAGGCGTGGTCGTTGTGGGAAAACATTTCAATTAATATTAAACTTATGTTTTGTGCTTCCACTGTAAACTCAAACTATGTTTTGACACCAATTGTATTGTGTTGGATTTTATAAAAATTACTTACATGCTTTGTTCAATATGATTGGTGGCTATGATCCTGGGCATGTCACGCCTCCAAGGCGGGGTGGGGTTTTTGGAGGGTGTGACAAAGTGGTATCAGAGCCATTGGTTATAATGAACTTGATTTTAATAAAGGGAAAAAGTTTTTTTGATGAAAACCAGACTATAACCGGTAAAGTATTCAATGATCCACAACGATGCTTCATTCCAAGTGCAAGGCTCAATACTTTACGGTGTTCTATAATATTTATTTTAAGTGCTATGGGTTAAGGTTAAGTCATCCCTAAGTATTTCATGTATATAACCTTAAGAAATGTCTATCTGACAAATTTCTGGTAGTATTTCTTTAAGACATAGAGATAAATGAAAAGTTTAAAGATTTGTGACTTTAGATGTAAAACAGAAAGGTTAAGTTTCTCGAACATAAAAGATTAGTACTAGTATCCTTACTTATTCGAGTAAATCTCGAGGACGAGATTTCTATAAGGAGGGGAAAATGTAGCAACTCTCACTAAAAAGTCCTATTTAGTATTATAATTAGTCCAATAGGAAACCCTAATTGAGAAACCCAAGTGATTCTGCATAAACCCTAAGATTTCCAGAACAATCAGAATCAGGATTAGGGCCCCTAAAACTCAGGGGGGGTATTTTCTATTGATGATTATCTATTTTATTCGTTGTCAAAACAGAATTTTAAGAAACTGTTGACTCAGCTAGGCTAGTCCCACGCGTGGCAACCCTATGATCAATAGGTGTCCCTTACGGACCGTAAGGGTTATTTGTTACGGTCCGTAAGTGGGGGCAAAAGTCGGGTATAAATAGAGGACATTGGCACTCGATTTCTGGTGTTCATTCGACGAAGAAATTCCAATTCTACGCTGAGTTATAGTCGAAATACTACAATTAACACACACGATCACTAATTGATGCTACGATACAGGGTATTAATTCAATCGCTATTACGATTCAATGTCCGATCGATTGAAACTATCCGATAGATGTTTAAGTGCTGCTGAAATTGGGTTTATACTTTGTCATTCGTCGTGATTTCGACTTGAATGTTTGAGTGCTGTTCGAAATCGGACTATACTCTGTCATTCGTTGTGAATCCGCTGGATGTTTAAGTATCGCACTTTGTCATTTGTTGTGAGGGTTTGATCTCGTGAGTTATCGTAAAAGCTGTATTAAATTACTTACCTAGTTTCGTGTGCAAATTAGGTTATTAAGCTTATCAGTAGGCTAAACTCTACCTCATACCAAAGTAGATGCTAATTCTCAGAAGAGTTAGAATCAGGAAGCTTGTTAAATCAAGGTGAGTTCACAGACTTTCTACAAGGCACGGCCATCCTTAGTAGGTAGGATGCCACTCCATTAATCTTCGCACACATGTCTGCGAGACCGCGATACATACGAATTCTCCAGAGTGCAGAATAACGTACGTTCGTCCTGGGTAGGACAACAAAACAAAACTTCGGGATAATCTTAATCCTACGGGCTAGTAAGCCAGAGAACAGAAACCGTGAATTCACTCAACTTTGTTGTTGACCCGTTGTTACATGCCTTGCAGGTCGTTAGATCCCTAGCTTAAGGAGCTTGCACGAGGAGGCGTGGTCGTTGTGGGAAAACATTTCAATTAATATTAAACTTATGTTTTGTGCTTCCACTGTAAACTCAAACTATGTTTTGACACCAATTGTATTGTGTTGGATTTTATAAAAATTACTTACATGCTTTGTTCAATATGATTGGTGGCTATGATCCTGGGCATGTCACGCCTCCAAGGCGGGGTGGGGTTTTTGGAGGGTGTGACAAAGTGGTATCAGAGCCATTGGTTATAATGAACTTGATTTTAATAAAGGGAAAAAGTTTTTTTGATGAAAACCAGACTATAACCGGTAAAGTATTCAATGATCCACAACGATGCTTCATTCCAAGTGCAAGGCTCAATACTTTACGGTGTTCTATAATATTTATTTTAAGTGCTATGGGTTAAGGTTAAGTCATCCCTAAGTATTTCATGTATATAACCTTAAGAAATGTCTATCTGACAAATTTCTGGTAGTATTTCTTTAAGACATAGAGATAAATGAAAAGTTTAAAGATTTGTGACTTTAGATGTAAAACAGAAAGGTTAAGTTTCTCGAACATAAAAGATTAGTACTAGTATCCTTACTTATTCGAGTAAATCTCGAGGACGAGATTTCTATAAGGAGGGGAAAATGTAGCAACTCTCACTAAAAAGTCCTATTTAGTATTATAATTAGTCCAATAGGAAACCCTAATTGAGAAACCCAAGTGATTCTGCATAAACCCTAAGATTTCCAGAACAATCAGAATCAGGATTAGGGCCCCTAAAACTCAGGGGGGGTATTTTCTATTGATGATTATCTATTTTATTCGTTGTCAAAACAGAATTTTAAGAAACTGTTGACTCAGCTAGGCTAGTCCCACGCGTGGCAACCCTATGATCAATAGGTGTCCCTTACGGACCGTAAGGGTTATTTGTTACGGTCCGTAAGTGGGGGCAAAAGTCGGGTATAAATAGAGGACATTGGCACTCGATTTCTGGTGTTCATTCGACGAAGAAATTCCAATTCTACGCTGAGTTATAGTCGAAATACTATAATTAACACACACGATCACTAATTGATGCTACGATACAGGGTATTAATTCAATCGCTATTACGATTCAATGTCCGATCGATTGAAACTATCCGATAGATGTTTAAGTGCTGCTGAAATTGGGTTTATACTTTGTCATTCGTCGTGATTTCGACTTGAATGTTTGAGTGCTGTTCGAAATCGGACTATACTCTGTCATTCGTTGTGAATCCGCTGGATGTTTAAGTATCACACTTTGTCATTTGTTGTGAGGGTTTGATCTCGTGAGTTATCGTAAAAGCTGTATTAAATTACTTACCTAGTTTCGTGTGCAAATTAGGTTATTAAGCTTATCAGTAGGCTAAACTCTACCTCATACCAAAGTAGATGCTAATTCTCAGAAGAGTTAGAATCAGGAAGCTTGTTAAATCAAGGTGAGTTCACAGACTTTCTACAAGGCACGGCCATCCTTAGTAGGTAGGATGCCACTCCATTAATCTTCGCACACATGTCTGCGAGACCGCGATACATACGAATTCTCCAGAGTGCAGAATAACGTACGTTCGTCCTGGGTAGGACAACAAAACAAAACTTCGGGATAATCTTAATCCTACGGGCTAGTAAGCCAGAGAACAGAAACCGTGAATTCACTCAACTTTGTTGTTGACCCGTTGTTACATGCCTTGCAGGTCGTTAGATCCCTAGCTTAAGGAGCTTGCACGAGGAGGCGTGGTCGTTGTGGGAAAACATTTCAATTAATATTAAACTTATGTTTTGTGCTTCCACTGTAAACTCAAACTATGTTTTGACACCAATTGTATTGTGTTGGATTTTATAAAAATTACTTACATGCTTTGTTCAATATGATTGGTAGCTATGATCCTGGGCATGTCACGCCTCCAAGGCGGGGTGGGGTTTTTGGAGGGTGTGACAAACACCCTTTGTCAAATTAACCTATTTGGTTTGGTTGTTAAAGAGCGTTCATTGTGGATTGGGGGGGGGGGGTTGTGACAAGCAATGAGCATCAAGCTCAAGCAAACACACAGACCCTATTTTTTCTGACACAACCACAATCAAACACATCATAGTCTTTTTTTTTCTTTATTTAATTTTCTTGTAAAACCATTACACATTTTTTTTGAACAGTGACTTTCTTTTTGAGTGACCCAATGTCACACTGCCTAACCGGCGGCCCTAGCCAAGTCTGGCCAGACTTACGTTGTCTTAACCGGGCCCGCGCTAGGTTGGCCAGACTTGGTTACGGCGTTCCCTCGGAAACCGTACTGCCTCCACACGAGTTGCCTCGTTGAAGTAACAGTCGGATGAAAACCGGGGTGCGGCTCTGGATCGAACCCCCTTCGGTGGGTTTGTCACCATCATTGCCCAATATCCACCCCAATATGATACAAGTGGGAATTGAACTTGAGTCTCCATTGGAAAACCCAAGTCTCCTACCACTAGGCCACAAGTAGGGGGACAACCATTGGGATAACCATTACAATGAAGGTTCTTTATGGAACCACTCCTGCTTACTTGCACTGATATGACACCGCTTTTTCAGTTTTTAGTGAAATCATTACACATAGCGTTATAAATACATACTTGTTCACAGTAACTCGTAAGAATACACCACCATTGAACAAATTAACTCATTGTTGAACCTATAATCGTAAATGAAAACAAAGTCAACACGATTGTTTAATTTTGAAAAAAAAAAAGAATGAAAACGAAGTTATAAATGAATAAAAAAAGAGTTAACTGCCATTTTGGTCCCTGTGGTTTGGCCAGTTTTGCCACTATAGTCCAAATCTGAAACTTATTACATCCAGGGCCCTGTGGTTTGCATTTTGTTGCCATTTTAGTCCAAAACTCAAATTTGACCAGATTTCCCACTTTTGACCCCCCTGTTTTGTCCTTATCCTCAGGGGTATTTTGGGTATTTTGTAATATTATATCTTAAATTTAATAAATATAATGCCACTGCCAGAACAACAACAACAGCAACAACAATGTCACTGCCAGAACAACAAGAAGACCACACCACCACCGCTACCACCCCCACCACCACCATCCCACTGCCGCCAACACCACCACCACCACCACCACCATCTCTCTCTTCACTCTCTCTCTCTGCTGTTCATGACCTGCTAAAGCACCACCACCACCGCCACCTCCTCCCCTTCTCACCACCGCCATCAACACCCACCCCACACCGTCGTTGCCATCTTCACCACTTTCAGACAAAATGTCATCTCAAAACCCTAGGCAACTCAAAATCAGCAATACGTACAGATCCATAACAAATTCAACAACAAAACTCAAATTACCTCAAAGGCCTAAACCTAACCGTCACAGAAATGCTATCTCCGCCTCATGATCTCGGTACACTATCAACCGGTTCTCCAACCGAATTCGTCTACAACATCCTGTCCGCAACCGCCAATGACCTCAAAAAGCTCGAGAAAACGAACAAACGTCTTCACCGACTCGAAACATTCAGGCGATGAACAATCGACCGGTTGTATCTTCATTGTCAACGGCATAACAAAAATCTCTCCGATTGTCACTTAATTTGAAGCTTTGAACAAACGAAACCCTAGAAAACCTAAAACCCCTAATTTTCAAAATCAACAACAGGACTACAAATCAAATTACTGAATCACTCGGCTCAAAACCCTAAAAAGGCTACAACTCCGATAAAATCAAAGTCAGATGTCGCCGGCGAAGGTGGTGATGATACAGTGGTGGTGGCGGTGGTGATGATACAGTGGTGGGGGTGATGGTGATGAAGATGAGATGATGGTGATGAAGATGGAGGCGACGGTGGTGTTGGCGACGGTGGTGTTGGCGAAGATGGTGATGAAGATGAGATGATGGTGATGATATAGTGGTGGGGGTGATGGTGATGAAGATGAGATGATGGTGATGAAGATGGCGGGGACGGTGGTGTTGGCGGCGACGGTGGGGGTGGTTGTTGGGGTGGAGACGATGTTGATGATGAAGATGAGATGATGGTGATGAAGATGGAGTAGACTGATGATGGTGATGAAGAAAGAGAGAACAGTGGAGAGAGAGAGAGAAAGATGTCTGTTGAAGATGATGATATGTTGAAGATGATGATAATCAGGGTTTTATTATATAATAAAGAGATAATAAATCTAAAATGACCAAAATGCCCCTGAGAGTAAAGACAAAATAGCATGTCATTAATGGGAAATCTGGTCAAATTTGAAATTTGGACCAAAATGGCAACAAAATGCAAACCACAGGGCCCTGGATGTAATAAGTTTGAGATTTGGACTAAAGTGGCAAAACTGGCCAAACCACAGGGACCAAAATGGCAGTTTACTCATAAAAAAAATTCAATTGTGTTTATCCGCCAATACGATAAACAAACAAAAAGAAAGTACATATATAGATATTAGCAAGCATATATAAATCTTATTGAACTAGACATAAACAAATATCCATGAACATAAATGAAATAGTCTTACTCGTGTTCGTTTGTTTATTTGAATCAACTGAAAAGGTTGTTCATAATGTGTTGGAATACGTTTAATTTGATGGCAACCGGTAATTAAAAGTGTGAATTTTAGGTTCTAGCATCTAGAGATACCACATACAGGAGTCGATTCATTTATGAGTACTCAAGTTAATTACACAAATGATCTCTTTGTTTGACCTTAGTCACATCTTTGGTGAGTTTCAAAAGTTGCAAGTTTGGATTGGAGCTTTTAGTTTAGTAGCATGTTTGGGGTTTATGACCAACTTTCACAGTTAGGCTACTCGATATGGGTCAGCGTTACGTAGGATGGGTGTGAGGATGAAGCAAAAAGGATGGATTTAAGGAAATGGCGGATGAGTCTAAAATATATATCTATATGTGTGTGTTAGAAAAAGATGCAACAATTTTGTCCTTTATCTCCCATCTCCAGCGTTGCACCCTGCCGACGAGCCTGCCCGGGATGGTTGGGGTGTGTGGGTGGGTAGCCGGTGCGCGACGGGGCTGGACGTTCCCCCACACCGTGAAGCCTTACAAATCACAGAAAACGAAACAGAATTAATCTTGTTTTACCATGGTCCAAAAACGGAACAAAGTGAACCATCTTCATCACCAACAAAAGCGCACAATTCGATCCTCTGTTTGATTCGATGGCGGTGACAGGTATGTTCATATGGATTTACTTTTTCCAATATTTGACTCGATGAATTAATCAATACAACGCATCTTCTGTGATCATTCTTACAACAAAGTTAACCGTTTGATCCCTAAAACATTGCCTAATAGTTCAATCTGGTGTTATATATACAACTTACTGCTGTATTATTGTTGCTGCTGAGTTGTTATCGAACCATATTTAGTTAGTGGAAGATAGATAGCTGTCTGTATTCAAGTTTTGTATATAGACATAGATTACGGCCACAGTTATTGAGATGGTTTTTAGTATGTTTGGTAGCTTACTAAGAATGTTTTTAGTATATTTATGTCTTAGTTCATTATGAAGAGAACAAAACTGGCTTTACTTGCTTCGATTATATTTGTTTTGGGGGCGTTTGGATTGCTTATGAAAACTGTTTATCTGCTTTCTGGGCGTTTTTTTTTTTCAAGCTGCTTATCTAAATATTAAAGTGAGTGATAAGTTGCTTTTGAATAAGCAGTTTGAAGTTGCTTATTCCATCTGCTTATTTTTCAAAAGCAATATGATTCTCCATACTGGATGTGCAACCAAATCTTATGAATGTTACTTTGTATTTCTCAAAGAGTAACTAAGCATAACAACAAAATGATGGTGAAAACAAAGACAACTTTTTGTAGCGTTTACACTTACACGATAAGAATCAAGAATCCATATAATACAACCAGTCCCGTATTGTAATATTACGTATATATAATCACCTTCGAGCACTTGTATAATGTGAAAAGGGGCCAGCAACTACACCGACCTCACTAATTGATGCACTAAATCATATAGGGTTAATTTTACATAAATACCAACCTACTTTCACTTTAGTCCTGTTTTAGCCATTGTACTTCTTTTTGTACATTTGCGTCATTAAAAGACGATCTTTTATCTCATTTCGGCCAGTATGCCGTTTTTTTGTTCCACTTGGATCATTATCCACATAATGACCCAAATGGTAAAATATTAAAATCCATCTTCTAGTGTCTTATATGTACAAAAAAAGTACAATGACTACAACAGGACAAAAACGAATCCACATCAGTATGATATGCGAAAAAAACCCAATCATGTTTAGGCTATGCGCCTACACTGCACATCCAGTTTCATCGGGATCCCAGCTGCTTGACGGTGTGCCTTGCTGCAAACAACCGATCTCTGGGATAGTAGGAGCGTATAATTCCCCAAAAGCTTGCCAGCAATATGGGTCATACATGTGGTAGCCTTTAGGCATAGGTTTTAGTTCAATATCAGTCAACCTTACATCCATACATGGTTTGCTGTCACTACATGAGACATGAACTGGTTTAACTGTATATGTTCCTCGTATATTTTCGTATGCAATGTTTGAGAGAGCCACTGCAGACGTGTGGTTCGTGCAGCTGCTGTGGTCACAGTAGTATTGATCAATCATGATTGGAAATTGGACTTCGGAAACTTGAATGTTCGAGAATAACACTCCTTGCACTGACCCTACCCCTCCCTGTACAAAAACATTTCGAGATCGTTATGTTGTGTGCTAAGTTACAATAAAATGTATCTAAAGTACATATATATTTTTGAGTAAAATGTCATTTTCCTCCCTGAGGTTTGGCTAGTTTTGCGACTTTCGTCCAAAGGTATGTTTTTCCGCATCTAGATCCAAAAGGTTGAAATCTTGCCATTTTCATCTGGCTAGTTAACTCCGTCCATTTTTCTCCGTTAAGTCAGGGGTATTTTCGTTTTTTTTTTGTTAACTTAAAAGGGCAATTCGGTCTTTTTCACTTTATGTAAAAAGACCGAATACCCTTGAAAAGACTGAATTGCCCTTTAAGTTAACAAAAAAGACGAAAATACCCCTAACTTAACGTTAAAAATGGATAGAGTTAACGAGCCGGATGAAAATGGCAAGATTCAAACCTTTTGGATCCAGATGCGGAAAAACATACCATTGGACAAAAGTCACAAAACTGGCCAAACCTCATGGACGAAAATGACATTTTTTTAATGTTTTAGTTTCTTCTGAACTGCTTATCCCATTCTAATATACTATTTGAGTAATTTGAAATGTTACTATTATTTTCAAGCTGTTTTGTGTAACATTACTATTTAGTTCAACAGTAACGGGTACTTTCTAATTTGTACCTGCCAAGTCTTGATCCTAACACCAGTCATTGTGTTATGCATGTTAATGTCCCGAACAGTGATGTTGGAAACACACGCAGTTGTGCCATCTTTTCCTAAACTTCCAATGCTTATTCCATGCCCGGGCCCACAATTTACATCGTGTACAAATACGTTTGTGCATCCCGTTTGTATCGATATGCAGTCATCACCTACACGAAAGCGTTAACTGATTATTTATACGGTGATAGAAAGCCATAATTCATGTTTACAGTAGTAAATTGATTTTACTTTTGTATGTTTGCGCATAAATTTTGGATAAGGTGATAGTAGGTGAAGTATGTGCCAGCCAAGATACATTTGCTGTCTCTTGTGTGTGTGGTTCTACATTTTTGAATTAGGTTTTACTTTTGTTCCTATGTAAGCATTATTTGTCACATTTGTGAGGTTTTTGTGGATAATAAGAATGGGTGGTTGCTATGAATTTGAATATACTAAAGAAGAACGTGGGATCTGGTTCTCATTGATATATCCTTTTCCTTCCAACTATAACTAAATTCATTATAATTTTTAAAATTGGGGAAAATTGAAGAAGTTGGGCAAGTAGAACAAAAGAGAACTGAATTTTACACTTTAACTAGTATTTTAATCACGCACGTTGCGGTGAGAATTTAGTTGGTATTGGTTCTTTTCATTATGGTATTAATACACAACCGGTACTCGGTATAGCAACAAAAAAAGATAGCCATGAAAAAAAGTAACGTCAAACCGTCAACATACGTAACTTTATATAAGAAAAAATGAAACCTGGACGTTGTTGATAACCTTCGTAACTTTAGACGCCGTGCGCGCAAAAGGGGGTTTAGTTAACTTTATTAAAGTTCAGAGGGTTATAGTGTAAGTTAGTTTAAAAATTAACTTAAGTTGAGGGTCGGTTAATAAAATTACTAAAAGGTTAGAGGTATAATGAAAATATACACTAAAAACAAGATAAACAAAATGTTACTGTAGCTCCATTTTGTATTTTAGGGGTATTAATAACAAACTTTACTGTGCGTAAAATAGAAACTAACTTGCATGTTATTACCGACTTTAGTAATCAAGTCACATTTTGTTACATGCTGTTAAAGAAATAAATACCTACAATGTCATTTTCTTGCTATATATTTAAAAAGATCATGATAATGACATGTATTTGTTATTTTGTTGTATATGTATATGATGGCACATGGTGTCAGACTTAACATTTAGTAAGGAAGTATATCCACTTTATCCTGTAAATCCCGCAATTAGCAAAACTAATGACAGGGTTTGGAAAGGGTTGGATATAGGCAAACCTTAACAACATTTAATAAGTATGAGCACTTAAGTTATTAAGGAGTAAAATGTCTTTTTTTTCGTCTATCAGGTTTGGCTAGTTTTGCGACTTTCGTCTAAAGGTTTGTTTTTCTGTATTTGGATCCAAAAGGCTTGAAATCTTGTCATTTTCGTTCGGCTCGTTAACTCCATCCACTTTTCTCGTTAAGTCAGGGATGTTTCCGTCTTTTCTGCTAACTTAAAAGGGCAATTCTGTCTTTTTCAGGTATTTGGTCTTTTTACATAAAGTGAAAAAGACCGAATTGCCCTTTTAAGTTAGCAAAAAGGACAGAAATACCCTGACTTAACAGAGAAAAATGGATGGAATTAACGAGCCATATGAAAATGACAAAATTTCAAACCTTTTGGATTCAAACGCAGAAAAACAAACCTTTAGACGAAAGTCGCAAAACTAGGCAAACCTCACGGATGAAAATGACATTTTACTACTCTTTAGTAAATTTTGTAAAATAATATTACTTACCGCATGCAAGATCAGTAGTGTGGATTAACACATTCTTGGAGTTCTGCAAGTGAATTCCATCAGTATTCGGGCTGTCACCGGGAGACGAAACGCTTAGACTGTACACTAGAACTCCGTCACAGTTGTCAAACTTGAGATGACACTGAGGACTATTTTGTATTGTTATGCCTGTGACTGTCACATTAAAACTCCCATAAAACCTCAGCGCCTGTGTGTAACAAAGTAGGTGTCATGTAAAAAACATCAGTCAATAGTAGATTCATAAATTATTACTAGTATTTATTTTTCTATACATGCTACTTACAGTTGGCTTTATACTAGGCATTTTCCCCTCCAGTGAGCTGCCTACCTGTGACAACCAAATTCTTATTAATAACAAATTTAGAAGAATGATGTTTTTTTTTAACGGCCAACAAATTAATCTCGAGCACTCTCGGGACACCCACTGGACAAACGGAGTACTCCGAGAGTAACCCGAGTTGTCCACCACCAATTCCGGGAAAAACCCAGTAACCCACCCGCCCGTAGGCACGATGGTAATTACCAGTAAAACCCGTTTGGCTAAGCTCTTTTACCTCTATATGTATAACCATGAATACGTGAAATTATTTTGTGTATCTACTTTATCTTGTCGTATCATCATAATTGTGTTGTAATATAAAACTTTGGTCGAGTGTCAACTTTATTTTCTCGTATCTAATTTATTTTCTTATTTTGTTCTCGTGGCTAATGACAATAGAGGTAAAAATGATTATTCCGCGATTTTCTCAATAATATGAAAAACAATTAGGGGAAAAAAAAGAGTAGGATGGATTTAAATTACTTGTGGATTTTGTGTAACTGTAGTGTTGTCTAATGAAATAATTTGTTGTTCTTCATTGTCAATAGGATCATCAACTATAGAATTTGTCCACCAAACTGAACCTCTTCCATCAATGGTGCCTTTTCCTCTAATTGTGAGCCCTACAAGTTTTGTAAATTCAAGCCATTGTAGGAGACCTTTACCCCATGCTTGTGCATTTGTTGGAGCTATGATTGTACCATCAAGCTGCAATAGTTTAAGCATTTCTTAAATATCTTTTATAAATACATTGACGGACCCTTATCTTTAAGTAAATGAGTCAAAATCGACACTCTGTTGTAACAAACCTGAAATAGAATGTTTCTTTGACAATATGGACCGGAGAAAGAAATGGGTCCCACGAGAAACTCATAACCCGATGGCACAATCATCATTGACGCTTCCACTTTACAAGCATCCGCCCATGCCGCTTGAAACGCCTGTGTTGTACACACGTCTCAGATGACGTTAGTTTCAAAGCCAAAATCTATATTACCTAATTTAGAATTATGGCAGTTTCCAAATGTTAACGGTTTTTTGGTTATTTTGACAGTTATGGTTAAAATATGAGTACACCTATTTGTCATACAGTTAGTTGGTAGTTTGCATTTGACGGTATACAATTATTGTTGGGAATCTAGACCATACAAACTGCCGTATGAGAGAGAGTATTGTGAGTGGTCCCACCTAATTTTGTTCTCTTTTATCATCCAATTCCTCTTATCTTTTTGCTTTGATTTTATACGCCCATTAATAAAGAAGCATAAAACAATGAAGTGAACTGCCATCTGTCTTTTTCTAGAAACGACACAAGTTGCAACAAATGGATGTCTTTATGTAAATGTTGCAAGACCGGGACCGCCTGCGATCATTCGATTCAGATGGTTCACTGGTTTAACTGGTCAGCCCGGACTAAAAGTTGGGTTGCCACTGATTTTGTACGGTTTGCTAAAACCGGCAGGTTTATTTGTGCTTGGTTCAATAGGTTCAGCCGGGCAGGCTGGTCTGGTTCTGAAAACACTGGTTTTTTTAGTACATGCTGATTTTGTAGAATTATGTATTTCCTTTATTCCAAATTTTTGTGTTATGTTTAGTTCGGGTGGTTATTTGTTAGTTTTTAGGTAGAAACGAAATTGGTCGAAAGCCACCAAGAATAAACTTTAGCGCTTACAACCTTTTAAAGTGTTTTAGGCGGATAGTTATCTTGTAATCATAATAATGCATTAAATATCTATAAAGTAAATTAAAAAAAAAAAGATAAAAGTGTTTATGGGCCAAACTCATAAGATGCGGCTTGTATTAGCCGGTACTGAAAATGACCCATTCCAACCTAAACGTTTCTTAACCCGTTATCCAACCCGGCTGACTCGCTCACCCACACACCCACCTTGACACATTTGGGATGATATTTTCAAATGAGGGTAAAAATCATCTCAATTAGTCCAAATATGGGTACCCTAAGAGTTCTACATGCATTGTGTGTTGAGACTCCATTCTTTAACTCCTTTCTCATTTTCATCTTGGGTCCTATTTTCATTTGTACCTCGTATTATAGAAATGGGACCCGCAGATAAGAAAATGAATCCTAGCATGTTTTGGTCTTCTAAGCATGGATTCTAAACATTCTATGTAGAACTTATTAAAACAAAAGGTCCTAACAAGATTATAAAGATGAAAATATAGCTCACCAGTGTATCATCAGAAGCACCATCCCCTTTAGCTCCATAGTCGAGGACATTAAAATTTGAACCTTTTTGTGGAGGAGCTATCGGTCCTTCTGGGGTTGGAAGTGGATGTTTTTGTTTCGGTTTTGATTTTGATTTCGATTTCGGCTTTTCAACAATGATTTGGTGTCCATGATTGTTTCCTTTCTTCTTGTACAAAGAACTTAAAGTATCTCTGCTATGCCTCCAATGCTTACCCCTTCTACCATTGCAAGTTTCAATGCTTGAAGCCCATACTAAAATTGCAACCACAAAGGCAAATGTAAGTTTCTTGAAACTAAAACAACCCATGTGATTGGCAAGTGTGTACTAGTGTGTGTTTATCTTTGTGTGTTTTTATGTGATTGGTGGATTTTAGATGGCCAAAATGAGGAGTTTTTTTGGTGTTTATATAGGCAGAGGACTTTAAGAGTAATGTAGGTCTGCAAAGGAAGAGATTGTTTGATAGCGCCTGACATTCCATTTTTTATTCTCAACTTTTACATGTTACTTCTTTCCTTTGTGTGAATTATAGTTGGGGTTTTGAACATATGGTCCCATTAATTGACCCCATTTGCCCAAATGGCTATATGTGATTGTAGGTTAGTTGGCCAACGGTTGAGCAGAACGCCATGTGATCTCTCTTTTTCTCCAAGCATAAGGGGGTGGCTATTGCTTGATCATCCTTAATAACTAGCGCCACGTAAGGAGATAACGAACATGGGTGAGGCTTTGTTCATGTTCGTTTGTAAAGGAAATGAAGTTGTTCAAGTTTACCTATACGCTAAACGAACATATCAATTTTCACACATGACACATGTGAAGTTGCGTGTGCATACACACACATAGAGAAGGGCAAATTCAATACATAACTAATTGTAAGGAGAGAAATGTGAGAACTGCATAATGTGTGTGTACGTAGTGCTAACCAAATATAACGTGAGAGAGAGGCTAGCAGTTACATAACCAAATGAACATTGTTTTCATATTTGTTTGTTGAGTTAAATTAACAAAAAAAATTATTGTTCTCCGTACATTTACTGAACGTTTGGTTCATTTACGTAAATTTGACTGGTGCTCTAGATAAACAATTGCATAAGAAAGTAACAAACTCTGATGTGTTCTAGTAGAAAAGATAATTACTTTAGTTTTGATTTATGTTGACCAACTTTCAAACTTTTAATTTATGGTAATATCATCGGTCCCAAATTATGTAGGCAACCATGATAATTAGTTTTTTTTTTTTTAATGACTAACGTTGCACACCATGGGGATTGAACCTCTGACCTTTCCTATCCTAAGCTCTATCTAAACTCACCAATACAACTGCGCTATTCCCAAGTTAACCATGATAATTAGTTGAAATCAGAACTTTAACAAAAATTAAATCATTTTTAGGGGTAACTTTGTAGAATAGTAACCAAGTTTTAAAAGTGTTATAATCAGGTCACTCAACATTGATTCTCCATTAAAATTAAGGGTTTTTTCATCCATTTCATAGGTAACCGTGGTGATGTAGATTTTTGTTTCTTTTTTCTCTTTTATTTGATGCTAACGTCGAGTGATGACGTGGATTGTAACTTGTTTTTTAATTTTTAATGTAATTAAATGATTTTTATTTTTAATAAATATAATTTCATATACTAAAATAATTCGACCCCAACATCTTATGCTGCATTTTTTTCCTGACACATGGAAAAAATGACATGGCTCGATTTGAATGTTAAGTTATCTAATTGGGACAAAAACAACATCAGTGACCTAATTAGAACACTTTTAAAACTTGGTTACTATTCTGTGAAATTTTCCCTCATTTTTACATTCACTGTACCCGTAACAATTTAGCGTTTATAAAACTATTGAAGGGGTATGCTCCCAAAAAGCCGCGCAAACCTTTTTTCAGGTCATGCGATGGGCCATACTCCTTATTCAGCAAGTTGATCAATCTCAGTCTCGCGCGGGTTACTTAAACAAAGAAAGATCCCGCGCAAGGTCCAAGCAAGAGAAAAGATCAGTTTCAGCACTTAGCATTCTGAATAATAGCCTTCAGCACCTATAACCCTGCGCGGGCTAGTTACGTGCTCAGCAAGGGACGCGCAGGCGTTAAAGCACAAGGCCACTTCAGAGAGTACACAAGGTACAAGTGGCAGAAGAAAGGGTCAATCAGCGTCCACCAGGCTGTGCTCTATCGTGCTCCACGATCGTCTGACGTGCAGGAGACAATAAGTACACAAGGACGCCTACGTGGCACCAATCAGGGGGCGGCGACACCTGCCCCATGATCTCCACTTACCTTCTGATGGCAGAGGGACAACAAGGCCGACAACAGGGACACGAGGCTCCAATCAAGGTGCGCCATCACCGGAGAACTTCTAGAAGGCACTAACGGTCGATACCAGTGAGACAAGAAGGATATTCTCTGTTGTCGCCTTCCGGCCCAAGGCCCATCAGCCCACCTCCTCTTCACACCTCTCCGGCTATAAATAGAGACCTTCATGCACAGGTTAATTCATTCTACTCCCTCTACTCTCACTCTTAACACACAATTATTTCCTCAAGGCAGATACTTATTCTCACGCCGGAGTTTGGTTAAGAGGGAAACCCCCATATTCCCCTCTTAACGAGCTAACGGTGTTATGTTTTGCAGGATTATCGGATCAAATCGGAGCTTAGGAAGTTAAAAGAAGATTAACCCTTATGAAAGGAACATAAACCAAACTAATTAACCCTAAAATTAGTTACGTGTTTCTTCATTGGCGCTCACCGATTTTACAATCACTTTCATCTTTTTTCTAAGTTTTTGCTGTTCTCTTGATCATGGCTGGTCAAGGGATAATTCCTGACTTCGGTTTCGGCACGAACTCCAACGTATGATTGGGGGAGGACAATCACAATGTCCAAGTCCAACCTGTTGTGGAGATAGGCGAAGTCGAAATAACAAACACTGGGGGACCCCGCGCGAGCATCACTCGCATCATTCCAACGGGAACTCCAGGAAGTAATGTTGCTGGTCCTTCAAACCCAGCTCCAAACCCGAACATTTCAGCGTTACTAGGGCTATCAGAAGGCGAAACTTTAGCATCTTGGTACGCCAAACAGATTGCTACCATAAATGTTGCGTATCAGTCTTTGAGCACACAACAAGCAATTCTGCATGCTGAACCATCCTTGGTTACACCTCCAGGTCCAAGTCAGGGGGTGCGCCAGATACCCCCGCAGCAGAATATCCAAGGAAGAACCAACAGACCTCCTCCCCTGAGAAGGCCAAGCGTGCACGACACGCGCGATACACAGGGGGAGACAGACAGTTATTATGACCATCCGTCAAGCGTTCAAAGGGGTCCAGTTCATAGCCGGCTTGGGCCGCGCAACATGAACAATGAGTGGGATGACATAGACCCAAATGATCCAACTTGGCAAGATGATGAAGGGTCCTCAGTCTTCAACCGTTTGCAGATGAATCATGAATACTACAAGCCAAGGCAGCGCATTGCATATAGCGAAGAAACAGAGCGAGACTTCAGCCTCGCCTATAGACCGGCCGAAGCAGCAGAACATTCAAAGTTCATTCCAAAAATTGCTCTAGCCCCGCTAACAAAAGAGAAATTGCCTCCAACAGTGGGAAAGTTCAACGGTCTAACTGATCGTGACGATCACGTTCGAGTATTTACAAGCGTCGGTGTCATGGGAGGATGGAACATGCCAATGTGGTGCCATCTATTTATCCATACCTTCACGGGGGCTGCTCGCACCTGGTTCGACAGCCTTCCGCCGGGAAAAATCACGTCATGGGTCGACTTTAGAACCCAATTCGTAAATTATTTCAGCCAGCAAAGACGTTATCAGCGCGACACAGCTGAGGTAACAGACATCTGGCGTAGAGACAACGAGGGGCTAGAAGATTTCATCACTCGCTTCAATAAGGAGTGTCTAGAGATTGGTGGTGTAAATGAACAGTTGATGCGCGCGCAATTCAAGAAAGCCATTCGACGTGATAGCCTCATCAGGACTATCACAGGCAAAGACGGTATGCCCAAGGAATGGGACAAACTCATGGAAGCCGCGAAGATAGTGGCGCAAACTGAAGAGTCATTGGCCGGTACCAAGAACTCTTACACTGAAGATCTTTTTTCCAAAGGAAGCTCGCGCGATAACAACAGGCGCAACAAAAACAGAAACCCTGGATGGAAAGCCAACCAACCCAGCGGTTATGATGAAAGGACTCGATATAGAGAGGACGCGCGAGACACAATCGATCGCATTGGTTATCGAAAGGCAGTCATGAACGAGAACCGAGAAAAGCACTGGACTCCGCTCATCAAGACACCGAAAGAGGTGCTCATGACGGAGAATCATGACTTCAAGGCATCAAAGCCTATGACGAACAAGAAGGGCCAAGACCCAAACTTGTACTGTGATTTTCACAAAGATACAGGTCACCTGACGGATGACTGTATCAGTCTAAGGCAAGAAATTGAAAAAGCGCTGAAGAGCGGAAAGTTAAGCCATCTGGTCAAGAACATGCGCAAAGAGATGAGTCATATTCAGAGGAACGATGACGGAAACCAGAAGAAGGTTAGACGCTTAGAGACGCACATGGTCAATGGACCAAGATACAGCGCGAGAGACAAGGGCAAGCACCCATTCGAACCAGCATGGCAGGAACAACAAGTCATCTTTCCGGTAGTGCGCGAGGGACCACGTGCCACGCGCCCCATTGTCATTACCGGCATCTTAGGGCACTATGAAACAGAATACATCTTCATCGATCCGGGCAGTACAGCTGATATCATTTATGAACAGTGCTTCAATCAGTTTGATGATGAAGATAAAGCGCGCCTCGAGCCTGTCGATTATCCTTTATCAGGATTCTGCAATGAAATGGTTTTCCCACTAGGCCAGATCAGTTTCCCCGTCACGCTATCTGACGGGAAACATTCAAGAACTACAAACGTTAACTTCATGGTGATGCCAGTCACATCAAGGCATGATGTTTTAATTGGGAGAGAAACCCAAGGAGAATTGAACATGGTAACCTCCACACCCCACTCAGCCATTGGCTTCCCAACAGAGACGGGGGTGGCGATTATCTATGCAAAGAAGGAAGTGATGGCAGCTGAGGATGCGCGACCAGTCAAAGCGCCAAAAATTTCAACAACTGAACCAGAAAAATGGGTATTGAATCGCAAGTACCCAGAACAGACGGTGACGATAGGCCACGCAATCTCATCAAACATCAGGACGCACCTCAAGCAGTTACTGTTCAGGAACATGGACATTTTCGCCTGGACTCCAGCCGACATGACCGGTGTCCCGCCCGACGTTATTGAACACTGTCTGAACACTTATCCCTCCGTCGAACCAAAAGTGAAAAGAAGGCGCAGCCTAGGGGCGGATAAGATTAAAGCGATGAATGAGCAAGTTTGCGAGCTGCTAAAAGCAAATTCTGAGGGAGGTGCGCTATCAAAGTTGGGTTGCAAACCCTGTTATGGTCAAGAAGTCTAATGGATGATGGCGTACGTGTGTTGATTATACTGATCTCAATAAGGCTTGTCCCAAGGATTGTTATTCACTGCCTGAGATCGACAAGAAGATAGACTCTCTCGCGCCATACAGGTGGAAATGTTTCTTGGATTGCTACAAAGGGTATCATCAAGTTCAAATGGCCCTAGAAGATGAAGATAAGACAGCGTTCCACACAGACATCGGAATCTTCTGTTACACAAAGATGCCCTTCGGGCTCAAGAATGCTGGAGCAACCTACCAGCGATTGATGGATACGATATTTGCTGAAGATATCGGGAAGCATATCGAGGTTTACATTAATGATCTTGTGATCAAGAGTCCCGAGGAGGACCAAATGTTAAAGGACATAGAGAAGACATTCAACTCTCTGAGAAGCGTGAACATGAAGCTGAATCCAGCAAAATGTTCTTTTGGTATGGAGGAAGGCAAGTTCTTGGGCTTCGTGGTTACAAATGGCGGCTTTAAAGTTAATCCAGAAAAGGTGCAAGCCATAGAGAGGATGCCATCACCACGCACGATCAAAGAGATGCAAAGATTGGCCGGCCGCCTGGCCGCGCTTAATCGTTTTCTGTCAAACCACGCTGCAAAATCTTACCCTTTTATCAGTACTCTGCGCAACTGCGTGAAAAAGCAAGAATTCAAATGGACGCCAGAGGCAGAAGCTGCCTTCCAAAAAGTGAAGGAGTGTTTGATAAAGCTCCCTACTCTAACCGCGCCGTTTGAAAAAGAACCACTCATTCTGTATAGGTCGTGCCCAGCCATTAAAGGACAGGTACTAGCGGACTTCATCACAGAAGTCCCAGAGGATAAGATCAAAGATTGTGAGGTGGTTGACACTCCCATCAAAGACACATCCGATGGATTATGGCTGCTATACCCTGACGGAGCCTCAAACGAAGATGGAGCTGGAGCTGGATTGCGCTTTGTTAGCCCTGAGAAGCACGAGTTAACATACGCCATCAAGTTGGATTTCAAGAATACCAACAATGAGGCTGAATATGAAGCATTCTTGGCAGGCCTGCGCCTGGCCATCAAAATGGGAGCTCAAAACTTACAAGCACACGTCGACTCTCTGCTGATCGCGAGCCAGAATAATGGGTTATATGACGTGAAGGGCGAAGTTATGGCTCTGTATTTAGAACAAGCAAATGAGTTGCTTCAGCAGTTTAAATCATACACGGTTGTGCATATCAATCGATCCAAAAACAAGCTAGCGGACGCGCTAAGCAAGCTCGCTTCAATAGCCTTCCAACATCCCGCCAAGGATGTCAGAATCGAAGTCTTAAAAAACCCATCTGTTTTGTTGCGACAAGTGAATGTAATCAAGATAGGACCACCATCGTGGATGACACCTATCATTCAATACCTCCAAGAGGGAATCCTCCCTGAAAACAAGGCAGAAGCTAGAAAGATACAGAACAAGGCGTTGTTCTACGAGATGAACGGTGGAATCTTGTATCGAAGATCCTTCTTGGGGCCACTTTTGCGCTGTGTGGACCCCCAAGATGCGAGTTACCTGATCAGGGAGATTCATGAAGGCATATGCGGCATTCATGCGGGTCCGCGCATGGTTGTCGCGAAGATAATGAATGCTGGTTACTATTGGCCAGGGATGCACGTTGACGCTCTAAAGGAATTGCGCAAATGCGACTTCTGTCAAAGGCACGCCCCGAAAACCCTGCGCCCAAAAAACGATCTCATCCCTGTGTCCACTGCCTGGCCCTTCCAGCAGTGGGGGATTGATATGGTGGGACCCTTCCCTGAGGCTCCCGGAGCTGTGAAGTTCATAATTGTTGCCGTTGATTATTTCACCAAGTGGGTGGAGGCCAAAGCACTCGCTTCAACTACTGCAATGATGGTGCGCAAGTTCATATGGGAACACATCATTTGCAGATTTGGTCTCCCACTCAAGATTGTAACCGATAACGGTACCAATTTTGCTTCTGAAGATTTTCAAGAATGGATGAAGGAGATGAATATCGAGCACACTTTCTCTTCCGTTGCGCACCCTCAGGGCAACGACCAAGTAGAAAGTGTCAACAAGAGTATCGTTGAAGGGATAAAAGCCCATCTGGGCACTAAGAGGAGAGGTTGGGTAGATGAGCTCCCGAGCATCTTGTGGGCTCATCGAACCATGTCAAAAACGAGCACTGGCGAAACCCCTTTTAGCCTAGTCTACGGCTCAGAGGCGGTTATCCCAGCTGAAATTGGCCTCCCCTCGCCACGCTTGACAGCGGTCAACAAAATCGATAACGAGGCAGAGCGCCGTCTAGACTTGGACCTACTCGAAGAGAGGCGCGGAATTGCGCGAATCAAAGAGGCCAAGTACAAGACACAGTTGGAGAGGTACTACAATGCAAGAGTGCGCATTTGTACCTTCACTCCAGGAGAGTACGTCTTCAGAGACAATGAAGCCTCCAATGCCGAATGCCCCGGGAAGCTAGCACCCAAGTGGGAAGGCCCATACTTGATACATGAGGTGTTAGGAAAAGGAGCATACAAGCTGCGCACACTGGATGGATACATCATCCCGCGCACGTGGAACGCGCAACAATTGCGCAAGTGTTACATGTGACTACTCTCGGCCATGCGCCTTTATCCACTTATGTTGGCCACGCGCCTTTTTAATTACCTATGACGGCTATACGCCCTTTATTTTATTTCCATGATGTAAGTTGGCCCAAGCGCCTGTTTCCTAGCTAATGAAAGCATTGTTCATGCCTTATTTTTTTTATCATAATGACTTCTACGTTACAAATGCATGTTAACTTTTGATTAGCACGAAAACACTTCAGTAAATTACGAGCTCTTGAGCTATGCCTCCAAGGTCCTCCGTGAACATAGCGCGAGACCGGGCAGTTACACTCATACAAGAGCCACACTTACATTTATTCGCGCTAACTTAACCAACTTTTCTAACAACAATGCAATAATTGTAACTTGGCAAACAGAAAGAAAACATAAGTATTATATTCAAAAAAGCGCGACTGCGCAATGATTACATAATAAAGTAGCAAATCATCTCCAGTTCGATTCAGGAAAGCGCGACTGCGCGATAAGTTACATCTAACATCTAAGAAGAAAATTACAAGGCACAAAGCCTATCAACACTACCATCTACTCATAACCATCACCATCACCTTCATCACCATCGCCATCACCATCACCATCACCACCAGCTGGCTCTTCTTCATCAGATAACTCCACAGTCTGTGGAGGGTCTAGAATAGTCTTTAGCCGCTGGCACCAGTCGTCATGCTTTAGCGCCTCTGCGACCAAATCCAACACAGGCAGTGATAAATGGTTATAGACCCCTTCAGCGCGGGCAAATGCAGCATCAGCCTGATCGGTCACTGAGCAATGACTGACATCAAACTCCTGACCTAATGCCTCTTCAACATGTCGCGCACACTCCAGATAACCTCCACGATGACCAACCGCGCGCGAGGCATCTATGAGAGCGGCAACAGTTGCATCCAGCTTAGAAGCATTCAGGATAGAGTTGGCCATCTACAACAAAGGCAATGGATAAGGAATAGGATAACAAATAAAGCCTAAGCTAAAAAGAGGAGAACCTTACTAGGACCACACCTCTACCGCGCATCCACTCAGCCTCGGAGACCAGCGTATCAACGATGCCTTGGGCTTCTGAGTAATTGTTCTGTGCTACGTTGAGGGCTGAGGTACTAATATCTCGCGCCTCTTCAGCCTTCTGTTTGGCCTCCTCAGCAGTAGTAGCTTTTACTCTCTCAGCCTCAAGGTCAATCTCTAAGGACTCATTTTTGTCGGTTTGCTCATGCAAACGACGTTTCAGCTCTGCAATTTCCACGTCCTTAGCCGCTAGGTCCTTATCCTTACTGGACACCTGCGCCTTTAACTCAGCCTGTGAAGAATAAGATAATGACTTAGTAAGATTTTGACAAGTAAAAAGCAAAAGAGAAAAAAAGGGCTGCAATTGTCGAACCTCAAAGCGCTCCTTGTCAGCTTCAAAATCCTCAACCTTCTTTGATAATGTGGCATTTTGAGCCTCAAGGTCGGTAATCTTGCGCGAGCTGCATACATGCGTTGATTATCCTTCTTACATATCTCCTTCCAATCAGCACGCTCTTTCGCCAAGAGATCTTCAGCAGCACGAAGCTTGCTCTTCAGGCCCTCGCTCCCCCACTCTTCAGATTTCCTCTCCGCTTCAAAGGCAGCTTTCTCTTCAGCAAGTGAAGCCTTCTGCTTCTCAAAATCCTTGACCTGCCTTAGCACTCGCTCACGGTATTTTTCCCAATCACCCCGCTCCTTCACCATCGTACGCCACTCGCGCACGATCTGGTAGTTAGCAACTCGGGTGTTAGCTTCTCCAACCACATAGGCATGGTACAGGGCATCATGGGATCGCGCCCTTTGCCGGTTAACTTCCCCATGAGGGAAGGAATTCAAGAACCAATCGCGGCAAGGAGCGAACTCTAAGAAGGTATCCTTCTGCTTTAAACCCCATGGAGCTCGGTGTGGAGCATCACCGCGAGCCTCCTCGGTGTAAGTTTTATAATAAATGTTGCCTAAGGTATCCTTAGGACCGATAGAAGTCTGCGGCATGGACCCTCCAGCGCCACCAGAGCTCGCACCACCTGCAACAGCAGATGTCTCTTTATGCGCCACAGCAGCTGACCCCCCAGTAGTAGAAGTCACTTGAACCGTCTGGGTGGGGGCATCAACTGCGTAGGCTTGGTTGGCTTCACAACCTCGGGTCCCTTACCTCGAGCAGTTTCCTTCTTTTTCTCATGAAGGGGCTGGTCAAGCCTCGTAATACGGACGACCTCCGGACCCTGCACCTTCTCATGGGCAGTAGTAGCAGCGGCCCGGTCTCCTTGGATTTATCGCCCTCAGGCTTTTCCGCAACCTTCTCCTTCTCTTTCTCTTTCTCCTTATCAACAGGCTTCTCTGCAGCCTTCTTTTTCTCCTTCTCAGCCTCCAACCCAGCAGACTTAAAGGGCTTGATCACAACCCTGGTTCTCTTCTGCGCCGGTTCTTGGGGGTCTTTAAACTCAACACCCTTCTTTTCAGGGGTCTTCTTCTTGGCCTCTGCAGAAACCAAGTGTTAAAAAGAGATTTCATTAAGGAAAAGCATGAAGTCACAACTAACCTGTAGAGAATTTGTAGAGATAGCGCAGACTGCTCTGCTTGGCTATTACTGGGGCTTCCCCAGTCTTTTGCGCCACCGACGCGCCCGCAGTAGTCTCCTCTCTGCTTATCTTCCTGCTTATTAACTTGACAACAGGCTCTTCTTCTTCTTCCTCATCAAGCGCGATGGAAGAGGGAGTAGCACTAGCATCTGGGTTCCGGGAACCCGTGCTCCCCGAGCTCTTTGAACCAGCGGCGCCGGTCTTCTTCTCGCCTATACGCGACAAACCCTCAAGTGAGACACTGGTAATAACGTAATCCTCCAAGTTACTCTGACGAAATCGTAGAGTAACTTTATCAGAAGCACCAGCAGTCGCGCGGCTACTCCCATCCTTCTTGCTGGTCACCTCAGCATCGATGGTAATAACCTTCTTCTTCTTACTTGGATTTTTCTTCTTCTCCTCTGGGTCAATCCCAAGGTCGCGCAACACACCTGTAAAGATGTTAGACCAGGAACTTAGCTCCCCATTTGAAGACCCTACAGACTACTCGCTGGAAAGATAAAGAATCTCTTTCCCAGCAGAAGTCACAGCTCGCAAGGGCCTGGGGTTAGGTATATGCGCACCTTCGGTTGCGGCGGGTGGATTGGCAAAAGCTCCAGCAAGTGGATACAGAAAATGTCCTTTGATCCTCTCATACCAATATTGCTCTCCTGTTTCCAGCGGGCGCACCCCATGGACCCAGCGAAGGTGGGGAAAGCAGCTTGATAAAGGCGCGCTTCTACATTCGAAATCAACAATTAAGCGCAGCTAAATTACTAAAAGAGAAAATAATCAAAGAAGTAACTAACCCCTATCTTGAAACTTCAACACGGGCACTTCAGTGTTGTCTTCCGGCCATTGGTCACTCATCTGCGCCGCGACCAGAACGTTTTCACCAAAAACTCGATTAGGCGTGGCAGTAAGCTTCACGTACCAGTCTTCTTACTTAGGAATCTCCAGCTCCTCCTTCTCAATCACATCTGGCGCGAGAAAGATCATGGCTATGGGGATAACCTCCTCCCTAATGAAGAAAAATTTCTGTTTACAGTCGTGGAAACTCTTCGGAGGGTTAAGCAGAATCTTCTTGGCAGACCCCCGGTTGCCAAAGGAGTAGAACCCCATGTTCCTAATCAGCTGATAAAATACCCTAAACCTCTCCACAGTGGGCTCTATATCATGAGATCGGCATAAGAACTCAAAATGTCTCACCCTCACCATACCGGGTGGACTCATCTGGGATAGATGAAAGCCATAATAGTGCAGGATGTGCGACAGGAACTCCGTCGCTGGCAACCGGAAGTTGCCTTGAAGAAAGAAATCTTCAAAAAGGGTTATATAACCCGGCGGTGCATCAGCGGCATTCTGCCCTTGCCGGGGATACTGGGCATCCCATTCCGGTGGGAACCGGAACCCCCTAGTAATTTGTTCAAACAAACCCTGATCCCACTTGAGGACAGGGAGGGGACCTTCTTCGTGTTGAGATTCTTCTTCAGCCATGAATATAAAGCAAGCACGAGCAACTTCGAACTTCTGGAAAAACTTGAAGATCTGCTACTACAAACTTTGAAGATTTGAAGATTCAAAGAAAAATGGAGAGAAAGTAGAGACATAAAAGATTTGTGAAGTCTTCTCTCCTATCGTCGACTATTTATACTCATCGCATTAAATGCGACGGGTAAACGTGCCGGAATCACCGCGCGCGTATCCATTCAGCAGACGCCACGTAAGGCGGGATTCTCGGGGTGACGGTTATCACGCGTGCGTGGGCCTCACTCACCTGACGAAAAGCTGAACCGTCAGGCACAACTTGATGACCGCCGTGTCAGCAGTCAACTCAAACGTCGCCATCAATGACATTTCGCACCAACCTGTCAGAATTCAAAATTCGAGGTTTTTCCCGCTCAAAAATTACTACAAACTTCATGCAGAAGTTACCCAGGCCACGCGGCGTTCACAATTATTCAATGAGCCTGCGCGCTTAAACCCAAAAGCAGAGAATCTTCACCAACCAAATCTGGTAGTCGCGCCGTAGTAACTGACAAGCACTTACACGCGCGCCGTCTTTCAAGATTAAGCAAGCATTTCTCACAGATAGCACTTTCTTTTTTCTAAGTCCAGAGCTCCAACCATTTACTTCGCGCTTGGTGAAGCACTGGACTGGGGGGACTTGAAGGGGTATGGTCCCAAAAAGCCGCGCAAACCTTTTTTCAGGTCGCGCGATGGACCATACTCCTTATTCAGCAAGTTGATCAATCTCAGTCTTGCGCGGGTTACTTAAACAAAGAAAGATCTCGCGCGAGGTCCAAGCAAGAGAAAACATCAGTTTTAGCACTTAGCATTCTGAATAAGAGCCTTCAGCACCTATAACCCTGCGCGGGCTAGTTACGTGCTCAACAAGGGACGCGCAAGCATTAAAGCACAAGGCCACTTCAGAGAGTACACAAGGTACAAGTGGCAAAAGAAAGGGCCAATCAACGTCCACCAGGCTGTGCTCTATCGTGCTCCACGATCGTCTGACGTGCAGGAGACAATAAGTACACAAGGATGCCTACGTGGCACCAATCAGGGGGCGGCGACACCTACCCCATGATCTCCACTTACCTGCTGATGGCAGAGGGACAACAAGGCCGACAACAGGGACACGTGACTCCAATCAAGGTGCACCAGCACCGGAGAACTTCTAGAAGGCACTGACGGTCGATACTAGTGAGACAAGAAGGATATTCTCTGTTGTCGTCTTCCGGCCCAAGGCCCATCAGCCCACTTCCTCTTCACAACTCTCCGGCTATAAATAGAGACCTTCATGCACAGGTTAATTCATTCTACTCTCACTCTTAACACACAATTATTTCCTCAAGGCAGATACTTATTCTCACGCCGGAGTCTGGTTAAGAGGGAAACCCCCATATTTCTCTCTTAACGAGCTAACGGTGTTCTGTTTTACAGGATTATCAGATCAAATCGGAGCTCAGGAAATTAAAAGAAGATTAACCCTTATGAAAGGAACATAAACCAAACTAATTAACCCTAAAATTAGTTACGTGTTTCTTCAACTATAAAAAAGTTAGTACGCCAGATACCATATCACTAAAAGTTTAGCCGGATTGAGCAAAACAGAAAATGAAAAGGATATATCTGAAAAAAAACATAAACAAAACCATTGATGGTTTTATTAACGGACCACATTAATTGTTTCATGTGTAATTAACGAAAACCGACAGATACTAAGTACGTAAAAGATTATGCATGGCCCCACAAATCTCTCATGTATGCATATATGTAGCAACGTATTGCTGTAATGACAACTCCAAGTGTATATTAATTACCAAGTTAGTTTAATTAGGTTTAAGTGGGAATAGAATAATCAATAATAGTTAAGATATTATAATAATAAACCATGCAGGTCCCCATGAATATGCCTTCTGGTTGATTGTGTGTTTCTCAATTATTGGTGTTTTTGTTTTTTATTATTTGTTGCATGCTGAATTAATTATTTGTCTTTCATAGACTTTATTTAATTTCAAGTATGATAGTGTACAATTATCATATATGAGTCGATATTGATAATTTAAGGGGATTTTATGGGTAGTAATAATTGTGAGAATTTAGAAATAGCAAATTTGATTTTGTGTAGAAAGACAAAGGACACGTGAGTAAGTAGGACCTTGTGTGTATAAATAATTAGTTGTCAAAGCCAAACACAGAAACAGGGGCGGACCTACATATGCCCGTGGGTGGGCGGCCGCACCCCTTGAAAAAAAAAATTTTAGTGTTATTTTTCGCGAAAAATCCCGACCGCACCCCTTGAAAAATTTCGACCGCACCCCTTGAAAATTCTGACCGCACCCTTTAGAAAAAAAATGTTAGAATTTATATAAAAAAAATTTGTAAACAAGTTAGCCCACAATAAAACTTATTCCTATAACCCAAAATCAAGCCCAATTACCCAACCCAAATAACTAAATCAATTCACAAAACATAACCCCAATTACCCAAATAAAGCCAATGCCAATCGCCCTTTCATCTCCCGCCCTCCCCTTGCTGGCAGCGACCAAGAAACAGGAGATCAACCACCATTCAACCTGCAACAGCCTTCGATCGATCAGCCTTTGAATCTGCAGACTAGCCGACCAGAGGCAGAGGTACGAATCCTTGATTTTATTCTTCAAGAGTTTTGAATTTTGATAAGGTTTTTGAATGATATGGTTGTTGTCTTGTTGTTGATAAGGATGTTAGGTTGCTGCTACAATAAAGGCAGTCGGTCGGCAGCAATTTGCCATTTATTGGTTCAACTAACTTGTTTACTTTAACTATTAAAAAAGTTACTAGTGGATTGTAACTTGTAAGATTGTTGATTAAATATTAAAGAATTGAAATTACTAGTGGATTGTTAGAATTTATATACAAGATTGTTGATTTCATTAAATACTAAGGAATTGAAATTAAGGAATATTGTTTATTTTGTATCATTGTATGTGATAGGCACAATGAGTAATGTGATAGGATTAGGAATGAACAATGAGTAGGGAAGTTATGTCGTGATTTCTCAAGAGGAAAGGGGTTGAACCACTTTTTTTCGTCGGATTATTCTAATTAAAGACTAAGGTATGTTATAGATACGTTTTTTTGTTCTTTTATTGAATGATTAAGAGAAATAAAAGTAGGGATGGTTTGAACTTTGATGTTTTTTTGTTTGTTAATGTGATAGGAAGTTGGGAACTAGGGTTTGATTGTTTGAGAATTGAAATGGACCCGACCCGATCTGATTCGACCCGCTATGAAACTTTGTTTGTTTGTTTTTACTTGTTTTACATGACCCGACCCGACCCGATCCGACCCGCTATGAACCGATTTTTTTATATAGCTAGGGGTCTAAAATCTTTAAAAAAATTTCGCACCCCCAGGAAAAAAATCCTGGGTCCGCCACTGCACAGAAAGAAAGAAAGATGAGATAACAGCCCTTCAATTAGGGATCACATGCATTCACGGGCTATACAGTTGAACCCCTTCTATCTCTTTGTTTGTTAGCAACATAAGGCCCCTATCATTTGAGCCTTAGCCTCTCACACATTATCATTCCATATTATATTCAATCCCTTTTCTGTCCAGATAGTTTATGAGCCTACGTAGTTCTGTTTCCCTTAGCTAAGGGAAAACTTATTGACCAGTGCCTTTCTTACAAACTAACAAAACCGCCGTAAATCGTTTAAAAACCTATTTGAGCAAGAATGCGTGTTGTAAATAATGTGAACTAGAATTACCACCTGCCGCAATGCAGCAGAGATTCGTTAGTTATATATCATATTAGATGAAAGTCAAATGTTTCTTACATGACCGCGAACCTGTGTGTAAAACATAGAAAAGAATAACTAAGTTGATCTCTGACCCGCGCGTTGCGACCAACTTATCAAACGGAGGAAAATAGACGCGTTGCGACAGGTCTGTCAAACAGGAAAAATAGATGAAAAAGCGTTGAACCCCACACGAACGTTGTGGCGTGTTAACTCAGAAAATTTTGAACGAAGCGTTAGACGGAAAACTTGCGAAAGATTAAAAGTACAAGGGACCAAAGTTGAAAGTTAAAAAATGTTGGGGTTAAATTGCAAATGATGAAAAGCTTTGGGTTAAAAGTAAAAAAAATCAAAGGGGTTGAATTGCAAAAGATAGAAACTTTTGAATAATAAGTGAAAAATCAAAGTAATCAAAGGGTTTAAATTACCAAAAAATGAAACTTTAGACTTAAATTGCCAAAGATTGAAACTTTAAGGTTAGAAAGGAAAAATCCAATTTTTTTTTTTTGAAAAACTCACACAACCAATGGTACAACTACGATATGCACATACATGTTACTTATTTATTGTTTATAATTATAATTTGTTCATCTAAGGGATCATGTTAAACCATTCGTATTTGTATCCCCGAGTATTGTATGCCATTTCCATCACCGTTATCTTCACTTTTAGTTATCTCTAAAAAAATCTCGTAAGCATCATGTAACATCGGACCACTCATACGGATCAAAATTAGTTATTTTGTCTTATACGAATAGGTAAGGAGATTATATTAATTGTTATGTTATGAAGTGTGTCGTTTTAATTATGATGATGTGTTTGTTATGTAGAGAATGAGAGTGAAATGTGTTTTCGAATGTTTGATTGAGTTGCATATTTAATGGGTTCCCGTGAGTATGTTTTGGATGTTGTTTATTATACATCTAATCATAAATAGCAGAGGGTTGGTAGAATATTTTAGTCACTCAATACAAGGGATTTGCAACCCTCTTACCCATGGTTTTCGTTAATTTGTCTTTGTGTGCAAATCCAACCCAATTAACTAATCATTTAGACGTCATTATGTCTTCTTACATCATTTAGACGTCATTATGCTTTAAATCCTGCAATATGCAGGTTGTTTCGACTTGGTTTACTTTAGGCTAATGCGAAGTAGCATCACCTATGCGCCACCATGGGGGCTTTAAATCTCATTTCTTTAACATCATTTCAATGGTTTAAAGCCCCCATCATCATTATTTAATTTAAATATATTAATTTAAATTCAAATAACATGAATAAAATATAAAAAAATTTAATTTAAATAAAAAATTACAATGTCACCTAATCGATCTCGTTCAAGAAACGCTTGTCTGGCACGCTTTGTAGACGATTTTACTTCTCGCAAATACTGAACCACCTCCCGAGTCACTGCGATAAGCATATCGTCGATCAATCTATCGAATAAAGATTTGTACGAATCAGATGCAAAGTGGGATGACATCTTTTATAAAAATGATTGGAAAGAGTTTGCATGTTTTAGTGAGTTAGTTTGTGATTGGGGTGTGTAAAATATATGTATATAAATAATAAAGTTTTAAGGTTTTTTTTTTTTTTTTTTTTTTTAATTCGGGTGTTGATGAACGATCTTATTTGAACAAAACCTCAAAAACAACAAATGACGCCCGCTAATGGCTTGGCGAAGAGAACAATGGCGCCTAAGTAGTGGGGGCGGGGCGCTATAGGGCACCGAAATGGGTAATTTGGCATAGGGCGTTGAGCCACACCATATGGTCTTATATGTTCGTGGTAAGAGAGATCTAATGGCACAAATTTAAATTTGGGGTTTCTAAGATTTCGGTGTCGAATAGTTTTAACAAAAGACAAAGAAATAGAATTAAATTAAAGAAACCTAAAAATAAAAGAGAGATATTAATTAGTACCCATATATTAATTTTCTTCGTATGATGTTTTTTAGGGTCTGTTTGGTATGGGGTAATGGAATGGACGAAGGAATGAAATGGACGAGGTAATGTAATGGACGAGGGAATGCAATGAATCATTACCATTCCATGTCTTGTTTGGTTACCATGTGTGAATGGAATGAATTATTATTGTGTATTGTTCGGTAGGCAAGAAAAACGGAGTAATAAAATCAGCGGTGAGTGGTGGTGGTGGTGGTGGTGGTGGTCGGTGGTAATGATTGTGGGTGGTTATAGGTGGCGGTGGTGGGTGTCGGCGGCGGCAATGGGTGGTGGTGGTGGCGGCGAGTGGCGGTGCGGCGGTGACGACGAGTGGTGGTGGCGACAAGGTGGCCGTTGGTGGTGGGTGGCAGCAACGGTGGCGGTTGGTGGTGGTGGCGTCGACGATGGTGGTGGTGGTGGTGGCGTCGACGATGGTTGTGGGCGGCGGCGGCAAGTGGGTGGGGGCGGCGGCGATGGTTGTCGGGGTGAGGTGGTGGCGGGTGGCGGCGATGGCGTTGGTGGTGGGTGGTGGTGGTGGTGGGTTGTGGCGAAGGTCGTGGGTTGTGGTATTGTTGATGAATGGTGCAAGAGGTGATGGAATGGAAAAAAAACATGGGGGTTGGAAGGAATGATTTTGAGGGAATGGAATGCCTTTTGGAATGGGTGATTCTATTCCATTGACCAACCAAACACTCTTTTCTTCATTCCCTCGTAATCACTCATTCCATTCCACCTTTCATTCATGCATACCAAACATTACCTTAATGTTGCTTCTATAGTTAATATTATATTTTTAAATTTTGTTTTAGTTAATAGATATATAAATAAAATGGTGAGGGATGAAAGGGAATGAGATGATGATGATAAGCAATGGAGTGGGTAGTGATAGTGGTGCACAAATTGGGTTTTTTTAAAAACCGGGTTTCGGGTAGGATCGGGTTTTACAAAATCGGGTTTTTTTAAAAACCGGGTCGGGTCCGGGTTTTCTACCAAAAATGTATACCCTATATACCCGGGTTCGGGTAGGGTTCGGGTCGGGTTTTATAAAACCCGGGTATTATAATACCCTATTTCCGGGTTCGGGTATTCATCGGGTAGGGTTCGGGTATGCAACGGGTTGGGAAAAAACCCGCACCGGGTATTAAAAAAACCCGACCAGAACTATGCTTATAAAATGTATCAAACATAACTCTCACACATAGACATCAAATCTATTGATAAACAGAGGCACAATTTATAAACAGAGGCACAATTTATAGTTCTTCATGTAGTTATTCTTGAACTTTATAAACAGAAGCACAATTTATTAAATACAAAAACTAATAATGATATTAAACAAACAAAGAAAATAGAAGGGCCAACATATATTGGCATATTTGTTTCCACTTGTAATGAAATATACTAAATAATTAAGTAGCGGTGGCAAATATCATTAGAAACCTAATAATTAAACAAGATTACATCAAAGTGCATACATAATTCGGGTATAAAAAGCGGGTTTCGGGTATTATAAAAACCGGGTTTCGGGTATTATAAAAACCGGGTTTCGGGTATTATAAAAACCGGGTTTCGGGTATTATAAAAACCGGGTTTCGGGTATAAACCGGGTATAAAAAAACCCGGTTCCGGGTTTTAGATCAAATATGCATACCCGGTTTTTATAATACCCAATTCCGGGTTTTTTTTTCCGGGTCCGGATTCGGGTTTTTTGTGCACCACTAGGTAGTGAGGTGGCGTTGAGGTATCAACTGAAGGGGAATGGGATAACCATAACACCTATCCTTAGCATGCAACTTAGACCCACCCGGCAATTCCAACCCAAACAACATAAAATGGGCTCATTTGGACCAAAAATTTTACATCATGGATTATTTTGGGTAGGAGATTATATACAAGCGGGTTTAGATGGGCTTAGTTAAATTCTAAAAAAGTAAAACATAGGTCAAGATGGGCCGAAAGAAAAGAGGTCGTGGGTCAGGATGGGTAAGGGGGGTTTAAATGGGTAAATTGATCCATCAATTTGGATTTAGTGATAAGCCGTAGTATGTAATTGTTTTTGATTGATTTGATACTGAATACAAAGGACTCTATATATAGAGTTAATAGTTACATAAGTAATCCCTCTAGAATGTAAATATATAAAACAAGTTCTAATATTTTGTCTAACATTCCCCCGCAAGTTGAGGGCGGGGTGCGACCTGCAACTTGGACCGTAGAAAGATAAATCTTTGAGAAGACAAGGGCTTAGTGAACACATCAGCAATCTGATCGTTGGTGGAGATGAACTTGACATTTAGTTGACCTTGAGCTACTTGTTCTCTGACAAAGTGATAGTCTACTTCAACATGCTTTGTACGAGCCTGAAAAACGGGGTTAGCTAAAAGATAGGTAGCTCCAAGATTGTCGCACCAAAGTGTGGGTGAAGATTTGGTAGCAACATTGAGTTCACGTAGAAGTGCCTTCAGCCAAATTAGTTCTGCAACAGTGTCTGCGAGAGCTTTGTATTCTGATTCGGTTGATGACCTGGAGACAGTTCTTTGTTTGCGAGCGGTCCAAGAAATAAGGTTAGAACCCAAGTAGACTGCAAATCCCCCCCCCCCCCCGTGGATCGGCGATCGACAGGGCAACCAGCCCAATCAGAATCAGAAAAGGCCTGAATAGCGGTGTCCTGCCAATGAGCATCCGTGAAGGCATGTAAAAAGGAGTCTGAGTTATGTCTGATGAGAAGACCAAGATCAGATGTGCCCTTTAGATATCGTAGGATACGTTTGACAGCAGACCAATGGTTTTCTGTAGGCGCGTGCATAAATTGGCACACTTTGTTGACAGCGAATGCAATGTCTGGTCGAGAAAGAGTGGAATATTGTAAGGCTCCCACAATTTGGAGATATTGTGTCGGGTCAGGTAATAGAGGGCTGTCATCTAGAGTTAAGACCTGAGAGATATTCATGGGAGAGTTAACTGGCTTGCAATCCGAGAGACCAGAACGCTGTAGAATGTCTAGGATGTATTTTCTTTGAGACAACAAAACATTCTTTTGGTGATGTATAACTTCAATTCCCAAAAAAATAGTGTAGTGTGCCAAGATCCTTAATTGCAAGAGATGAGTTCAACTGTTTAATAATGCTGTCAATTGTAGAGTTGTTGTTACCAGTAATGATAATGTCATCCACATAGACGAGGATGTAAACCAAGGTGGCACCTGCTTTGAGAATGAATAAGGATGGATCCGTTTTGGATCCGTAAAAACCCAGTTGCTGAAGCACAGTGGAAAGACGATGAAACCAGGCCCGGGGAGCTTGTTTGAGCCCATACAAAGACCGATGAAGATGACACACATGATTAGGTTTACTTGGGTCTTCAAAACCAGGGGGTTGTTTCATAAATATGGTTTCTGAGAGGTCCCCGTGTAAGAAAGCATTTTCCACATCCAGTTGACGAAGGGACCATTGCTGAGTCACAGCCAAAGATAGAATCACCCTGATAGTGGTAGGTTTGATAACGGACTGAAAGTTTCATTATAATCAACACCTGGTTTCTGATGGAAACCTTTCGCCACAAGTCTGGCTTTGTACCGAGTAGGTTTTCCCTGTGCGTCAGACTTTAACCTGTACACCCACTTACAATCAATTAAGTTAGAACGGTTATCATAAGGAACTAAGGACCATGTTCCATTCTTAATAAGCGCTTGAAACTCCTGGTTCATGGCATGACGCCACTCCGGAGATTTGTTGGCAACGGTAAAGGTGGTAGGAATGGGTAGATTGGAAGAGATGGTGGTAAAGTAAGCAGATGGGTTAAAGAATTGTGTTTGTTTCGGATTTTGTCTCAGATTTGATGGTCGTGGGCGAGGTGGTGGGGGTGGAGGGGTTGGTATGGTTGAGGAGGATCCGGTTTGGGGGTGTTCGGTGGGTAAAGAAGGGGTTGTTTGAGGCTGATCTGGTTGACACGCTGCTGATAAAGTTTCAGCAGGTTGAACTGAGGTTGGTTGGGTGTGGACGGTGCTATTTGAAGGAGAGTGGGTCGGGGTTGGTGAAGGTGGGTCATTAGAAGTGTGGTCTGCAGGAATTATTTGTAACAACTCTCATCAAAAGTCATAATTATTAAAATAATTAATCCAAAAGGAAACCCTAATTGAGACACCCAAGTGATTCTGAACAAACCCTAAAATTTTCATAATTTTCAGAATCAGGATTAGGGCCCCTAAAACTCAGGGGGGGTAAAACCCTCGTTACGATTATCTAAATAACTTTCTGTCAAAATAGAATTTCACAAAACTGTCGACTCAGCTAGCCTACCCATGCACGTAGCTACTCTATGAAAATAGGTTTGCAGTAGCGTAGCGCGACTGCTAGAGGGGTACCCGTCGCGCTACGCGACGGTGTCAAATTTTCAGTATAAATAGAGCTGTTTGGGACTTGAATTCTGATACAAAAACGACGTAAAAATTCCACTCCTACACCGAGTTATAGCAGAAACACTTTTAATTCCCACACTGATCTCGAAATTCTGCCGCAAAACAGGGTATTAGCACAATCGCTGCTACGATTCAATTATCCGACGATCAATGTATCCAATGCATGTTTAAATGCCGCCCACATTAGGGTTATACTTTATCGTTCGTCATTAATTTGACGGATTGTCGTTAATTCGATAGGTAAAGTATTATACTTTATCGTTCGTTGTTAATTCAACGGATTATCGTTAATTCGATGGGTAAAGTATTATACCTTGTCATTCATTGTTAATTCAATGGATCATCGTTAATTCGATGGACAAAGTATTGCATTTTATCATTCATTGTGATAATTTGATCTCGTAAATTATCGTAATTGCTGGATTGATTACTAACCCAGTTTTGTGTACATTATATTTATATTAGGTTAACGAGGATAAATCATAGATTAGACTCTGACCATATTAAATCAGCAATGTGAGTCATTCTCTCTTTTTATCAAATTGGTTTATAAAAACATGTTTATTTTCAAAGTTATAATTACGGGGATTAAGTCTTTGTAATCACCATATTACAGCCGGTATGTGGGGTTTTGTATACATTACTTGATAATCGTCACCATTGGGGCAGCCAGTGGGGGATATGACCATAGTCACAGACACCATTGGACGAATGGGCCAATGGGTCGAGTGACAATTACCGTGGGTAGTTGGCTTGATATCAGAAACATTGTAATCGCTCTTAATACTGTAAATTATAACAAATGTGTCATTTTATTAAATAGAATGATTCACTCAGTATTTCCCGCTGACAAAACCTTTTTCAAACATGTTTCAGGTGATCTGTTGTAATTCAGGAAAAGTGCTGGGAAGCATTTCAAGCTTACTGATAGTGGCTCAATATAAAATAAATAAATGCTTTTGTAATATCACGCTTTATAGTAAAAATATAATATTGTAAATTATCGAGGTTTATCCCGAATTGTGAAATAAAATAATCGGGGAAAATTTTTTTTTTTAGCTTTAAACGATCCTGTTTCCGCTGTTAAACTCAATTAAATCAATACCGTAGTATTTCTGTCCCGCGGCTCCTGAAACGGGTCAAACCTGGTCGGGGGCCGTGACAGAAAAAGGTGGTATCAGAGCCACTGGGTTAAGCTGATTAAGAAATACTCAATTTTTCCTGATTACAGCCACTGGGTTAAGCTAATTAAGTATAAAAAAAATACTTAATTTTTCCTGATTACTATTATGTGATTATTTGTATTATTAACTGATTATTTGATTATTTGGTAGTTACAGTATGGGTAAGAAAAAGCTGTCAAGCATCTATCTTAAATTAGAGAAATCATCTAATGAGAAGGGAAGTTCATCCCGAACCAAATCCTCGAATCAGACTGAAATTCCTGAAGAAGGAATATTTGTGCGAAAGGCACAATACGAGGAATCACTTTCTCCTAGAAGGAGGGAGATGATTATTAAGAAAAGTAAAGAGCAAATTCGACAAAAGAAGATTAAACGGGAAACCCAGGAATTAATTGATAAATCACCTTGGGAAGATAAACTAGATGAGAAATGGGCAAATTTATATATACTAGCCACAGTAGCAGAAAATATAAATTAACACCCTACTCTCACAATTTAGAAACTTTGTATGATAAATAAAATTTAGAAACCTAAGTGTGGTTGTCAGTTATTTTTGTAAATCAACTAGTATACAGTATGTAATAAATTACAAAGTTATTTGTAAATTTTAACTCAGTATTTTATGCATTTTGCATATATGCTACATCAGCATGAGTGAGATATCCGAAGATTTTCAGAATCTTAATCTTTATCCCGTAACTATCGAAGCTTCCAAAGAATATACTAGCTACTATCCCGATGTTGAACAACCAGTAGAATTCAAGGTTCCACCTTTGAGCAAGCCAAAACAAAAGAAGAGAACTTATGTAGGATGGAGAAAAATACGTAAGAAGAAGCCAGCTAAGAAACTGCCCAAAATAAATAATCCTTTGAAAAAGGGAAAAGAAGTCATAACCGGAGAGAATTCCAAACCACAAGAAATGGAAACTGGAGACAAAAAGAAGGATAAGGAGGTAGAAATACAAATGGAGGAAATTACTAAAGAAGTAATAATGGAAGTTGGGCAAGGGTCTATACCAGCTCAGAGAGAAATCGGGGAGAGTTCCAATCCAACCCAGGAAAGAACTTTTCAAGAGGAGATAGATTTTCTGTTGGAAAACTGTGAGACGATTCAGCCTGTCCAGACAAATCTTTTTACCTATCCTATTGAAAACCAATTCCCTATGAATTGGGAACCAGCAGCAATTCCAGACCCAATAGTTCACTCCCAAACCATAGGAATGGACGAATGGTGGACAAACGATTGGCAATTCCAAAATATTGTCAACGATCCTTACTCTTTTCTTCCACAATTCGATCCAGAACCCCTACCTAATCCACCCATGAGTAATGAAAACATGGCTGAACTTCGCCACTTTGGTGAAGAGTTGTTTGATGCTGGAACGAGAATCAGGGAAATAGGGGGACAGATTGCATGGAAGTACGATGAGAGGGAAATGCGTTTTTAGAACAGCAAGTGACGAAAGATAATAGGATGGTAAAAGATGTTTGTATAATAGTAAAGTTAGTCTGTAAATAACCAATAAAACTCTGTATGATATCTGTGAGTAATGATGCATACTATAATAGATATAAAATGAAATCGAGAAATCGATTGTTTTGACTATATCTGTATTATAAAATTTTCTGATTATTTATATATAATTATTATTTAGCAGATACTAATAAAATTTATATATATATTATCAGATGGCAAACAGTGGTAATGAACCTATAAATGAAGTTAATCAGTCCGAGCAACATCCAGGAGATCAATATATGACTCGGCAAGATATCGAAAACATTGTTGCTCAAGGGATAGCTAATGCTATTCCAGCATTCGTTGCTGCTATCAAGAATCCACCCGAACCACAACAAATTGTCCCTAGTAAACAAATTTCTGAAGATAACTTCAGTAATAGTGTAAATGGAGGCAATAATCATGCTAATCATAATAAGGAACCACATCAAGCTCCATTACCCAAGAAAATGAAAACTGCAACGCCTGGTTGCACTTTCAAAGAATTCCTTGCTTGTAAACCCACTGAATTTGCAGGCAATGAAGGAGCAACTGCATCACTGCGTTGGTTAGAGAAAACCGAAGCAGTCATTGCGATAAGTAAATGTGGTAAAGATGATCAGGTCATGTATTCATCCAATCTGTTCAAAGAAGTAGCACTCGAGTGGTGGAACACTGTGTTACAATCAAAAGGAAGAGTAATAGCTTATGCTATGACTTGGGAAGAATTTAAGGGTTTGGTGGAAAGAAAATTCTGTCCCGAGTATGAAAAGGAACAGATGGCAAATAAGTTTCTAAATCATCGGATGATGAGTGTGGACTGTCGCAGTTATACCTCGACATTCTTCGAATATGCTAGAGTAGTGCCAACACTGGCTTCGCCAGAACCGGTACTTATTTCTCGCTATATTTGGGGGCTAATTAGCGAAATCCGCAATATTGTTAAAGCTGCGAGACCTCACACTATTGATGATGCGGTAGAATTAGCCAATACTCTAACCGATGAACTGGTGCGTACAAGAGATGAAGATAGGAAAAAGGCATTAGCCCAGAAAATTACCCAAGGATTTCGCGTGGGTAATAATAACAGCTTCAAGAGAAAAGGAACAGGGCAAGCTCCAACTCCATCATTCTGCAGGAAATGCAAAAAGAAGCATTATGGAAGATGCGATATCACTTGCAATTTTTGCAAAGGTATAGGACATCGTGAAGAAAACTGCAAAAAGAAAACAGTAATCTGTTTTAACTGTGGAGAAGCAGGGCATTATAAAACAGAATGTCCTAAATTGATCAAGCCAGTAGATAACAAACCCAAGACAACCGAAGGAACTACAAAGAAGAATGCCAGGGCATTTCAGCTGACCACTCAAGAAGCAGAACTCATTCCAGATGTGATAGCGGGTACGTTCTTAGTTCACAACGTCTACGCAAAAGTATTATTTGACTCTGGTGCAAACCAAAGTTTTATAAATACTTCATTCTGTCAAGCTCTTAGTTTACCTTTAACCAATACTAGGCAGATTTTTACTGTTGAAACCGCAGACGGAAATTCAGTTAAAATAGATAAAGTGTTGCAAGAAGGAAACATAGAACTTTTAGGACATAAATTCTCTGCAAGACTATTGCCGATGAATTTAGCTGAATTTGATGTTGTATTAGGAATGGATTGGTTAGTAGCCAACCATGCTAGAATCCTTTGTGATCAGAATTCCATAGAAATTCAATCACCTACCGGAGAAGTGATTAGGATTACAGGAGATAAACCACGGAAACCCATGAAATTCATATCAGTAATGAAAGTTGCTAATTATGAACGAAAACAAGGAATAGTGTATATGATTTCAGTAATCATTAGCACTAAGGGAAAAGATCTTAAGGAAATACCAGTAGTATCAGAATATTCTGATATATTTCCAGAAGATTTACCAGGATTACCTCCAGATAGGGAAGTAGAATTTAGGATTCATCTAATTCCAGGAACTACACCGATAGCCAAGGCACCTTATCGGTTAGCACCCACAGAAATGTTAGAACTGAAACAGCAATTAGATGAATTACTAAGTAAAGGATTCATACAACCCAGCTCATCCCCTTGGGGAGCGCCAGTGTTGTTTGTGAAGAAAAAGGATGGTTCAATGAGAATGTGTATCGATTATAGGGAATTGAATAAGGTTACAATTAAGAATCGATATCCATTACCTAGGATTGATGATCTTTTTGATCAACTTCAGGGGGCTAGATATTTTTCTAAGATAGATTTACGCTCCGGATACCATCAATTGAAGGTACAAGAAGAAGACATACCTAAGACTGCTTTCAGAACTAGGTATGGTCATTACGAGTTTACAGTCATGCCCTTCGGATTAACAAATGCGCCTGCAGCATTTATGGACATGATGAATAGGATCTGTAAACCGTACTTGGATAAATTTGTAATTGTCTTCATAGACGATATACTTATTTATTCCAAAAGTCAGACAGAGCATTGTGAACATCTTCATGCACTCTTAACTTTGTTAAGAAAAGAAAAGTTGTACGCCAAATTCTCGAAATGCGAATTTTGGCTAAAGGAAGTGCAATTTTTAGGACACATGGTAAATCATGAAGGTATTCATGTAGATCCTGCTAAGATAGAGGCAATTACCAAGTGGAAGGTTCCACAAACAGCAATGGAAATTAGAAGTTTTATAGGTTTAGCTGGGTATTATAGACGGTTTATTAAGGATTTTTCCAAGATAGCCGTACCATTAACTAAGTTAACCTGTAAAGCCACTAAATTTGAATGGGGACCTAAACAGGAAGAAGCTTTTAGGATTTTGAAGCAGAAACTAACCCATGCACCAATCTTAGCCTTACCAGAAGGAACTGAAGATTTTGAAGTATATTGTGATGCTTCAAAATTAGGATATGGGTGTGTGCTTATGCAACGCAAGAAGGTAATTGCGTATGCATCAAGGCAGTTGAAAAAGCACGAAGAGAATTATACGACTCATGATTTAGAGTTAGGAGCCATAATTTTTGCCCTTAAGATTTGGAGACATTATCTGTACGGAAGTAAGTTTACTATCTATACAGATCATAAGAGTTTAAGATATATCTTTGGGCAAAAAGAGTTAAATATGAGGCAAAGGAGATGGATGGAAATTTTAAGTGATTACGACTGTGATATTCAGTATCACGAAGGAAAGGCGAATGTAGTTGCAGATGCCTTAAGTCGTAAGTATTATGAGAAACAACGACGAGTTCGTGCTCTCAGATTAAATCTACAAATAGATTTAATGGAACAATTGAAGAATGTTCAAACTACAACAATCAAGGATGATGCTGAAGGAATGAAAGGACGAATCAAGGAATTAGAACAAGGAGCAGATGGAATTTGGAGATTCCACAAAAGTAGAATTTGGGTACCTAAGCAGGGAGATTTAAGACCTAAGATTTTAGAAGAAGCTCATAAATCTAGGTACACTATGCACCCAGGAAACAATAAGATGTACCAAGATCTAAGGAAGAACTTTTGGTGGATAGGAATAAAAAAGGACATAGCAAGCTATGTTTCTAAATGTCTTACTTGTTCACAAGTTAAGGCAGAACATCAGAAACCTTCAGGGTTACTACAACAGTTAGAAATGCCAGTATGGAAATGGGAACTTATAACAATGGATTTTGTTACTAAGTTACCCAAAACCAGAAAATGTAATGATGCGATTTGGGTAATTGTGGATCGATTAACCAAATCAGCACACTTTCTACCTATGAAAGAAACCTTTAGCATGGAAAGACTGGCTAAATTGTATGTAGATGAAGTTGTATCCTTACATGGAGTTCCACTCTCCATTGTTTCGGATAGAGATAGTCGTTTTACTTCTCATTTCTGGAAAAGCTTCCAGCAAGCTATGGGAACTCGACTAAACCTGAGCACTGCATATCATCCACAAACAGACGGACAAAGTGAAAGAACGATCCAAACTCTAGAAGACATGCTCCGAACATGTGTGATAGACTTTGGTGGAAGTTGGGATGATCACTTACCATTAATTGAATTCTCCTATAATAATAGTTATCACTCAAGCATTGATACTGCTCCATTTGAAGCATTATATGGAAGAAAGTGCAGAACTCCAATTTGTTGGGCAGAAATAGGAGAAAGTCAATTGTCAGGTCCGGAGATTGTGCAAGAAACAACTGATAAGATTACTCAAATCAAAGAAAGGCTGAAGACGGCTCGAGATCGCCAGAAGAGTTATGCAGACAATAGAAGCAAGCCGTTAGAATTCCAAGTTGGAGATAAGGTATTGTTGAAAGTTTCTCCTTGGAAAGGAGTGGTAAGATTCGGTAAGAAAGGAAAGCTAAGTCCAAGATACGTAGGACCATTTCCAGTGATCCAACGTATAGGACCAGTAGCTTATCGTTTACAACTACCAGAAGAATTAACTGGAGTACATGATGTATTTCATGTATCTAATCTCAAGAAATGTTTAGCAGATGAATCTCTGGTAGTACCTCTTCAAGAGATAGAGGTAAACGAAAAGTTAAAATTTGTGGAGAAACCTATTCAGATAGAAGATAGAAAAGTGAAGTTTCTCAAGCACAAACGACTAGTTCTAGTCAAAGTCAGATGGGATTCAAAGAGAGGAGCTGAGTACACTTGGGAACTGGAATCAGAAATAAAGAAAAAGTATCCTCAATTATTCCAGTAAATCTCGAGGACGAGATTTTTCTTAAGGTGGGGAGAATGTAACAACTCTCATCAAAAGTCATAATTATTAAAATAATTAATCCAAAAGGAAACCCTAATTGAGACACCCAAGTGATTCTGAACAAACCCTAAAATTTTCATAATTTTCAGAATCAGGATTAGGGCCCCTAAAACTCAGGGGGGGTAAAACCCTCGTTACGATTATCTAAATAACTTTCTGTCAAAATAGAATTTCACAAAACTGTCGACTCAGCTAGCCTACCCATGCACGTAGCTACTCTATGAAAATAGGTTTGCAGTAGCGTAGCGCGACTGCTAGAGGGGTACCCGTCGCGCTACGCGACGGTGTCAAATTTTCAGTATAAATAGAGCTGTTTGGGACTTGAATTCTGATACAAAAACGACGTAAAAATTCCACTCCTACACCGAGTTATAGCAGAAACACTTTTAATTCCCACACTGATCTCGAAATTCTGCCGCAAAACAGGGTATTAGCACAATCGCTGCTACGATTCAATTATCCGACGATCAATGTATCCAATGCATGTTTAAATGCCGCCCACATTAGGGTTATACTTTATCGTTCGTCATTAATTTGACGGATTGTCGTTAATTCGATAGGTAAAGTATTATACTTTATCGTTCGTTGTTAATTCAACGGATTATCGTTAATTCGATGGGTAAAGTATTATACCTTGTCATTCATTGTTAATTCAATGGATCATCGTTAATTCGATGGACAAAGTATTGCATTTTATCATTCATTGTGATAATTTGATCTCGTAAATTATCGTAATTGCTGGATTGATTACTAACCCAGTTTTGTGTACATTATATTTATATTAGGTTAACGAGGATAAATCATAGATTAGACTCTGACCATATTAAATCAGCAATGTGAGTCATTCTCTCTTTTTATCAAATTGGTTTATAAAAACATGTTTATTTTCAAAGTTATAATTACGGGGATTAAGTCTTTGTAATCACCATATTACAGCCGGTATGTGGGGTTTTGTATACATTACTTGATAATCGTCACCATTGGGGCAGCCAGTGGGGGATATGACCATAGTCACAGACACCATTGGACGAATGGGCCAATGGGTCGAGTGACAATTACCGTGGGTAGTTGGCTTGATATCAGAAACATTGTAATCGCTCTTAATACTGTAAATTATAACAAATGTGTCATTTTATTAAATAGAATGATTCACTCAGTATTTCCCGCTGACAAAACCTTTTTCAAACATGTTTCAGGTGATCTGTTGTAATTCAGGAAAAGTGCTGGGAAGCATTTCAAGCTTACTGATAGTGGCTCAATATAAAATAAATAAATGCTTTTGTAATATCACGCTTTATAGTAAAAATATAATATTGTAAATTATCGAGGTTTATCCCGAATTGTGAAATAAAATAATCGGGGAAAATTTTTTTTTTTAGCTTTAAACGATCCTGTTTCCGCTGTTAAACTCAATTAAATCAATACCGCAGTATTTCTGTCCCGCGGCTCCTGAAACGGGTCAAACCTGGTCGGGGGCCGTGACATTATTGGAGGTGGTTCTGGGAAAATAGAGACGAATGGCGGAGAGTTTGGGATAGGAGATGGAGTAGGTGGGTTAAAAGGAAAGACATGTTCGTTAAATCGAACATATCGTGCAATGTAGACGCGCTCGGTGGCGATGTCAAGGCATCGATAACCGTGATGAAATGGACTATAACCAAGAAAAACACACGGTGTGGATCGAAAATCCATTTTGTGATAGTTGTAAGGGCGCAAGTAGGGAAAACATTGGCAACCGAAAACTCGAAGAAAGGTGTAATCGGGTTTGCGATTGTAAATGTGTTCGTAAGGAGATTTGTTGGAAGAAGTACGGGAAGGAAGACGATTGATTAAGTAGACGGCGGTTTCGAAGGCGAAGTGCCAAAACTTTTGTGGAAGATTGGCTTGGGCTAGAAGGGCGAGGCCTGTTTCAACAACATGACGGTTACGACGCTCTACAGTGCCGTTTTGAGCACTTGTATATGGACAAGAGCGTCGATGGATGATTCCAAGGGAGGTAAAGAAGGATGACAAGTTTCTAAATTCCCCTCCCCAGTCAGTTTGGACACTTTTTAATTTCGTATTGAATTGTCTTTCAACCAGTGTTAGGAAAGTTTTAAAGGTGACATAAACATCAGATTTGCATGTTAAAGGGAAAAACCACATAAAGCGAGAATGATGATCAATACATAATAGGAAGAATCGATAACCATTAGTAGATAAAGTAGGCGAAGGCCCCCAAACATCACAATAGACCAAATCTAGAACATTATGACTACGAAAATCTGAAAGTGGCAAACAATGTTTAGATGATTTGCCTAATTGGCATGCAGTACATAAAGAAGAACAATGTTTAGTGGAAACAGGTAATGAAAAATGGGAAATAACAGAATCAAAAACACGTTGATGTGGATGACCAAGGCGTTGATGCCAAACTGTAGAGGGGGCTTTGATGGCTGTGAAGGCAATCTTCGGAATGGACTTGAACCGAGGGAGCCGTAGGGTGTAGAGACCATTCTCACTTGGGCCACTGAGAAGGGTAGTGTGTGTAGATTCGTCCTTCACAACAAAAAAGGAAGAGTGAAATTCAAAGAAAACATTATTTTCAAGGCAAAATTGTTGAACGGACAAAAGATTTTGTTTGAGGTTTGGCACATGAAGAATGTTAGATAAATTAAAGGTTTTATTAGGTGAATAGAATTTTGATGAGCCAATATGGAAAATAGGAAGAGGATTACCGTCACCAACATGGAGTGAGTCATTACCTTGATATACCTCAGAGTGGTCAAGGCTTGATAAGTCCGGAGAGGCATGACCATTAGCACCAGTGTCGGGCTTCCACGAAGTTTCAGATTGCGATCCAACATCTGAAAAACTGGCATAGTTTGCCTGAGGAGGCTGCCTAGGAGTGGAAGAACCAGACTGATTTGGGCATTGAGAAGGAAGATGGCCTATTCCACACCGATTACAATGGCCATAGACCATGTTCTGGGTAGATGCCCATGAAAACTGCTTGGATGAGCTGGTATCACGGCTGTCCCGATTTCGGTTGTTAAAAACACCACGTGAGTTGCCCCGAAAATTGCCACGGCGATTGCCCCGGTTGCCATTAAAAGAACGAGTGGTATAATTGGCTTGTGGTTGCTGGGTAGAGGGTGAAATAGGGTTGAGTTGGTACCCCAGTTGGCTGGCTAACAATTGGAGGTTGGAAAGTTGAGTTTGGATGGCATTTAAGTTTGGTGAAATTGGTTCGGTTGAGGCTGCAAAGGCCTGTGGAACAGCAGCAGGAGTAATGGAGGGACTGCGATGAATACTTGTCATGTAGTCATGGTCATGAAGGAGGCCGTGGAGTTCATTGAAAGTCACGGGTGGTTGTCGGGTTAGAAGGTTGGATTTGAGGCCATGATATTCTTCTTTTAGACCCGAAATAACAAGCATGACAAGGTCTTTATCTTTCATGGGTTCACCGATATTAGCAAGGGCAGTAGCATATTCTTGTGCTCTAGTAAGATAATCAGACGGTTTTTCGTCTCCTTTCATCATAATTCTAAGAAGTTGTGTTTTTAGAGTATACTCACGTGATGAAGTGTTTGGTGCGAATGCACGTTCCAGAGATAACCAGACTTCTCTGGATGTTTGGCCCTGAACATGTTGGAAAACGGCTTCAGAGATGGTTGAAGTAATCAGCATACGGACATGAGCATCATTCGATATCCAGTGAGGATAGCTAGGGTTGTCACTAGTTGTAGTTCCTGATGTGACAGTTTTTGGTGGGCATGGTATGGTGCCATCTATGTAACCGAATAGATTGTTGGAAATAAGGAATGGTTCAATCATCTGTTTCCAGTATCCATAGTTTGTAGGAGATAGTGTGAAGGCGAATTTGTGAGAGTTCAGGGTTGTTTTCTCAGCGGTGGTTAGTGCTGCAATGGCTGCCATGGTTGGAATTGAAGGATAGAAAGAGATAGGAGGAGAAGGCAGAAGGAAGTTTACAGCAATATGGTGGCGGCAGTAGGGTTTATGCTGCCCAAGTTGTTGCAGAGATTAGAGAAGGCGGCAGTAGGGTGTTTAGGGTTTTTCACGGCTCTGATACCATGATAAGCCGTAGTATGTAATTGTTTTTGATTGATTTGATACTGAATACAAAGGACTATATATATAGAGTTAATAGTTACATAAGTAATCCCTCTAGAATGTAAATATATAAAACAAGTTCTAATATTTTGTCTAACATTTAGGAACGACTGACGCCAAGGAGATAAACAAGTTCATCTTCGTCAATCGATCCATCAATTCGCAACTCATTTTCCGAACGAGGATTAGGGTTTCTGAGAAGGTATTTCCGCTATTTTCTGAATAAGCTTTTTCGTTCTTGTAGATTATAGGTTTCAAAGTAAGGTAGTGCACATTTACAACTGAAATTGCAACAAGATCTGGTATTAGTCATGAAATTAATAGTATAGGTTTGATATCATTCTTGATTTGAATGTCTACAGGTTTAGTCAAACCTGCCCAAATGATTTGTTTTAATGCTTTCTATGATATTAATTGAGAATCAGCAATGAAGGTTCTTTTTTGTGTTCGACAAAATTATTGTTTGTTAATTTGTTTTACTGTATTTATTTGTCAGAATGAACGACAAATTAGCTTCGATTAAGAATGTATATGACTTTTATTTCCAGTTTTTAACAGCGAGTTAAGACTTTTATAGCTGTTTTTTCCAGCCAATAATTTGGATTAAGTTGTATTCTTGCTGTAAATTGAGACTTTCATTCCTGGCATTCCATTCTTCAATCGTGTTCCTCAAAGCGATACTTGGATTCATATCCGTTGACTTAAATTCTGTTAATGTCAATGGGCAGATCAGCTTTCTTCCATTTTCTTTGCATTCACTGAACCATTTTTCAATGGCTTCTCCTTCAAATGTTTGGCCGTTTTCTAGGGTTACAGGGTCTTTCATAATTTGTTTCGAAAGCGGGCATATGAATGAAAGCATCATAAGTAGGCTCTATATGTTGTCTTTCGTATTGAAAATTGTCGTCAAGATCATAGCTTCCAGCCATTAAGATTCTTTCTACACTGCACCAAAATTTTCATTTCATTCTTAAAATGGACTTAATCAATAGCTTTTTTAACAAACAGTTGGTCTTCAGCATCTACATCGGAAGTCTGTTGCATATAGCAAGAGATTGTGCATCTGACAGACAAACAATTTGTAATGAACTTAATGAATAGCTTTTTTTTTAACAAACAACATCTATTAATTAAACAGAAATTAAAGTAGATGAAAAAGGAAGCAACTTTAATTCAAGAAAGCTTACATAAGACTGAAATAAAGCTACTACTAGAGTTGGAAACATATATATATGTGAATTTTATCTTCAATTTTTGATAGTTGAGTGTAAATTTCACAAAGGTAATCAATCACCACAGCCTCAGAATGTATTCATGGATACAATGATATCTATCACCTGCTGCATCAATGATAAAAAGTTTTAATTGGCTTGAAACTGTATTCTACAACCAAACTCATGTCATCCTTATTTTCATTGTTTGAAACTATATTTTTTTAACTTTTTTAATTTTTTTTATTATTTTTTTTAAATTCTTATTATTTTTTTTAACCTTTTTATGATTTTTTTTTTTATTATTTCAGTTTATTTTTTTAATTTTTTTTTATCTCATCTTTACCCAAACCTATCCTAACCCAAACCCATCTTGACCCACTACCCATCCGACCTTTTTTTAAAATACCCATCTTAACCCAAACTCATCTTGACCCATTACCCAAACCCACTCAACTTGCCCACTTTGCCACCACTAGTAAGGATAAAGAAAACTTTAAGCTTTTTTTTTAACGCAAATTTCTTTTTATTAACGCTGTTGCCAATAGTCCATCAGTTCATTGGTTAAAAAAAAAGAAAATACCTTTAAGCTTATTCTACTAGTTGACCATAACTACAGGGGGCGAACTTAACAACTTACTCTCTCTCATCTACTTTCAATCAGATCAAAGAAACGAATTCCATCGTCGTTCTCGTTAACGCAGTCGGAGAAAATGCCGCGCAACAAAGACGAGACACCTGCGGTACGTGTGTATACCGTTTGCGACGAATCAAAGTTCGTATACCTATCTATATTTCTTCTATTCCCCTAACTATTACTCGAGTTTTCCTTTATTTGTTATCTGAGCCCTAAAAAACTCTCTTGTTAATTCCTGATCTGAATTAGGTATTTGATCGTGAGGAACGTTCCGGCGTTAGGTTGTGGTGATGAATTGCGGAAATTGTTTGGCGGATACGGTGAAATTGACGAGTAAGATACTTTTTTTCTCAACTGTGTTAATAGCAGATGAGTTTAGTTGATAATTGTTTAAGCGAATTGCTGTTGGCAGTGTGTCTTGAAAAAATGAGCCCTTGCGTAATATTTATTATTATTATTTTTTTAAATCAAATGGGTATTGGGCTAACTTCTAAACCATAAAAATTGTTTTGTAAATGGGCTTGTCCTTGGAGTTGGGTATACTATTTAAAAGAAAATTTAACATATATATCGGATTTAAAAAAAACACGGGCCTTTGTGATGGTCCTCCTCGCACACCCTCATCAACGCCACTGTTCCTTAGATAGTGATATGAGCATAGGATGCAAAATGAGTGGGTTGGGCTGGGTTGGTTGCCGGGTTGGAATGGGTTTGGGTAAGGATAGGCTGATTAAAAAAGGGTCAGGGTAGGTTTGGGTCAAGATGGGTTTAGGTCAGGATGGATTTGGGTCAAGATGAGCTAAAAAATTAATTACTATGTTGGACATAATTTCCATTTAAAGTCAACAGCTTCTATCCAGTTGGATAACCTCAATTTTACACAACAGAACTAGGCCTGGCAAACGGGTCGTGTCGTGCAGGGTTGGGTTGCGGATTAAATCAAAACGGGTTGATTCAATAAAGGGTTTTTTGGTTTGGGTCGGAACAGGTTTCGGGTCAGGACGGGTTTGTTTAAAAATGGTTATTTTGAATATTAGTGTACCAACTTCTAAGTTCTTAGTTTCTGGTTTTCGGCGCCTGTCACGTGTGATCATGTCTCGTTTTACGCATGTTTAAATGCTGGTTACACGTACCAGGATCTGGAAGCGCGCGTCTGCCGCCAGGTTACTCGGCCCCGGCACGCAATTAACTAACCGCATGACGCGTAACCGGCGTCGGTTACGCGCGTTCAGGCATCAGTTACGCGTTTTTACTTACGCATACCCGATCTGGGACACACGCGTAACCCGGCCCTGGTAAGCACTTAATGCAGCACTCGACACGAAACCGGTTTTGCACGAGTAACCGGCGCCAGTTATGCGGGCTCCCTTGGTTACGCGTGTTTAATGCCTGTTACGCGCATACCGGTGTCGTTTCACACGTTTGGGTGTCGGATATGTGCGCGGTGTTGGTTACGCGTTATTAAATGCAGGTTACGCGTACCGGGGCCAGAAAACACCCGTTCTACGCACGCCACGTAACGCGCGTAACCCAGCTTTGATACACGCTTAACCCAGTGTTCAACGCAACTAATCGTCCATGCACGAGTGACCGGCGCCGGGTTACACACGTACCAGGTTGCGACATTAGATTTGTATGGATGTTGCTATCTTCTATCTCAACTTATTAACTGATGCGCTGAGAATGAAATACACTGTTTTCCCCAGTTAGAAAAATGACACCAAACCATGCTGACCTGTTTGAAAAATAGCACCAACCCATTCTGACCCATTTCATAAGAAAGGGTTGTCTCAATTAACCCATTCTGACCCGTTCAATAAGAAACAGCTACCCATATCAACCCAAAACTTTTAAAAAGCCACACATATCAACCCAATTTTGGGATGGCAGGTCAAATTTGCCAGGCCTGGATATGAGGAAGACTATATGATGCAGAAACGCGTAGCAATCAAATGGCTAGAAACTATAACATTAAATTAAAAGCTTCAATTCGAACCGAATGGTTTAAAAAGACCTCAAAGGTGTCTTTACAATAATCAAAACTCAAAAACTATCTTAAAAATAAACCCAAGACCCTAATTTATTTAAAATGTAGGAAATATAATTCAATTAGGAAACAAAATAACAAACTATGAAATTAAAAATCAAATAAACGATAAAAGTAAAAGTCTAATTCAAACTTGCAAAACAGAACCGCTAGACTCGCCACAGGAGGTCTCTTTGTGACCACCATCTGGCGGGAGAATTGGTGATTTGTAGAAAGCGAAAGTAAGTATTAGAGTTATGGGATTAAGTCAAATTCTACCTTGTAGGAAAAATATAGGCTTTAATTTACATTGTTGACCTTTGCTGGTTTGGACCCTTTTCTGATCCCATCCGAATGTCACATCGGTGGTCCCCAGCTGATTTGTCCGGGGACGTTTGTAGTTCGGTTTTGTACTCCGATTGTTTGTATTGGGATGGTTCTTAATGTTTGTGCTTGCTATGAGTCATTTTCCTGTTTGTGGTTTGTATGGCTGAACCTTAGGTACGGCATAGGGTGGGTTGGCCTATCAGGTTGTTACCCCTTCACTCGCATAATATCATTTTGTGTTTACGTCTTTTTTTTTATCATGATATGTTTCGTTTGTTGATTTTCTGAGCTCAGTTTAATTTTGTGTTTCTCTTTTGTAGATTTGTACCGTTGGATGATGAAGATTGTGAACCATATACTGATGTTTATTGGATCAAGTTTCATCAAGTCCACAATGCTAGGTAGTTTAAACAATTCAATTCATTTTCTTTCATATGACATTAGAATATGTTATATATGTACATGTTTGCCCCTTTTCAAGAAATTCATGTTTCGCCTATTGTTCTATATACATTCACAGATCGTGAATACTCTTATTAGTTGATTAAACTTATCTGCAAAGCAAGCCTCTTATGTAATGAAAGCTTCTATTATTTAGGTTTGCCAAAAGGAAGTTGGATGAATCAATTTTTATTGGAAATCAGATTCAAGTTTCATATGCACCACAATACGAGAGCCTTGATGACACCAAGGAGAAATTAGAAGGAAGAAGAAAAGAAGTTGTGGCTAGACTTAATCGTAAGTTATTTAGCAACTAACATTATCCTATATTTGTTAGAAAGAACATGTTTACTATATGAAAGGAGTGCCACTATGTTTTTTCTTGGTTGTTTCAGCCGGAAGATCGAAGGGTCCTTATGTTTCCAGTGCAGGTTCTACTCCATCCCACAATAATTTCGTTTCGCAGCCATTAAATATTCAACAAAGGTATACATCTATCATATATATATTGTTCTCTCCTGAGTCATTGGACACTAGTCGAGGATTGGAATTGTATATGTTATTTTTCAAACTTATATATAACGAAATATTTTTTAAATTTTGTACATAATCTTTCAAAGTTATTAATCAGACTGATTTTTCATTTACTTCAAAGATTTTGACCAATTTTTACCAATGTTGACCGACTTACTACCGATTACCATTTTTGGTTCTAACTAGGTGAAGTTTAGTCGATGAACTACCGAGTTACCGATTATTGCTGATTAATCCCGATTTTTACAACACTGATTAAAATAATACTTAGTTCATTTTGAAAATTTGATTATATGTTATTGTTACAGCGACCCAAGAGAGACGCAACGCCAACATACCGTACATAGTCGAAATTTACCGTCAATGGTTTCTTCTAATCAGGTGCAAACCTTTAGATTATTATATTGACGTATCATCAGAAAATATGAAGCTCTCAAGTCTGATCTGATATTGCATTGTATTTGCAATTTTCGAATGAACTGTGTCATGCTGATTGAATATGTGCAGCATGTAATCCACTAAACATTTCTTTATATATGAAATGAAGATGCGTAATATTATACTATCCGAATTTCCTTACATTATGTCTAGATTGTAGTCAAAGTCGGGAGCCTAATATGCAATACTAAAAGTTTCTTCAATTTGTCAATGGGGTGGTGGCCCATTGGCAAAGGCAAAGCCTTTAAACACTTTGGGAGGGGGAGGTCTTGGGTTCAAGTTCCACAGACAACAGGATTAAAAAGAAATTTGCCGTTGAAAAAAAATAAAAATAAAAAGTTTCTTCAATTTATGTGACTTAAAATCTATGTTTTATGCTTGTATCGCTGAGTTAGCTTATGTGTGCCACTGTGCTGACTCACAAACATTTTGTTGTTAATTATAATATCAGGATTATTTTCCAGTAGAGTCGATGAATCAGACGGTTCGACTGGTCAGGGAAAAACTCAACAAGGTGTGTATCGCTAATCACCTGTTATCCTTTCACTCTATCAGTGGTCTTTTATAATCTTTTTCTTTTTTTGTATTTTCTAGATCGAGTCAGATGCGGACACTTTGAAAGCAGGGTCTTCTAAGAGACCACGGAATGACAATAGACGAAGAATTTGACAGCCATTAGCTTGATTAATAAACTTCAGTCGTCAATATAGAGAAATTAGCTGCTTATTTTTCCTGGTTCGTAATTTTTTTAACCTGAAGCTGGGCATGCTTTTTAGCCTCTTGTGCCTATGCAGAGCATTTTATTTGTGATATGAAAGAAGGCCTTTTTTTTCTTTTTTAGTTTATTCAAGGATTTAAGTTCAAGATTTGTAATGTTATTTCAACTTTATTGAAGGTGTAGTGAAAGAAAAGCAAAGTCGATGTAAACGGGAAGCTCATAGGAAGGCCAATTAGCCGATTTTAAAGTAATTGAGGCAAGGCTTTAAAATATAGTTTCATTTGGTATGAAATATAGTTTTCTGAAGGGGTATTTCGAATGAGACAATGGATTAAGGAGGTACATTTCCATTAGAGGTGGCAAAAATACAAAATGGGTAAGTTGGGCTAAATTATTGGTACGGGTCGAAACAGGACAGGAGAGATTTTTGAATACTTTGTTCCCAACTTTTTATGGTTTAAATGAGTATGAAACTTCTCAATAAATGTATAATCTTTTGAATGAAGTGATTTAGGAGCTTTTATATTTCAAAAATACACTTTATGTGACCTTATGTCACAAAAGCCAATCATCATGTTTATATCTAGGAAAGAAATAAGCAAAGCTTGAGTAAAGAACACAAGGTACAACTTGAATTTAAACCTTCATTAAAGTGAAGATGTTAATTCCACAACCACTTCATAATTAATCATATAATAAGAAATAAGCATGAACACCACCACCGCCATTAAAGAACATCTACTTGACCAAACTTTGGTCAAATCTATCATACAACGAGGTACTCTACATTCAATAAATTTGTGGTCCTTTACCAGATTTGAAATTCATTTCATGATCCTGATTACCACCGAACCGCACTTGATCATCTCTAAATTCACCCTTGCGAAACGAGTTAGGCCTTCCCATAGATGGTTCTCGGAACGAGTCGGGCCGGCCCATGTTAGGTCGCCCCATGTTCGGGCCCATGTTAGGTCTCCCCATGTTTGGGCCCATGTTTGGTTCACGGAACGAATTAGGCCGACCCATGTTTGGATCACCATTTGCAGCCACCTTAGCGCTTGATAACCGCTTATCAAACCCGAACTCGATGTCCCCATCTTTAGTTTGGAACGCATTACGGCTAGGCTTCATATCCTTCTCTTTGGCGGGTCGACTATGCTTAGATGGTTTCATCTTGTTATGACGCTTATTACACAACCGCCCAAGAAAGCAAGCAACCGCTGATATGACCACGATCACAGCCAATACTATGAAAACCGACCCAAACGAGCCATCCGACTGGCGGTGTGTGGGTGGGTTTGTTTCAGAAACCGGGTAAACTAACGGCGTTTGGTCCGCAACAATAGACATTTCTAAAAACTGTTAAAAGAGAGATAGCAACAATATGGGCAACTGGTATGGTTTAGAGGGGTTGTTTGAGTGTGAGCAAAGTTAAGAATATGAGGGAAACAAGCAAGAACAATAAGAATAAGTGTGTTGGGGTGGTTTTATGTTGTGAATTTAAAAGCAATGAGAATTGCTTTAATAAAGAGACAGCTAGTAAAGAAAACATATTCTGACTGAATGGTATTTATTTGCTTTGTTATAAGAGAAAGCAAATTTTTGGCTCCTTTGAACATTATCTCAAGGCCCCATTCTTCATTACATACACACTCTTGGGGTTAATGCACATCAATTATTGTCTCCATAAACCATATGTTTCTTATTATCATAACAACACTTTATTGCTGCAATCGAGTTCTTCTTTGAAGACTCAACTTTAATTTCCATTTAGTGCAAAAAAAAAAAAAAAAGGAATGAGACACTGGTAGGCAATAATAGGAGACCTATGGAAACCTGGATTCGATATTTGAGCCAAACGAGTTTTATTGATAATTTACTACGGGCGGGTGGATTATCGGGTTTTCCTCGGAATTTGTGGTGGACAACTAGAGTTACTCTCGGAGTGCTCCGTTTGTCCAGTGGGTGCCTTGAGAGTGCTCGGGATTGATTTGTTGGCCGTTCAAAAAAAAAAAAAAAACACTTTATTGCTACATTCATCATTCTATTTTTTTAGTTAAATAAATTTTGGTAGTTCAGATTTCATATATGTTTTCCCTTATATAACTCTAATTGTTTTAAAGTTATAGCTAAAATCGTGTTTCTGGCCTTTCCCCGGGTCTCCTATCATTGGCCATCAGTGTCTCACGCAGCGGCTGCACCAAATGAGAGTTAAACATACATCTCACAAGAGAAACGCAAGCCTTACACTACTTGATCTAGAGATCATCCGCAACATGTAGGCTAATGTAAAAAAAAAAAAAAAACATGGTAAAGCTTAATGAAAACATTAATTTAGTTTGAGAATGATAAGCAAGTTTGAAGGCATGTGGATTTGTGCTTGTGCTTGGGAACATGATAGTCAAATAAAATTTCTCGAACGAAGCTAAAGTTGATTAATCGGGGTCACTTTCAAACAGATATTTGTTGGAGATGCGATAAAAGGGAAAGCAAAAAACATGTCGGAATATAAGACATTATTGTTTCCAATCGGTCTCGCACTTTCACTTTCACTTTCACTTTTATTTATCATTTGTTTTTGAATGATGTTACTAAGGTTATCAAAGCAACCAGTCTGAAAGTAGTTTAAATCGTATTCAAATGTATAAAGTCCTCTATGTCTTTTCTTTTCACTTATATTATTACAAGTACATATTAAATATTTATTAAAATTTAGTATACAAAAAAAAGATATGTGTGCTGTGAACATGTAACAAACAAGTCCAAAGTTGCACACGTAAATTTATGAAAATATCTAATAATTTATTAATGATTAAGCAAACTTGACATGTATTATAAATATGTAAAGGTTTCGGCACAAATAAGTTTTAACATGAGAAGTGAAAAGAATTTTTTTTTTTGAAATTCCTTTTCCCATCTTGTCAACCACGTATTTTAGTCCTACAATCTAAAAAAATCATGTATTTACACTAGCATAGTAATTATAATCACTCAAAAGTAATTATAATCACTCTAGAGTAATTACACATAATTACTTTACTAGAGTATACACGATTTTTTTTTTTACATTTTGCAACTAAAAATTATATTTAGATGGAAAAGATAATTTCAAATAAATAAATAAATAATCTTACTTTACTTCTCATGTTAAGACCCCATTTGTATATGAAGACCGGTAATTTCATTACACTAAATATGTAAACATATTGAATTTGACATGTATTATAAATATGCACACATATTTAATTCAGCAATTTTAAATGTGTCAAAACAGTTTAAGTTTATCATTTTATGCATTAGTGGCATGAACAAAATATTATTTTCTGAAAAAAAATAAAAATATTATTATTAATAAAATCAGTAATTTTATTTTTTAAACATGTTTATTTTACTTATCAGTTCACCTGTTGCACCTTGACGCCCCCACCACCTAGGCATGGTAGTGCCTCGAAAACCGATACGTTGTCGCCAATGGAGGGCGCTAACAACCTCCTCGCCAACATGCTAACGGGCGTTAAAAAATATATTTTTTAAAAAACTTACCTACAAATCTTCTTCAACCTATCTCACACCAACATCAAAAAACCGAACATGGTGCATTGGACGGAGGAGGAGGAGATCGCACTTGTCACATCGATCGTTGATGCACAACGTACGTTACAACGCGGTCAAACCGCGTATTGGGGACAAGCGTTCTAGTAGGGGTGAGCATGGTGCGGTTCGGTTCGGTTATTATCAATAACCGAAACCATAACCGCACACTGCGGTTATCAAAAAATCATAACCGTTCGGTTTCAGTTAATGCGGTTTCGGTTAATCGGTTATTGCGGTTAATGCGGTTTCGGTTCGGTTATAGGTCGGTTATTTTCATTGCTTCTAATGTTGGACTTTAAATGTGTGGGTCGAGCAAAATTAATGCGCAAACAATAAATATACATGGTTAATCAATTATATTTCACTACCATATGCATACTAATTCCAAAACAAAAGTAACACGTGTTATGTGGAAACATACATACGAACACAAAGTGGTTTTTAAATTCGATAGTTTTTAATCAAAACATAAAAAGTTGTAGTGCAATCTTCATCATCTTCATCAAAGTTGGGTCATGGTTAAAAGTTAAAACATTCAAATACTTCACCAAAGATATACATAGATTAGGCCATGGTTAAGCATTTAAATACAAACTTAAAGACTTATGGTGCTACGGATTTGGCTATGTTTAAAATATTCGGTTCGGTTCGGTTATTTGCGGTTATGAAAATAAGAATAACCATAACCGAACCGCAAAAATCGGTTATTAAAAATATAAATAACCAACCCTTCGGTTATTTCGGTTATCGATTATTTCGGTTCAGTTATTTCGGTTATTTCGGTTACGGTTCAATTAATTCGGTTGTATGCTCACCCCTACGTTCTAGCAATACCAACAACACGTTGGGAACGCTTGTCACAATTTAAACGCCTGCCAACACAAGTGGCGTGAACTAAACCGAAGCTGGATCGGTTTGTTTCAACGGTGTCCTTGCGGGGGACCTGAGCCACGACGATCGAATAGAGATCGCGAAGATTGAGTGGAGGCACGACGGAAATCCGGAATTCAAGTGGGTTCCCCACTTCAATATTTATCGAACTCTGTAATTTTTTTAGGAATTATTAACTACTTTTTTTTTAATTTTTTAGGAATTAATAAGTTGTTTTTTTAAAATTTTTAGGATGTTATGTAACTTTTTTTTAGTAAACTGCCATTTTGGTCCCTGTGGTTTGGACACTTTTGCCATTTTAGTCCAAATCTCAAACTTTTTAAATCTGTGTCCCTGTGGTTTCACCTTTATTGCCATTTTAGTCCAAAATTCAAAACCCCCTTTTTTTGACTGTTCCAACCTATCTATTTTGTCTTTTTGTGCAGAGGCATTTTTGTTCAACTGATTTTCATTTAACCTATTAATAATTAATAAACTAAATAAAATATATTTAATTCCTTTAAATACCCTCATTTAACATAAAGATCATAATCTTCCCCATTTACAGATCATCTTCCCCCCAGATGGTGATGGTCAGCGACGGCGGTGAAGTTGGAGGTAGGTGTTAGTGAGCGGGAGGCGGTGAGGGAGGATTGCGGTGGTGGAGGTAGGTGGTGGTGAGCAGGAGGCGGTGGTTGACGATCTCAAGAGAGGTTTGGGTTTTGTGGAGGCGGAGGTGACTTTAACCGATGTCCGGTAGGGGTGTAAACGAGCCAGGCCGAGCCCGAGCTCGACGGGGCTCGAGCTCTGCTCGTCATATTTTTTTGAAGCTTGAGCTCGAGCTCGGCTCGCGAGTAAAACCCGAGCTCGACGGGGCTCGAGCTCTGCTCGTCATATTTTTTTGAAGCTTGAGCTCGAGCTCGGCTCGCGAGTAAAACCCAAAGCTCGAGCTCGGCTCGACTCGGCTCGAGCTATTTTAAGAACAAACTTAGATGAGCTAAAAACTCGGCTCGAGCTCGCTTCAGTATCGCTTAAACGAGCCAAAGCTCGGCTCAAGCTCGGCTCACCAATGTTATCATCATCATTATTATTATTATTATTATTATTATTATTATTATACTATATATAAAACAAATATTTTTTTGTTTGGGCTCGTTTAGGCTCGGGAACCTAAACGAGCTTTGTATTTCAGGCTCGAACTCGGGCTCGATAACTAAACGAGCTCTATTTTAGGCTCGAGCTCGGGCTCAGGCTCGTTAAAGCTCGACTCGTTCGAGCTTTTAACCGAGCCGATAACGAGTAGCTCTCGAGCCTCTGGGCTTGGTTACACCCCTAATGTCCGGCGACCTGAGGTAACCTTTGTTTCCAGGTGGTGCCAATGAGAGGGTAAAAATCCAATCTTTTTTCTTTATTTTTTTATTTTTGCTAAATTTGGATATTTTCCCATTTTGGGTTTTTGATTTCTTGGTTTGATTCTTCTGGGTGTAAGATTAAATATATTATGTTTAATATTTAATCTAGTAGCCATTATAATCATTTACATTATATAGATTAAAATATATAATAACCTATTAAATAATTAGTTGGTAATTGTTGATGGACCATATTACCCTTATTAACTAATTAGGTTTCCTCTTAGGTGCTTATATAAGGAGAATTATGTAGAGGTTAAAAGGTTGCGCACACACTTAGACACATAACCTAATAAGCATAACATTAATCTCGCCTCTCTTCTCCATAGCCGATTCCCTTGTCGGATTAGTCATCACCATCATCAGTCAGCACCCTAAGGAGGAACCAGATCACCTTGACAAAGATGTCAAACTCTATGGCTTCTTCCATCATTGGATTCTCCTCTGCACTGTCTGCGGTGACATGTATGTTTTCATGTTTTCCATTATGTTTAAAACAGAACTGATCCAACATGTGGTATCAGAGCATATGTTGATTAGTCAGTTCTGTTTTCGTATCCATTATTCTGGGATTGAAATCTGGAAAACATAATTTTGATAACTTAATAAACCTAATAGCCGGTTTCGAGTCATAAAGATCCACTCGAGATCACTGTTTTCGGATAACGATTAATTATATGTTCACTCGAAATCAACTGTGTTATGTCTATGACCGAGATCTGTTTAAAAACTATTAAAATCCAGGTTTCGGGTTCCAGAATTAAGTTTTAATTTTTTAGGGTTCATCATATGTTCTTAGGAAAATTCGAAATTCCTTTATGTTTTGGAATATAATTCGGATTATTGAGTGTTTTTCCTATTTTGATCTGATTTTGTCCTCTAAAGATTTTCAAAAACTGTTATTAGGTAAACAAATTATAAATTTTCAAAATATTTGATAAAATCAGATCGGCATTAGAATAGGAAACCGTATATCAAAATCCCTAAGAATTCGAATTTGCAGTTATCATCACAATAACAGTTGTTAACAGTGGACTCGAGACCATAAGGTTTCGACTCGAGACCACTGAGGTTTCGACTAAGGGCTTCAATCTTCACAACTCGAGACCATGGTTGCGACTCGAGACCTCATCAAGCACTTGAGATCTCATAACACAGTAGTCGAGACCATGATTACGACTCGAGACACTGAGGTTGCGACTCGAGACCTTAATGAGTCGAGGCCTCATAATGTTACAAGATGAGTCGAGACTGGACTCGAGATCTCACTCGAGACCTCATAACTGAGTCGAGATCTCACTTGTCACACCCCGATCTTTCCACGTATTTCCGGTGGGCCCGGTGGGGAGTATCGTGACGTAGTTGATATCATCATAGGTAAACAACACAATATTTAAATGCACAGCGGAAGCAAAAGATAGATTCATTCCAACTAAATAAATTGTAATATTAAGTATCACAAAATAGTTGAAACAGATCCACAGGCGGATCGAATAAAAAGGAAAACTGTTCAACAGACTTTAACATCTAGAGCTTGCGAGACTAGATTATTGATGCATGGAGTAGCCAGCCTATTCCGTATAGTACCTGCACTTAGCCTTTTTGGAAAAATACGTCAGTTTACACTGGTAAATACAACTTAACTGGCTCATTTTGAAAAGAGTTTGAAAATTTATTAGAATGCACTTCGGCAAAAATATCTTTTATAACTTGGGACAATTATTTAAAATAATCTTGTATACAGTTTTACGTATTTGTCGTCCATTAGGGCCGGTTTGTAGGGCCGGTCTAGATTAACTGACACGCCACAGGTATAATGCCCACAAGGATTATTTCCTTAAAGTGGATTACCAGTTTTTACATAATGTATCTGTCATGTGTAGGCCTACACCCCGTGCTTAAGTCGTGGCCATTTCTTTGAATGATGCCAAGGATATCCGGGACATGGTCATTTAACCCCCAAAGGCCATACACCAAATAATACAGAATAAAACGGGTTATGTAAATACATTAATCACAATCCGATTTAAATGACTACATACCCGACCAAGCGGTATTATTATAATACCGTATCCCAAGCCCGTATAGGGAAAATAAGTTAAGAGTATTTACCTGAGCAAAGTATAAATCAAATACAGCAAGTGCACGTAGCTTTTACTGGGCTCCTAATCTGGAACGGAGGTTTTTAATAACCTATTAGAATCCTAATGGGTCTTTAATTAAGCCTAGACTTAGACCGGTTAGTTTTCAAAAGGAAGACACGGTTCAAACGCATGATATAGCGAAGACCGGTTTAGAATGTGGTTTTGACCTGACAAGCTTGTATGCTTGTTTAATATGGGTAACCTAAACACATTCTGGATTTTGAGGCAAAAATGATAAGGTTTGACCCGTTTCGGCTAATTTATGCAAACTAGTCACATAAGCCGATCCGAACGCGAAAATGCGTAACGGATAACCAAAAGAGTCATATGCAGGTTTCCTAAGTTAATATGCCTTAAATATGTTGTGACATCAGTAAGATATCTTCTATTATGCCCCAAATGAATTTAAACTCAAACTATGCCCCGTAGGGGCATTTTGGTCATTTTAAAGGTTATAAAAGAGTTTAAATAATAATCTGAGTTACAGGTCTGATGTAATCAGTAAAAATACTTAATTTAATAAGTTATAACAGTAGGGTAATACACATATGTGAAATTTATCATTTAAAACCAAACTATGCACCTTAGGGGCATTTTGGTAATTTCACTTAGGCTTAAAAGGTCAAAACTGGAAATCTGAGTTTAAAACTTTTGCTTACTGTAAAAATATAAAAATTTACTGAGATTATCAGTAGGCATCAAACCCTATATGTTTAAAATAGTTTTAATACATACTATGCGTTAAAAACGCTTAAAAAGGCGATTTGGAGCCATTTCTGGGTTTTCAAAGGAAAGCTGATATTTTTATTATTCTAGAAGGCTCAAAATATTTTATTTATCACATAAAATCAGTAGCAAAAGGTTTGGGGTCAAAAGGATTTGTAAAACTCATTTTATAGCCCAAAAGGGCAAAACCGGCAATTACCGAATCAAGCTTAGAACTATATGTTATGCTCAGCCTAAAAATAAATAAAAATCTTTAAAAATCCCAAAATATTATTTTACATCAGTGGGTAAAAAGTTTGGTATCAAAAATTGGGTTTAGATAAGCTATACGCTAATTACGTCGTTTAATTAATAAAAAGCTTTTTATTTACGCTAATGAGCATAACTCCTAATCTAGACCTCAAACTGATATCAAATTTTAGGTGCAAGTTTATAATTCAATAACTAAGGTTTCTACTCTTTTACATTTTCAAAAATCACGTTTTAGGGTCATATGGGCATAATAGTCAAATATAAGCATTTAACGGAAACATGCATGTGAATCGGATAACTAATGAACCAAGTTGTATAATCACAGAAGGTTATACTAACATGAAACATGGTCCTAATAGGGCTCTAAGGCATTTCTAAAACATGCTACAATGGGTCAGAATCGAAAGTCAAAGCAAAAGTCAAATTATGCGACTTTCGGTTCCGAACCGAGCCTAAACTGAAAATTGTCGGGTTGAACATGTTTAGACATGTTCTTACATTAATTACCAATTTATATTAATGATAAAGCAGGTTGCATAGCTTCTACATTGCTAATTATGTGTTAATTTGAAAATTAACTTTCTGTTGACTTTTTAAGATTAGCTTTGACCCGACAATTGACCTAGTTAGAGTGGGAATCAGAGGGTGCCCTTTTAAGGGTTTATTGCCCACATTATTACCAACTCATAGGTATTTTAAATTTGAGATTTGACTGAACAATTATTGATTAATCTCGAAGTCAAACCTTAATTACGACAGTTTGACTTTAAGCTAATTAACTAAGCTAAACTGAATTAGGAAGGATTAAGGACACTTACAAGAGTCCTAAGAATGATTAGGAAGCCTAAGGAAACTTGGTTGCTGTCCAGAGAGCTCCAGAATAAGCTTGAAGTGAGTTGCAAATGAACAACACATTGTTGCAACAAGAGGCCACCTTATATAGTAACTTTGATGTCACAAGATCACCCCAACTAAGTCTATAAATGTTGTAAAATGTTGTAAGATGTTCCCAGGTGTCCCTATGATGCCAAAACCAGTTGCCAAGTCCCTGATTTCGAAAACCACTCTCTTAAGGCGGTGCAACAGGCTAAACAGGCATCTGTCTATTTTCTGCTGCCAGCGACTATCTTACGGACCATAAGCTATTGGCCTTGCGGTCCGTAACCGACCTTAATCTGAAATGACCAGTTACCAGCCTTACGGACCGTAAGCCCTTGGCCATGCGGTTCGCATCCGTTTTTTTTAATTTTAAGTCGCCCAGCTCCGTCATCTTACGGGCCGTAAGGGTTTACCTTTGCGGTCCGTAAGCCTTCATCAGAAGACAAAAACTTGTTAGCTTTAAGGTCTTGACCATGCAACTTTCCTAATCCGAATCTTGGGTCTTTTGTAACGATGTGGGACCACATGATCAGTCCTGAAAAAAGGCATGCATGCCTAGCCGTGAACTTATGTTGCCTTGGATTCTTGTGGAAGGTCTTGCCATGTATTTGAACAAAGTTTGATTCTTTTGAACAAGAATTTTAATTATAAACTTTGTTGTAAAATTATTTAGATACCCAAATCTTTATAACTAAATTTATTCATTATAGGAATAACCGGCTCTAAATAGATCAGATGTTTATCATATTGATTAAGGTCTTGGGATTTATAATTAGGTCGCTCAGAGGTGTTTATTAACATGTCGACACTTTTTAAATCCTACCATACATCTTCTAATTTGACTCGGGTTCCTGACACGTTTATCTTACATGACACGTGTCTTTATTCTATTGGGTATAATTTTACGAGGTGTTACATCCTCACCCCCTTAAAAGAAATCTCGACCTCGAGATTTACTGGAACAAATGAGGGTACTTTTCTTTCATGGTAGACTCTACCTCCCATGTATATTCGGGACCTCTGCGGGCATCCCATTTAACCTTTACGATAGGTACATGCTTCCTACGAAGTTTATTAACCCGTCGATCCTCAATCGACAAAGGTCTTTCCACAAATTTCAAGCTCTTATCTATGTGCACATCTATATGTGGTATGACTAACGATTCATCTGCTAGACATTTCTTCAGATTGCAGATGTGGAATACATTGTGAATACCACTGAGCTCTTCAGGCAAGTTCAACTTATAAGCCACTGACCCAACACATTCAATAATCTCGAATGGTCCTATATACCTCAGGCTTAACTTACCTTTCTTACCAAATTGCATCACCCCCTTCCAGGGTGACACCTTAAGCAAAGCTTTATCACCAACCTCAAACTTTAGAGGTTTTCGCCTTTTATTAGCATAATTTTTCTGCCTATCCCTGGCAGCTTTCAGGCGGTCGTGAATCTGGACAATCTTGTTTGTCGTTTCAAAGACTTTGTCAGGTCCTGATAATTGAGTTTCCCCTACTTCTGCCCAACAAATAGGCGTTCTGCATTTCCTACCATATAATGCCTCAAAAGGCGCAGCCTTAATGCTCGTATGATAGCTATTGTTATAGGAGAACTCGACCAATGGCAAGTGGTTATCCCAACTTCCACCTAAGTCAATCACACACGCACGAAGCATGTCTTCTAAAGTTTGGATTGTACGCTCACTCTGTCCGTCCGTCTGAGGATGGTAAGCCGTACTAAAATTTAAGCGCGTGCCCAAAGATTGTTGGAAACTTTTCCAAAAATGTGATGTGTATCTGGTATCTCTGTCAGAGATTATTGACACTGGTACGCCATGTAGAGATACAATCTTATCTACGTATAATTGGGCTAACATGTCGGAGCTATAAGTCTCCTTAATGGGTAGGAAATGTGATGACTTAGTCAGTCTATCTACTATTACCCATATAGTATCATTTCCTTTCTTTGTCCTTGGTAACTTGGTGATGAAATCCATTGTCACCATCTCCCACTTCCATGTGGGAAGTTCAGGCTGTTGTAGCAAACCTGACGGTTTCTGATGTTCAGCTTTGACTTGCGCACATGTCAAACATTTAGCTACATAGACAGCTATAGACTTTTTCAAGCCTATCCACCAATAATTTGCCTTTAGATCCTGGTACATCTTATCAGCTCCAGGATGAACGGAATATCTGGAACTGTGGGCTTCCTGGAGGATAACATCCCGAAGTCCTCTATAATCTGGAAACCAAATTCGTCCATTTAATCTCAGGATTCCGTCCCTGCCATAGGATAACTGTTCTTCAGTTACTCCTAGCTTTTCATCAGGATAGTTAGTTTCTAGCACAGCTTCCTTCTGCGCAGCTAACAACCTTTCATTCAAACTATTCTTTATCTCAATGCTCTTGGCATTGATTCTTATAGGTTTCACTCTTTCCTTCCTACTTAAGGCATCAGCAACCACATTTGCCTTGCCTGGATGGTATCTTATCTCACAGTCATAATCATTCAAAGTTTCCATCCACCGTCGCTGTCTCATGTTTAAGTCCTTCTGATTAAACAAGTGTTGAAGGCTTTTGTGATCAGAATAGATCACACACTTAGTTCCATACAAATAATGCCTCCACAGTTTTAGTGCAAATACAACAGCACCCAACTCCAAGTCATGGGTGGTATAATTCTTCTCGTGCACCTTTAACTGACGTGAAGCATAGGCAATAACCTTGCCTTTCTACATAAGCACACATCCCATCCCGGTGTGTGATGCATCACAATATACCACAAACTCATCAATTCCATCAGGCAATATCAATACAGGAGCATTGCTCAACTTCTGCTTCAGAATATCAAAAGATTCTTGCTGCTTAGGCCCCCAGTCAAACTTGCTATTCTTGCGGGTGAGTAAACTTGCCAGTCCTAGAAAGCTGCGAATCTCCGTAGGCATCTTGGGCTCTTGCCAGTTTATAATAGCTTCAATTTTAGCGGGATCCACTTGGATACCACGCTGACTAACAACATGTCCAAGGAATTGGACTTCTCGAAGCCAAAATTCACACTTTGAAAATTTGGCATAGAGCTTTTCTTGTTGAAGTAGCTTACGAATGCAACGGAGATGTTTCTCATGGTCAGCTTGGCTTTTCGAGTAAATGAGAATGTTGTCGATGAAAACGATGACAAATTTATCCAAGTAAGGCTTGCAGACGCGATTCATGAGATCCATGAATGCGGCAGGTGCATTAGTGAGCCCAAAAGGCATCACTAGGAACTCGTAATGACCATAACGAGTCCTAAATGCAGTCTTGTGTACATCTTCATCTTTAACCTTCAATTGATGATAACCTGACCTCAAATCAATCTTAGAGAAGTAGCTTGCCCCTTGTAATTGATCGAACAGATCGTCGATCCTGGGCAAAGGATACCTATTCTTGATAGTGACCTTATTAAGCTCACGGTAATCGATGCACAGACGCATCGATCCATCATTCTTCTTGACAAATAGGATTGGCACTCCCCAAGGAGACGAACTAGGTCTAATAAAACCTTTGGCTAGCAAATCATCTAGCTGTGTCCTTAATTCCTTCATCTCTGTTGGTGCCAACCTATATGGCGCTCTCGCAACAGGTGCTGCTCCGGGGATGATGTCAATTCTGAATTCTACTTGCCTGTCTGGTGGTAGACCAGGTAGTTCTTCTGGGAAAACTTTAGGGTACTCGGAAATGACAGGAATATCTTCAATCTTGGGTTTCTGCTCATCAATAGTTACTTGTGCCATATAAATGACACAACCCTTCTTCAAACATCTAGATGCCTTGAGCATAGACACTCGCTCAGGCAGTCCATACTGGGTATCTCCCTGAATGGTAATTGGCTCACCAGACGGAGTCTTGATCACCACTTGCTTCTTATTGCACACTATCTGGGCTTGGTTAAGAGATAACCAATCCATGCCTATAACTATGTCAAAACCGGCTAGCTTCAAAGGAAGTAAAGACAATGGAAAGGAGTGGTTCCTAATGGATATAACACATCCATCTAACACAGTTGATGCGGTTTCTAAGGTACCATCAGCTAATTCCACCTCATATTTCATGCTTAGGGTTTTAACAGGTAAATTCAGCAACTTACAAAACTTATTATCTACAAATGATTTATCAGCACCTGAATCAAACAATACTCTTGCATAGACATCATTTATGAGTAAAGTACCTGTGATCACATTGTCGTCCTGGACGGCTTCTCGTGCATCCATTCGGAAGACCCTCGCATTGGTCTTCTTGACCTCTTCAGGCTTCTTGGCGTATTTAGGGCAATTGGTTTTAATGTACCCTTTCTCATTACAGTTGTAGCATGTGGCATCTTTAATCTTCCTGCAATCAACAGTCTTGTGCTCTTTAGACTTGCATAACCCACATGTAGGTGGTCCTGACTTAGATTTGGACTCAAGTCTGCATTTCCCAAAGTGGCGTTTTTGGCAAGTTTTGCACTTTGGCTTTTCCTCAGCTTGTTGGCTACCCTTGTTGGATCCAGACTTCTTCCTGAAGTCAGTGTTACCTTTATGCTTCTTTTCAGATCTTCGTGAGTTATCATCCTCACGCTTTCTCTTACCTTCTTCCGAATTCCTGAGCGATCTTTGCCTGACCGCGTCCAAGGTAAGAGACAAAGATAGATCAGCTGCTGATCTAAAAGTAGCAGGTCCGGACGCCTTAACACTGGCTTTGATTTCTGGGGCTAAATCCCCAATGAAGCGAGCAATCCTTTTGGGTTCCGGGGTTACGAGATACGGAACCAGCCTAGACAGGGTATTGAAACTGGTGAGGTAAGCTTGACAATCTAAATTCTTCATCACCAACGATAAGAAATCTGATTCAATTCTTTCAACCTCATGCTGCGGGCAATAATTCTCCTTAATGAGAGCAACGAATTGATCCCATGAAAAATTGTAGAGCGGGATTTTTCCAGTGGCTTGAATGAGAGACTTCCACCATGCTAGTGCCTCTCCCTTGAACGATTGGGATACATACTTCACTACATCCCTTTCAGCACATCCGCTGATGTCAACTACTGTGTCCATTTCATCTATCCAAGTCATACAATCAATTGCCCCTTTTTCCCCAGTGAAATCCCGGGGTTTGCAGGAAACAAAGTACTTATAGGTACAGGACTTGGTACGTGGTTTATCATCAAACACTATCCTTTTAGATGGAACACTGTGTTGATTAGATGAATGTCGATCATCATCTTTCTTTGGCTCATCTTTCTTAGAGGGTGGCTTGCTGTGAGCCTCTGAATGAGTCTTAGGCTTGGAATGCGGTGCGGATAGGGTTCTACTTCGAGTCCCGCTAGATTCATTATACTGCCGTTCTATAGCCTTTGTAACAACATTATCTACTAATGCTTGCAGCTCTGAACCAGTCACATGTATCTTAGTATTTTCATGGTTTTCCACCGGATGACTGTTTACCTCTTCTGACCTAGTCATGTAGCTTTAATTGCTACATAAAAATCAATAAGGGCAAGGTTTATATAGAAGCTTATACAGTTTTATTATTTTTGACAATTTATTAACTATGGTTTTTAATAGCCATTTTAGTTAATTTGTTAAATATATAATTATTCAGGATCTTTATCATAATCCTAAATTATGAGTTAGTAATAGCACGAAAGGCCTAGTCACGTAGACAAGTTTGGTTTATAAGCCCAGATTTTATGGAATCGAGGCATTAAGGTTTGAATCCAAGTTCATTACCTTTTCTTGACAGTGAGTTGTAGGCTACCACTGTCTTTAGTCCCAGAGGACGTTAATTATAGCCCATGGGCACTTCATCCTTAAGGGATGATTATTTTAAATAAGGGAATTTAGAATAACCCAATTTAAGAATGACTTATGTGATTTTATCGAATCACATTTGTCAAGCATGTTAATATGCTTTCAGATGTTAACAAGGTTTTGAATCCTTTGAATAGGTTTTACCATCTTGGCCATGTCTGGAATGACATTTAGGCTAGGTTTTACCTTTAAGATTATTTTTAATATTTAACGCAGAACAATCCTAAATTGAGGTGTTAACAAGGATCTGAATCTTAATTGAGGAACTACCATCTTGGCCCTGTCTTGAGGTGACATATGGCTAGGTCTTGTCCATTTTAGATTTTGCCATTTTATTATAATGGTAGATCTTTTAGTAGGAATGTTATTTTATTTATTTCACATTTTTATGTTTATGCACATAACTAATAAAATGAAAATTTAAACTAACCATTCCTTTAAAAATTTAACAAGTAACAGGACTTTTACTAAAATAACATGCCCACGCAGGGGCTTAAACAAACAGACATACCCACGCAGGGGTCAACAGAAAGACATGCCCACGCAGGGGCAGAATACAAAAGACATGCCCACGCAGGGGCTGGATTGAAAATAAGGAAATACAACCAACAATTTAAAGGATTCAATGGTCCTTCTTGCTCTTTCCTTTTATTAAATTCGCTAATCCCTTAAAGAATCCCTGGTTGTTTCTTCGGTCCTCACGGACTACCCTTTCCACTTGGCTCAACCTTTGGAGAATTTCCTCCTGTTCTGGCGGGGAAAACCGAGGTATCTGCGGCTGCGGCTGATGTGGAGGTCGAAGAGGTGGCTGTTGTTGGTATCCATAAGCTGGGTATCCAACTCCCCAGGGAGCTCCATAAGGCCCCTCGGGGTTGAGAGCATTGTAGTTCCATGCTGCCAAGTATGGGTCGACCTCAACATAATTGAAGCTGGTGTGAGCCGGCTGCTTAAAGGGATTATACGCTGCTGAGCCAGCGTATGTAGGAATTGGGTTTCCAAAGCCCAACGGTGGTGGCACGACAGGTGCAGAGTTCACATCTGGGATGGGGTTTGAAGGTCCCCCCATCTGCTGGTCTTCTTGGAGTGGCGGGTAGTGGCTGCCACTCGATGGTTTAGGGGTGCTGATACGCACTCCCCCTCGCACGGACATCCGTGCATTCGATCTCCTTCGCCTCGGTGGCTCAGGAGGCTGTTGCTGAGGTGGTGGTGGTGGCGGGGTAACTACCACAAAGCGTGAATCCTCAGAAGGATCCTGCTGCTGCTGCTGATGATGAGGCGATGAATGGTGAGAGGGTGTAAAATACCATTCATACCGGTTGAACCTCGCTTGGTAACTGTCTGGACCACGGTAAGGTGATACATGGAAAGATGATCCATCAGAGATTTCAATAGGATGTGTGGGGGTACCGGTCGGTGGTTCAGTAGGGTCGGTGTCCTCATCCATATCCATGGCGTGATCTCCACAAAAGTGATCTTCAGGTCCCAATGGGTTAACACCCACTGGTTCTTCGAGGTAGTTTGCCGGGTTGAACCAGCTTCGGAAGATATGTGACGGGTTATCAAATTAGTGACGAGAGTTGGACCTCTGGAGAGGGATAAATGAAGGCTGTGGGTTTTCGGGCTCATTTTCTGTTTGGGGTCCAAAAGAGTGAAGATAAGACGGTGATGAGCTTAACGAGACGGACCGCCTCGCTGGCTGCAGATGTGCCCTCCAGTCCCCCTGGGGACTTGTACGCATGTTGACGGGTGAGGTTCGTCTTTGAGACGACTCGGCCTCATGGTCGTGGCCTGCTATAGGTGCCTTTCCCTTTCTCCTAAAGAATCTTGGTGGCATATTTAAACCTGTCAACATAAACACAGATAACAACAAAGAAAAATATAAAAGACAAAAATAAAACAAAAATCAGGATTTGTCCTATGTTCTTTGTCTACACTCGAAAGTTTGAGGAATGTGCAACTGTGTAACTGAGATTAAACACAAAAGGCTAGTGTTTAATTCGCGCAGTGTTGGCTCTGATACCAACCTGTCACACCCCGATATTTCCACGTATTTCCGGTGGGCCCGGTGGGGAGTATCGTGACGTAGTTGATATCATCATAGTCAAACAACACAATATTTAAATGCACAGCGGCAGCAAAAGATAGATTCATTCCAACTAAATAAATTGTAATATTAAGTATTACAAAATAGTTGAAACAGATCCACAGGCGGATCGAATAAAAAGGAAAACTGTTCAACAGACTTTAACATCTAGAGCTTGCGAGACTTGATTATTGATGCCTGGAGTAGCCAGCCTATTCCGTATAGTACTTGCACTTAGCCTTTTTGGAAAAATACGTCAGTTTAAACTGGTAAATACAACTTAACTGACTCATTTTGAAAAGAGTTTGAAAATTTATTTGAATGCACTTCGGAAAAAATATCTTTTATAACTTAGGACAATTATTTAAAATAATCTTGTATACAGTTTTACGTATTTGTCGTCCATTAGGGCCGGTTTGTAGGGCCGGTCTAGATTAACTGACATGCCACAGGTATAATGCCCACAAGGATTATTTCCTTAAAGTGGATTACCAGTTTTTACATAATGCATCTGTCATGTGTAGGCCTACACCCCGTGCTTAAGTCGTGGCCATTTCTTTGAATGATGCCAAGGATATCCGAGACATGGTCATTTAACCCGCAAAGGCCATACACCAAATAATACAGAATAAAACGAGTTATGTGAATACATTAATCACAATCCGATTTAAATGACTACATACCCGACCAAGCGGTATTATTATAATACCGTATCCCAAACCCGTATAGGGAAAATAAGTTAAGAGTATTTACCTGAGCAAAGTATAAATCAAATACAGCAAGTGCACGTAGCTTTTACTGGGCTCCTAATCTTGAACGAAGGTTTTTAATAACCTATTAGAATCCTAACGGGTCTTTAATTAAGCCTAAACTTAGACCGGTTAGTTTTCAAAAGGAAGACACAGTTCAAACGCATGATATAGCGAAGACCGATTTAGAATGTGGTTTTGACCCGACAAGCTTGTATGCTTGTTTAATATGGGTAACCTAAACACATTCTGGATTTTGAGGCAAAAATGATAAGGTTTGACCCGTTTCGGCTAATTTATGCAAACTAGTCAGATAAGTCGATCCGAACGCGAAAATGCGTAACGGATAACCAAAAGAGTCATGTGCAGGTTTCCTAAGTTAATATGCCTTAAATATGTTGTGACATCAGTAAGATATCTTCTATTATGCCCCAAATGAATTTAAACTCAAACTATGCCCCGTAGGGGCATTTTGGTCATTTTAAAGGTTATAAAAGAGTTTAAATAATAATCTGAGTTACAGGTCTGATGTAATCAGTAAAAATACTTAATTTAATAAGTTATAACAGTAGGGTAATACACATATGTGAAATTTATCATTTAAAACCAAACTATGCACCTTAGGGGCATTTTGGTAATTTCACTTAGGCTTAAAAGGTCAAAACTGGAAATCTGAGTTTAAAACTTTTGCTTACTGTAAAAATATAAAAATTTACTGAGATTATCAGTAGGCATCAAACCCTATATGTTTAAAATAGTTTTAATACATACTATGCGTTAAAAACGCTTAAAAAGGCGATTTGGAGCCATTTCTGGGTTTTCAAAGGAAAGCTGATATTTTTATTATTCTAGAAGGCTCAAAATATTTTATTTATCACATAAAATCAGTAGCAAAAGGTTTGGGGTCAAAAGGATTTGTAAAACTCATTTTATAGCCCAAAAGGGCAAAACCGGCAATTACCGAATCAAGCTTAGAACTATATGTTATGCTCAGCCTAAAAATAAATAAAAATCTTTAAAAATCCCAAAATATTATTTTACATCAGTGGGTAAAAAGTTTGGTATCAAAAATTGGGTTTAGATAAGCTATACGCTAATTACGTCGTTTAATTAATAAAAAGCTTTTTATTTACGCTAATGAGCATAACTCCTAATCTAGACCTCAAACTGATATCAAATTTTAGGTGCAAGTTTATAATTCAATAACTAAGGTTTCTACTCTTTTACATTTTCAAAAATCACGTTTTAGGGTCATATGGGCATAATAGTCAAATATAAGCATTTAACGGAAACATGCATGTGAATCGGATAACTAATGAACCAAGTTGTATAATCACAGAAGGTTATACTAACATGAAACATGGTCCTAATAGGGCTCTAAGGCATTTCTAAAACATGCTACAATGGGTCAGAATCGAAAGTCAAAGCAAAAGTCAAATTATGCGACTTTCGGTTCCGAACCGAGCCTAAACTGAAAATTGTCGGGTTGAACATGTTTAGACATGTTCTTACATTAATTACCAATTTATATTAATGATAAAGCAGGTTGCATAGCTTCTACATTGCTAATTATGTGTTAATTTGAAAATTAACTTTCTGTTGACTTTTTAAGATTAGCTTTGACCCGACAATTGACCTAGTTAGAGTGGGAATCAGAGGGTGCCCTTTTAAGGGTTTATTGCCCACATTATTACCAACTCATAGGTATTTTAAATTTGAGATTTGACTGAACAATTATTGATTAATCTCGAAGTCAAACCTTAATTACGACAGTTTGACTTTAAGCTAATTAACTAAGCTAAACTGAATTAGGAAGGATTAAGGACACTTACAAGAGTCCTAAGAATGATTAGGAAGCCTAAGGAAACTTGGTTGCTGTCCAGAGAGCTCCAGAATAAGCTTGAAGTGAGTTGCAAATGAACAAGGAATTGTTGCAACAAGAGGCCTCCTTGTATAGTAACTTTGATGTCACAAGATCACCCCAACTAAGTCTATAAATGTTGTAAGATGTTCCCAGGTGTCCCTATGATGCCAAAACTAGTTGCCAAGTCCCTGATTTCGAAAACCACTCTCTTAAGGCGGTGTAACAGGCTGAACAGGCATCTGTCCATTTTCTGCTGCCAGCGACTGTCTTACGGACCGTAAGCTATTGGCTTTGAGGTCCGTAACCGACCTTCATATGAAATTCCTAGTTACCAGCCTTACGGACCGTAAGCCCTTGGCCATGCGGTCCGCATCCGTTTTTTTTAAATTTTAAGTCGCCCAGCTCCGCCATCTTACGGGCCATAAGGGTTTACCTTTGCAGTCCGTAAGCCTTCATCAGAAGACAAAAACTTGTTAGCTTTAAGGTCTTGACCATGCAACTTTCCTAATCCGAATCTTGGGTCTTTTGTAACAACGTGGGACCACATGATCAGTCCTGAAAAGGGCATGCATGCCTAGCCATGCACTTATGTTGCCTTGGATTCTTGTGGAAGGTCTTGCCATGTATTTGAACAAAGTTTGATTCTTTTGAACAAGAATTTTAATTATAAACTTTGTTGTAACATTATTTAGATACCCAAATCTTTATAACTGAATTTATTCATTATAGGAATAACCGGCTCTAAATAGATCAGATGTTTATCATATTGATTAAGGTCTTGGGATTTATAATTAGGTCGCTCAAAGGTGTTTATTAACATGTTGACACTTTTTTAATCCTACCATACATCTTCTAATTTGACTCGGGTTCCTGACACGTTTATCTTACATGACACGTGTCTTTATTCTATTGGGTATGATTTTACGAGGTGTTACATCACTCGAAACCTCATTACTTTAGTCTGTTTAATGTGAACTAAAATTTAGCTCGGGGCTCCGCGCTAACAGGTGGTTTGCTATTAAATAAATGGTTTTTGTAAATACTTAGTTAATTAATCAGAATCGGATAATGTTTTACAAAACCAAAATAGCTTAACTTGAATGAGCTTCTGATGTACCATTTCTGGCCAAAGCTGATTTGATACATCTACTTATCGTTCAAGTATTACAAAAGCTATGTTAAGTGTGCATCATAAAATGAATGTCTTAATATCTGGCCAAAGCTGATTTAATTCCTTCATAGATGGCATACTTAACAAGTGCATAACTAAAGTGATTGTCTCAATTTCTGGCCAAAGCGGATTTGTCACAAACACTTTGCACACATGCTTAAATGATTACACTTCTGGCCAAAGCTGATTTGTCTTCGTTTAAGTAGAATTTTACTAATCTATTATTTTGATGTTAGTAATAGACAATATCACAGCTTCATAATGTAAAATGGTCATTATTTATGCCTGCCTTAGTTTAACGTGCCCTTAGATCACATTAGGACTTCTTCCTTAGTATCATAACTTGCTCATCTTATTTCCACTATCAGCGCCCAATTGCGGGATTCCACCTTTGACTGGTGATAACTTTGCTGCATGAAAGGATGCTCTCATGCTTACGCTTGGATTGTTGGACTTTGACTATGCTCTAAGAGAGAATAAGCCAGGGGACCTTACTCCACAAAGTACTACTGCTGAGCAGTTGACTCATGAAAAGTGGACTAGGTGTAACCGCATGTCTCTCATGTTTATGAAGCAGTCCATCAGCAATGCAATCAGAGGAACTATTCCTGATTCTGAAGATGCTAAAACCTACTTGGCTTCTGTGGAGACGCAGTTCAAGGGGACGTCTAAAGCACACGCTAGTACCCTTATCCTCAAGCTGGTGACAACTAAGTATGATGGGAGGAGCGGCATTCGCGAGCACATCATGATGATTAATGACATGGCCAATAAGCTGAAGGGGCTGGAAATGGAAATCAGTGATGGTTTCCTCGTCCATTTCATCATTACTTCGCTTCCTTCGTCCTTTGAAGCATTCAAGATCAATTACAACACTCAGAAGGACAAATGGACGATGAGTGAGTTGGTCGCTATGTGCGTACAGGAGGAAGAGCGTATGAGGATGGATCGCACTACTGATGTTGCTAACTTCACCACCTCCAACTCTAAGAAAAGGAAGAACAATCATCAGAGGAAGGATGCTTCAAAAGTCCAAAGGCCAAATCCTAATACAAGTGCACCTTCCAGCTCTAAGAACTCCTTAGGCAGAATCCACTGCAAGTTCTGTAAAAAGGCAGGACATATGCAGAAGGAATACCCTGATTTTAAGGAGTGGCTGGCTAAGAAAGGTAACGATTATTTTATGATACTTGAGTCCTATAATTTAAGTGTTCCTGCTAATTCTTGGTGGTTTGATTCTGGTTCTATGGTTCATGTTACCAATTCAACTCAGGGATTCCTTACATTCCGGAAGCAGGAAAGAAACCAAAGAACACTTAAGGTTGGGGATGATCGAGAATTAGAAGTGAAGGCCATTGGAACATTACAATTATTTATGAAAACTGGTTTATGTATTAAACTTTATGATACCTTATATGTTCCTGAGGTAACTCGGAACCTTGTATCAGGACCAAAGTTAGACATGGACGGTTTTATTGTTTCCCATGGTCATCGCAAACTCTCTATCCTCTATGATTCTGTTCTTTATGGTACTGGTATTCTGGATGGTGGTTTCTATAGATTAGAACTAGATGATAATTTTTCCAAATCTTTGTTGTCATATAACATTAATGAATCACTCACAAAGATGAAAGAGAAACGAGACTTAGAGACTTCGTCCATGTTGTGGCATCAGCGTTTAGGCCACATCTCAAGAGAACGATTAAATCGTCTCGTAAAGGATGAAGTCTTACCTCCTCTCGATTTCTCTGATTTTGGAACATGTGTCAAATGTCTTAAAGGTAAAATGACATTAGCGAATAAGAAAGGTGCCACTAGGAGCTCTAATTTATTAGAACTCATTCACATTGACATTAGTGGTCCCTACCAAATCGCTGGCATATCAGGACATACTTCATTTATCACTTTTATTGATGATTATTCTCATTACATGTACTTGTATCTTATTAAGGAGAAATCTGAATCTCTTACAACTTTTAAAGATTATAAGGCTGAAGTTGAAAAGCAATAGATCGTCAGATTAAAGTTGTGAGATCAGATAGAGGCGGTGAATATTATGGAAGACATACTGATGTGGGTCAAGCTCCTGGTCCATTTTATGAGTTTTGTAAGGGCCAGGGGATTGTGAACCAATACACCATGCCTGGTACACCTCAGCAAAACGGTGTCGCTGAAAGAAGAAACCGTACTCTTATGAACATGGTGTGCAGTATGTTAGCCAACACTAATTTACCATTATTCCTCTGGACTGAAGCGTTAAAAGCAGATGTTCATATACTCAATAGAGTTCCCACTAAGTCTGTCCCTAAAACTCCTTATGAACTTTGGATAGGAAGGAAACCGAGTCTTAAATATATGAAAGTATGGGGCTGCATTACTGAAGCAAAACTTTACAATCCTTTCCTAAGGAAACTTGACCCTAAAACAGTTACCTGTTTCTTTATCGGGTATCCTGATAACTCAAAGGGTTACCGTTTCTATTGTCCTTCTCATGTCACCCGTATTGTTGAAACCAAGCGTGCTGCGTTCCTGGAGGATTTTAAGGTCAGTGGGAGCAGTACCAACCCTTACGAAGAATTGCAAGAAGTACAAGACGCGGGGGTGGGGGGGAGACTCGTCGCTTACCATTACTCCGATTACTCCTCTTATACCCAATGCAACTACTGCAACTGAAGTTACTGCACCAACTCCAAATTTACCTCTATAATCAGAACCCATTACACCTCATGACGAAGGCACATCAAACGCTCAACACCAAGACAACGCTGAACCCGATAATCCACTCAGGAGGTCATCTAGGCAAAGAAGGCCTACTAATGGGGATGATTATGTTACCTACCTGACTGAAATGGATCCCGGAAAGCTCAATGATCCTATCTCTTACAATGAAGCCATTCGCAGTGATCAGTCTTCTGAATGGAATAAAGCAATGATTGATGAGCTTGAATCCATGAAGAAAAATGACGTTTGGGATTTGGTAGAATTACCCAACGGTGTCAAACCCGTAGGATGTAAATGGGTGTTCAAAACAAAACTGGATCCGAATGGGAACGTTGAACGCTACAAAGCGAGATTAATTGCAAAGGGCTACACTCAGAAAGAGGGAATTGATTATCAAGAGACGTTTTCACCTGTCTCTCGTAAAGATTCATTAAGGATCGTCATGGCCCTAGTAGCTCATTTTGATTTAGAGTTGCATTAGATGGACATTAAAACTGTCACGGCCCCCGTCCTGGTTTTACCCGGTCCAGGAGCCGCGGGACAGAAACCCGTGGTATTTATTAATTGAGTTGACAGCGGAAGATTTAACAGAATCGTTTTAAAACTTGAAAATGCCCGATTATTCTATTTCATAATTCGGGATCAACCCCGTAATTTACAATAGAGGAATTTCACGAGGAAATTCCCTGGTTTACAAAACATGTTTATTTATTTTTAACTGAGCCACCACTTCAAGCTTGTTAGTGCTCCGTAGCACGTTTTCCTTGAATCACAGCAGGTCGCCTGAAACATGTTTTTAAAAAATATTTTATCAGCGGGGAAAAACTGGCGAGTCATTCAGTTTACATAAAATGACACATAGTTATAAATTACAGCATAAGAGCGATTACAATGGCTTCTATCTTATTTTTATCTGGCGCCGTGTCACCTCCTGGTGACGATGGTCTTACCACTATTGGGTCCTTTCACCCAAGTAGTGATGATTATCACTGTTAGGATTTATTAGCCTAACCGTGAGAAATTAGTAATGTGCACAATACCCCACTAGCCAGTGATTTAAGATAACCACGACTTAATCCCTGTAATTATAACTTTTGAAAATGGTTGGAGTATTGTAAAACATTATTGATAAAAGAGAATGACTCACATTGCAAGTTTAACGGGTAGAGTTTTAGCCTATTGATAAGCCTGATAACCTAATTTAAACAACATGCACACGAACTAGGTTAGTAACTAATACAACATTTACGATAACTCACGAGATTAAAACCCTCACAATGAATGACAAAGTGTAACACCTAAACATCCATCGAATTCACGACGAATGACAAGGTATAGCCCTAATGTGGGCAGCACTTAAACATCCATTGGATAGTTTCAATCGATCGGACATTGAATCGTAGCAGCGATCGAGTTAATACCCGGTATCGTAGCAGCGCCTTGCTATCTTAAATTTCGAATTTGAGTAGTGAGACTTCATTTTTGAGAATTGTTTTCGACACCAGTGAACTGCTCATGGCCAAATCTATTTATAGCTGATTTTTGGGTCTGTCGCAGCCCGCGTGAGCCATAAGCTAATCCTTACGCGGCCCGCGAGGGAACCTAGTCTACGTGTAGGCTTGCTGGGTCACGAGTAGGTGTGCCAGGTGGACGACACGTGGCCTGAACCCTTATCCGGAACAATTTTAAGTTGACGCGGCCCGCGTAAGGGTCCTCTTGTGCTTTACGCGGCCCGCGAGAGGACCAAAAATTGATTTTTCTTGATTTTTGATATAGATTAGGGTTTCGGGGGTCCGGGTTTTCACTTACGGGTCGTTTTGGGACATTTTTGAAGGTCCTTACATCCTCCCCACCTTATTTAAAATCTCGTCCTCGAGATTTATTGAAATAAGTGAGGATACTTTCGCTTCATCTCCGATTCCAGCTCCCAGGTGTATTCGGGTCCTCGTTTTGACTCCCACTTAACTTTGACTAGTATTAGTCTTTTGTGTTTGAGAAACTTGATCTTTCGGTCTTCTATTTGAAGTGGTTTCTCTATGAACTTTAATTTCTCATTTACCTTTATGTCTTGGAGAGGTACTACCAATGATTCGTCAGATAAGCATTTCTTGAGGTTGGATACATGAAATACATCATGTACCCCTGCTAGTTCTTCTGGTAGTTGTAAGTGATAGGTGACTGGCCCTATTCGTTGTATTACTGGGAATGGTCCTACGTACCTAGGACTTAGTTTTCCCTTCTTTCCGAATCGAACTACTCCTTTCCAAGGAGAAACTTTTAATAATACCTTGTCTCCAACTTGAAACTCTAGTGGCTTGCGGTGATTATCCGCATAACTCTTCTGGCAATCTCGAGCCATTTTCAATCTTTCCTTAATTTGTGTGATCTTGTCGGTGGTCTCTTACACAATTTCAGGTTCTGATAATTGACTTTCTCCTATTTCTGCCCAGCAAACTGGAGTTCTGCATTTTCATCCATACAGTGCTTCGAATGGGGCAGCTTCAATGCTTGCGTGATAACTATTATTATAGGAGAATTCGATTAAGGGTAGGTGGTCATCCCAGTTTCCACCAAAATCTATCACACATGCCCTAAGCATGTCTTCTAGGGTTTGGATCGTCCTTTCACTTTGTCCTTCTGTTTGAGGATGGTATGCAGTGCTTAAATTTAGTCGGGTTCCCATTGCTTTCTGGAAACTTGTCCAGAAATGGGAAGTGAAACGACTATCTCTATCCGATACAATGGAGAGTGGAACTCCATGTAAGGATATTACTTCGTCTACGTACAATTTGGCTAACCTTTCCATGCTAAAGGTTTCTTTCATGGGTAGAAAATGAGCTGATTTGGTTAATCGATCCACAATTACCCAAATAGCATCATTACCTTTTCTGGTTTTGGGCAACTTAGTAACAAAATCCATTGTTATGAGCTCCCATTTCCATACAAGCATTTCTAATTGTTGTAGTAGACCTGAGGGTTTCTGGTGTTCTGCCTTAACTTGTGAACAAGTAAGACACTTAGAAACATATCTAGCTATGTCCTTTTTCATTCCTATCCACCAGAAGTTATTCCTTAAATCTTGGTACATCTTATTGTTACCAGGATGCATGGTATACCTAGATTTATGGGCTTCCTCTAAAATCTTATTTCTTAATTCTCCTTGCTTAGGTACCCAAATTCTTTTTTCTTGTGGAATCTCCAAATTCCATTAGCTCCTTGATTGCTGTTTCCTGAATATTTTTCAGTTATTCCATTAAATCTAACTGTAGATTTAATCTAGGAGCACGAACTCGCTTTTGCTTTTCATGATACTTACGACTTAAAGCATCTGCAACTACGTTTGCTTTTCCTTCGTGATATTGAATATCACAGTCGTAGTTACTTAGAATCTCCATCCATCTTCTTTGCCTCATGTTCAATTCTTTTTGCCCAAATATGTATCTTAAGCTTTTATGGTCTGTATAGACAGTAAACTTACTTCCATACAGATAGTGTCTCCAAATCTTAAGGGCAAAAATTATGGCTCCTAATTCTAAGTCATGAGTCATATAGTTTTCTTTGTGCTTCTTCAATTGTCTTGAGGCATATGTAATTACCGTTTTGCGTTTCATTAGCACACATCCCAATCCTAACTTAGAAGCATCGCAGTAAACTTCAAAATCTTCTGTTCCTTCTGGTAAGGCAAGAATTGGGGCGTTTGTTAGCTTTTGCTTCAAAATCCTAAAGGCCTCTTCTTGTCTAGGTCCCCATTCAAACTTAACTGCTTTACATGTTAACTTAGTTAATGGTACAACTATTTTGGAAAAAATCCTTAATGAATCGTCTATAGTAACCAGCTAACCCTAGAAAGCTTCTAATTTCCATAGCTGATTGCGGGACCTTCCACTTGGTGATTGCTTCTATTTTGGAGGGATCTACGTGAATGCCTTCGTGATTCACCATGTGTCCTAAAAATTGTACCTCCTGTAGCCAAAATTCATACTTCGAGAATTTGGCGTAAAGCTTCTCCTTTCTTAACAAAGTTAAGAGTGCATGCAGGTGCTGACAATGCTCGTTCTGACTTCTGGAATAAATGAGTATATCATCGATGAAGACAATTACAAATTTATCCAGGTACGGTTTACAGATCCTATTCATCAGTCCATAAATGCTGCGGGAGCATTTGTTAACCCAAAGGGCATGACTGTAAACTCGTAAAGACCATACCTAGTTCTGAAAGCAGTTTTAGGAATGTCTTCTTCTTGTACCATCAACTGATGATATCCGGAGCGTAAGTCTATCTTAGAAAAGTATCTAGCTCCTTGAAGTTGATTGAAAAGATCATCAATTCTAGGTAATGGGTATCGGTTCTTAATTGTAACCTTATTCAGTCCCTATAATCGATACACATTCTCATCGACCCATCTTTCTTTTTCACAAATAACACTGGAGCTCCCTAAGGGGATGAACTAGGTTGTATGAATCCTTTGCTTAATAATTCATCTAATTGCTTTTTCAATTCTAGCATTTCGGTGGGTGCTAACTGATAAGGTGCCTTGGCTATCGGTGTAGTTCCCGGAATCAGATGAATTCTAAATTCAACTTCCCTATTGGGTGGTAATCCTGGTAGTTCTTCTGGGAATACATCTGGGTATTCTGCTACTACAAGAATTTCTGTAAGTTCCTTACCTTTCGTGTTAATGATTATTGAAATCATATACACTACTTCTTGTTTTCTTGAATAACTGGCTAACTTCACTACTGAAATGAATTTCAGTGGCTTTCGTGGCTTATCTCCTGTATTCACCACTAATTCTCCTGTGGGTGTATGAATTTCTATGGAATTTTTATCACAGAGAATTCGAGCATGGTTGGCTACTAACCAATCCATTCCTAATACGACATCGAATCCGGCTAAATTCATAGGTAACAGGTTTGCAGAGAATTTATGACCTAGGAGTTCTATCTTTCCTTCCCGCAAGACTTTATCTATGTTAACAGAATTCCCATCTGCTATTTCGACTGTAAAAATTTGCCTAAGGTTGGTTAAGGGTAAGTTAAGTGCTTGGCAGAATGAAGTATTTATAAAACTTTGGTTTGCACCAGAGTCAAATAATACTTTTGCATAAACGTCGTGAACTAGGAACGTACCAGCTATCACGTCAGGGATTAGTTCTGCTTCATGAGTTGTCAACTGGAAGGCTCTTGCGTTTTTCTTGGTAGTTCCTTCTACAGGTTTGGCTTTGTTATTAGCTGTTTTGACCAATTTTGGGCAGTCTGGCCTAAAATGTCCAGCTTCTCCACAGTTGTAGCAGATTGTTGATTTCTTCTTTCTGCAATCTTCTTCCTGATGTCCTGGAATTTTGCAAAAATTGCAATACCCCTTGCATCTACCAAAATGCTTTCTTTTACAGGTATTGCAAAATGGAACCGTGGAAGATTGCCCAGTTCCTTTTTTCTTGAAATTGCTACGGTTACCCATACGGAATCCTTGGGTAATCTTTTGGGCCACTTCCTTCTTTCTATTTTCTTCTCGCGTACGCACCAGTCCGTCAGTTAAAGTGTTGGCTAATTCCACTGAATCGTCAATTGTGCGAGGTCTCGCAGCTTTAACGATATCATGGATTTCGCCAATTAATCCCCAAATATAGCGGGAAATAAGGACCGGTTCTGGCGAAGCCAGGGTAGGTACAACTCTAGCATATTTAAAGAATGTCGAAGTATACCCTCGACAGTCCACATCCACCATCCGGTGGTTCAAGAATTTATTTTCCATTTGTTCCTTTTCATACTCAGGACAGAATTTTCTTTCCACTAGCTGCTTAAATTCTTCTCAACTTATGGCATAGGCTACATCGCTTCCTTTGGCTTGAAGTACCGTATTCCACCATTATAGCGCCCCTTCTTTAAAAAGATGCTATGCGTACATTACCTTGTCTTCCTCGGCACATTTACTTATTTTAATCACCGCCTCGGTTTTCTCTAGCCAACGCAGTGCAGCAGTCGCCCCTTCGTTGCCTGCAAATTCAACCGGTTTACAGGCAAGAAACTCCTTGTAAGTGCAACCAGGCGTTGTAGCTTTCATTTTCTTAAGGAGTGGGGCTTGCATCCCATCGTTGTCGTTATTAGTATGGTTACTGCCTCCGTTTACACTATTACTAAAGTTGTCGCCGTGTGTACGTTTGCTAGGAATAATTTGTTGAGGTTCAACAGGATTTCGGGCAGCAGCAAGAATTGCTGGAATAACATTGGCTATTCCCTGAGCAACGATATTTTCGATATCTTGCCTATTCAGAAATTAATCTTCATGGTTTTGTTCAGATTGGTTAACTTCATTAACGGTGTCATTACCAGCGTGTTCCATCTGGTAATTAATATATATAAGTGATTAGTACAAAATAATTAACAATTAAACATAACAAAACAATTGCACATAATCACGTCAACAAGTATAGCCAAAATTGTCGATTTTTCGACTTCCATTTTTATATATTATAATATGCGTCAGTACACACCCGTTATCTTACAAAAGTTTTATTTTTAGGTTATTTCACATAATTATATTTTTATTATTAAACACATATTCCTACAACCACATAACCACAGTCACACCATCCCTGTCAGCTAGTATCTCAGAAACGACGTTCCCTCTCGTCGTACTTCCAAGATATCCTCTCCCCTACTTCCCGGATTCTATTCCTGGCATCCGCCAGCTCCTCGCCATAGTGGCGGAGTTCTGCCAAGTTTTCGGAGCTCATAGGTGGGTGTAGTGGAGGCTCCGGGTCAAATTGGGGGAAACAGGTATTAGGGTTATTGAGGAGATTTTGAAACTGCCAGTCGGTGGTCCACCACTCTTCTAGTTCTGCTGGTAGAGGTTGGGAGTGGATAATAGGGTCTGGAATCTCAGGCTCTAGATCAACTGGAAGTTGTGCTTCCGCTGGGTAATTAAAGAGATTTGCATCGGCAGGTCCGATGAGGTCATTCAGTGCCAGTTTATGATCCAACTCTTCCCAAGATGGCATTTCTTGGTCTTGCCTGGAACTTTCTCCGATTTCTATTCCCTTGCCTTTATCTTTGGAATCTTTAGTCTTTATCGCTTTCCGGGTTGCTGGTTTCCTCCTGCGCACACGCCTCCAGCCTACAAGTCTTCTTCTTTTCTTTGGCTTGGGTTTCTCCGGAGGTTGGGCTTGAAATTCCATAGGTTCTTCAACGTCGGCACAATAACCGGTAAAGTCTCTGGAAACTTCCACATTCACAGTGTAGAGATTGAGATTCTGAAGAGCTTCAGACAACTCATTCATGCTGTTTAGCATATATGAAGAAACAGACACAACATTGTAAGTTAAAATTTTGTAAATTAAATTTTCACAGAGTCACAGAATGGCAATTGGAAAAATTAAGTATTATTCTCAACATGCGTTTATGTAAAGTTTATTCTGGCTTGTAGGTGACATAGGTGATGGTACTGGTTTGGCAATTAAGCTATAAGTTAACATTTACTACTGTAGTGGCTAACATATAGAGATTTGCCCATTGTTCCTCTAATTCATTTTCCCCTGGTGGGTTATTCCCTATTTCCTGAGTTTCCTTATTACTCATCATTCCCTTTGGTTGTGACTTCTTTATTTTCTCTTGATTTTCTAATAATCCAACTTCTTTTCTTAATGGTAAGTGGTTTCTCAAACTATGCCTTACGAACAAATATTCCTTCCTCAGTATCTGCTGAGTATCTTGAGGAATTTGATTGAAATGAAGTTTCCTTGTCTTTTGGTGAACTATCTAATTGACGATAGATGTCCGAAATTCTTTGCTTACCCATACTGTAATTAACAAATAGTCAAATACAAAAACACATAATCAGAGGATGGAAATCAGGAAAATTAAGTATTTCTGAATACTTAATTGGCTTAAATCAGTGGCTCTGATACCACCTTTTTCTGTCATGGCCCCCGTCCCGGTTTTACCCGGTCCAGGAGCCGCAGGACAGAAACCCGTGGTATTTATTAATTGAGTTGATAGCAGAAGATTTAACAGTATCGTTTTAAAACTTGAAAATGCCCGATTATTCTATTTCATAATTCGGGATCAACCCCGTAATTTACAATAGAGGAATTTCACGAGGAAATTCCCTGGTTTACAAAACATGTTTATTTATTTTTAACTGAGCCACCACTTCAAGCTTGTTAGTGCTCCGTAGCACGTTTTCCTTGAATCACAGTAGGTCGCCTGAAACATGTTTTTAAAAAATATTTTATCAGCGGGGAAAAACTGGCGAGTCATTCAGTTTACATAAAATGACACATAGTTATAAATTACAGCATAAGAGCGATTACAATGGCTTCTATCTTATTTTTATCTAGCGCCGTGTCACTTCCTGGTGACGATGATCATACCACTATTGGGTCCTTTCACCCAAGTAGTGATGATTATCACTGTTAGGATTTATTAGCCTAACCGTGAGAAATTAGTAATGTGCAGAATACCCCACTAGCCAGTGATTCAAGATAACCACGACTTAATCCCTGTAATTATAAATTTAGAAAATGGTTGGAGTATTGTAAAACATTATTGATAAACGAGAATGACTCACATTGCAAGTTTAACGGGTAGAGTTTTAGCCTACTGATAAGCCTGATAACCTAATTTAAACAACATGCACACGAACTAGGTTAGTAACTAATATAGCATTTACGATAACTCACGAGATTAAAACCCTCACAACGAATGACAAAGTGTAACACCTAAACATCCATCGAATTCACGGCGAATGAAAAGGTATAGCCCTAATGTGGGCAGCACTTAAACATCCATCGGATAGTTTCAATCGATCGGACATTGAATCGTAGCAGCCATCGAGTTAATACCCGGTATCGTAGCAGCGCCTTGCTATCTTAAATTTCGAATTTGAGCAGTGAGACTTCGTTTTTTAGAATTGTTTTTGACACCAGTGAACTGCTCATGGCCAAATCTATTTATAGCTGATTTTTGGGTCTGTCGCGGCCCGCGTGAGCCATAAGCCAATCCTTACGCGGCCCGCGAGGGAACCTAGTCTACGAGTAGGTGTGCCAGGTGGACGACACATGGCCTGAACCCTTATCCGGAACAATTTTAAGTTGATGCGGCCTGCGTAAGAGTCCTCTTGTGCTTTACGCGGCCCGTGAGAGGACCAAAAATTGATTTTTCTTGATTTTTGATATAGATTAGGGTTTCGGGGGTCCGGGTTTTCACTTACGGGTCGTTTTGGGACATTTTTGAAGGTCCTTACAAAAACCGCTTTCTTTAACGGAGACTTAGACGAAGATGTTTACATGAAACAACCTGAAGGCTTTAAACCTGAAGGTCAGGTGCATCTAGTCTGTAAGTTGAAGAAATCCATTTACGGGTTAAAACAAGCATCACGTCAATGGTACCTCAAGTTTGATGAAGTCATGAAGAAACAAGGCTTTATGAAGAATCAAGTGGATCAATGCACCTACCTCAAGATGAGTGGGAGCAACTTTACTATACTTGTCCTTTACGTAGATGATATTCTATTGGCAAGTAATAGTTTAGACATGTTGCATGAGTCGAAGCGGTTACTCTCGCATAACTTCGACATGAAGGATCTCGGAGTTGCTTCTTACATCATTGGCATCGAAATTCACCGAGATAGACACAAAGGGATCTTAGGATTGTCCCAAAAGGCTTACATAGATCGTGTCCTTACACGTTACAACATGCAACAGTCCAAACCCTCCGTCGCTCCAGTAGTTAAGGGAGATGTTTTCGGTTCATTCCAGTGTTCGACAACAGAGGTTGAGAAGGAGCAAATGAGCCAGATACCTTATGCGTCAGTAGTCGGGAGCTTGATGTATGCTCAAGTCTGTACTCACCCAGATATCGCTTATATTGCTGGAATGCTAGGCCGTTATCAGACTAATCCTAGCCTAGATCACTGGAAAGCAGCTAAGAAGGTACTTCGATATCTGTAAGGGACGAAAGACTATAAACTGACTTATAGATGAAGTGATCATTTAGAGGTGGTGGGCTATTCTGATTCTGACTTTGCCAAATGCAAAGATGACAAGAAATCCACTTCGGGCTATATCTTTATGTTAGCAGGTATCTCATGGAAGAGTCATAAACAACAGTTGACCACAACTTCCACAATGATGGCAGAGTACATTGTTGTTTATAACGCAACCTGTCATGGAATGTTGCTTAGAAATATGATCACTGGACTCAAAATTGTTAATTCCATTTCTAGACCATTGAAGCTTTATTGTGATAATTCAACTGCCGTTAGTTTCTCGAACAGTAACAGTTCTACTGGAGCTGGTTTATATCTCGATACAAAATATATGTTCGTACGTGAACGAGTTGAGGAAAATAATCTTTGTATCGAGTATTGTAACACCCTAGTTGCTATTTAACGGTTTTACATGTAAATACCAACAATTAGATGTGTAGTTAAGACTACACATACTATAAAAATATGGATTTATTAAAACTTTTAATAATCATAAGTTATTCGACATAACGTGATCATATTCGTCGTTTAAAATTTATGACGAGGCAATGTGCGGAAGAATGTATCTTTATTGTGTTCGGTTCTTCATTGAGCTTGATCGTCTTCCGGCATCCTAAAAGTACCTACATTTCATAAACATGAAATGCTTTAGTCATACGAGGTTTAAAACGTATCTAAACGAGTCCGGGAAACAAAACTGATTTAAAATACATTTTTGTACAGGGTCCACCGTAAATTACGGTGGACACCGTAATTTACGGTAGCCCCTGTTTTAAAATACTCCACCGTAAGGCAGGAGATAACTGCCGTAGCATTTTCAGTCCCCACCGTACGGTGCCCACCATAAGTTACGGTGGCCCCTGTATCAGATTCTTTCATTTTGCCGTTTTTGACACGAAAACTTTCGTATCTTTCAATCCGCTTGTCCGTTTGATCTACCGTTTCTTCCTACGTGATTGTAATTTGATCCTCCATCATATGGAGTTAAAATCCAACACCCGGATTAACAAAGTTTAAGACTTTCAAGTTTTCGACTTATTACCCTTTTTACCAAATTTTGACCCGTTCGTAATTTTATCAAACAAACATGTTGTTTGATTCTAATTTCTCATCATTCCCATGTTGCTTATCATATTAGATTCAAATCACGGGTTTATATACATTCTTAAACCCGTTTTTACTTAGATGTTTAATTGACTCGTTAAGGGCATTTAAGCACTTTTACGCATAATTCACACTCATTTATTTCTAACATCTTATTTCCACATTATTTATCAATGAATCTTCCACCTCAACTATATTTGTGATGGGTTTAATGTGGCGATCTATATAATCCGAGTTTTACCCCTCGGATTATCATTTTACGGCAAAGACTCATATAGAGTCTTTTGACCAAGGATTTACATCTTTCGCTTTTATACTTATTCTAAGTATTGACTTGATTATAAAACTTGTTTTCAAGCGACTTCTAAGGGTAGTTTGCTTAATTTTGCTTGCAAGGGCGTTTTGGTCATTTTTAACCCTTCTTTTATGACGAAGTGCTTGCTTAAGGCATGCACGCCCAAAATCTCATTTTTAACCAAATCTTGTTTTCAAAACACTCTGCCCATAATTTAAATCCTTTGGTTTACCTTTTAAGGTAACCGAATGTCCCTTTTACTTTGTTTAACTCTCATAGAACTTCAAGTTCTAACTGATGAGTTGATCTATTATACATACCTGGCTCGGATCAACTTATTAACCCGGTTTTAATACCTTGCTTTATAATCGCAAGTTAAGAGCGATGCGAGTATCCATTGGACATCTATTCCTGTAAGCATATAACTCGACAAAATCATTAGTTGATATTGTCAAAAGGTGATATCTACACCTTTTGACCCGTTTAGCCGAATTGACCGTTTGTCTATGCGAGATGATATTTATTATCATCTCATCTATATGACTCGTTCCGTTTAACATCGTACGGTCATTTTACTTATAAACCGTTTATTACCACTTTCGACTCTTTATGTCTTACGCGGAAAAGCGACTTTTTGAAACTAACGGTTATTGTCAACGTGTGACTAAATTACTGTTTTGCCCTTATTATTTGTTTTGGCTTACCATAAAAGGTAACCATTAAAAGTTCATTTTTCCTTTCGTCATAATATGACCGAATTATCGATTTACTTCTTTTTAACCATTATTATGGTTTCTTTCATCTTTGATTATCTTGTTCCGTACGACTACACGACGGAACATCATATTTCAATTGTTTAGTTATCTCATTCGTAATTTATATGATAAGAGAATATTCCACCATTTAAGACTAGTGTAAGCTATACTTACCTTGCATCCGAATACGCTTTTCTTTTCGTGCTTGATTCGTTTGACCGCTTCTTTCCCAAGCCTCCACCTAGCTCGTTAGGCGACAAACTATCATCATTCACAAGGTGGTTAGATTAGTCATTTCAATTCACGACTATTCCACCTTACGTATTTTCTATGTCGAAACTACTATTCGACTTTATATTTGTTAGTTTGACCTTTAAAGGTCAGCTACCTTTAATCATACAATAGGCACAATTAAGTTAAATCAACATTATGATTAGAACCCGTTTTAACCCATATTTCACGTAATTAGTCAAATAAGGCAATTACGCGTTTCATTCGTAATTTCAACATATAAACATTCACTTAGGCATTTTAACAAATACCTTGTGGGCATATTCTATAAAATCAACAATCTATTTTCATAACTGGTTATTTACCCAAGTTTTAACATCATTCACAAGTTCTTATGTCTAGCATGCATAACAACACCTAGACTTACTTCATGGAAATCGAATAACACCAAATTGATGATCATAAATCTAGTGTTCATCATTGTAACACCACGTAAAAACGTGTCCAATTACGTATAGACACGTGTCCTAAACTCTAAACATGTGAAATAGTTAGTTTGAAGGACCAAAGTTATCGAACGGTGAAACTATGAAACCACAGGGACTAAAAGTGTCAACATGCCAAACTTGTGCCTCTGAATGACCTTCCATGATGAATATATTCTTAAACGAGTGATTGATGGGAGATAAGAAGCCGTTTATGAAAATAATCGGAAGATTATTAAATTACAAGGGTTAAACGTGTCAACATGTCGTTTCTGACCTCTGAGTGACATTTTAACGAAACCGAGGCTTCGAAACATTCAAATATACTCCTAAGAATAAGTGGTATAAATTTCATGTGGTTTCGATATCGTTAAGCATGTTTTCAAGACTTTGGGCCAAAAGTGTCAACTTGATGAAACTTGCTTTCATAGTGATATTTAACGAACCCGAGCCTAACGAGGTTTGTTTATACATCCTTGGGCCCCAAGAAATTAACTACAAGGGTCTCTATTGCCAAAAACCATGTTAAAAAGGATTAAAAACGAGCAGGGACTGAAACTGCCAGCTTTCAAATTGTTTTCCCGGTTTAACATGTCCACGCGGCCCGCGTAAGACACCCTTAAGTCTTACGCGGCCCGCCACAGCACGCCCAGATCAGAAAGTTGCTGCCAGGTGCGGGTTTTGGCTATTCCACCGCCTTAACCTAGTTTGTAACGACCTAGGGAGCTGTAAGTCGGTTAAATTTAATAGCTTGGACACCTGGGTCGATCTCAGAGCCTCCAATTACACCTGGAAGTGATCTAGCTTCAAGGAATTTACTATATATGAGAGCTTAGTTCATGTGTTCTTGACACACATTTGCAACAATTGATACTCATCAACATATGGAGCTTGATAAGGACAAGGAGAAGACTTTGAAGTGTAGAAAAGTTTGCTAGGACCTTAAGTAAGCCTCTAATTACTTGTTTAGTTGTTTAATTTAGCTTAATTACTCTAAAGTCAAACTTATCGTAAAATTAGTTTGACTTTCGTTTTAATTGCATGTGGCTTAACCACTGATCAAATTGAAAGTGGTTATAGAACCACATTAGTGTAGGTGATTAACCCTTAAAATGGCATCTCCTAATTACCTCGTTTGACTGGTCAATTGTCGGGTCAAAGTAGTTTGACAAAAAGTCAAACTGGACAGAAATTACAAAAAATGATTCTAATTAATAAAACAGAAGTTCTAAATTATATTTTAACATTCTAATGACTTGGTAATTAATATTAAAACATGTTTTATCAGTCCTAACCCGACAATTAATAGTCTAAGGTCAGTTTATAACCGAAAGTCGCAAAAGCTTGACTTTTGCTTTGACTTTCAGTTCTGACCCATTCAAGCTTAATTCACCCATGTTTTAAGCTTCCATTAGGACCACATTACTTAGTAGTATAACCCTTTGGAGTTATATTGCATGGTGCCTAGTGGTTTGAATTATATGCACTTAATCGTAATTATGCTTAATAATGCCATAAACTCCCTTTTTACATACAACTGAGATTTTTAACAATGTGATTGAACTAACACCTTTGCTACTGATATTTAGACATGTCCTAAAAATTTGACATCAATTTGAGGTCTAGAATTGAAGTTATGCTCAATAGCGTAATTAAGGAACTTTTTGTTATTTAAATGGCGTAATTAGTATGAAGCCTATCTAAACCCGATTTTTGACACCAAGATTCATACCTACTGATGTAAAATAATATTTTAGGATTTTTAAAGATTTTTAATTATTTTTAGGCTGAGCATAATATAGGATTATAGCTTGATTTCGGGGAATGTCGGTTTTACCCTTTTCATGCATAAAATGAGATTTACTTAACTTTTTAGTGCCAAACCTTTTGCTACTGAATTTATATAATAAATAAAGTATTTTGAACTTTATAAACTGATCAAAAACTCAGATTTCCTATTTTAACCCGAAAACCCCTTTAAACCGACTTTTAAGCGTTTTTAGTACATAGTATGGGTCAAAACTATATTTGACATATAAAACTTATTACCCACTGATGTTTTAAGTTAATTTATATAATTATACAGTAAGCTAAAGTTTTTAAACTCAGAAGTCTATTTTGACCTTTAAAGCTTATGTAAAATTACCAAAATGCCCCTACGGGACATAGTTTGGCTATATAAGATAATTTTCACACATATAAAGTATCCTACTGTTATAACTTATAAAAATACATATTTTTACTGATTTAATCAGACCTGAAAACTCAGTTGCACAATTAAACTCTTTTATGGGCATTAAAATTACCAAAATGCCCTTATGGGACTTATTTTGGGTTTAAATTAGTTTTTGGGCATATATGTTAATATCTTACTGATGTATTAACATATTTTGAGCATTATAATACTTAAGACCTGTATATAATTTATTTGGTTACCCGTTACGTATTTACGCGTTCGGATCGGCTTATGTGACTCGTTTACATAAAATAGTCGAAACGGGTCAAACATCTTCATTAAATCCTCAATTTCCAGAATGTGTTTAGTTTACCCATATTATACTAGTATCCAAGCTTGTCGGGTCTAAATCTCATCCTATTCCGGTCTCCACTTAATCTAGCGTTTAGAACCGTACGGTTTCTTTCTAGCTAGCCGGTCTAAGTCCTTGACTAAAGTAATGACCCGTTAGCATCCTAATAGGTTAATAAACCTTCTATACATATTAAATAGCTTCCGGTAGAAGGTGCCTTCAAAAAGCTTTAGGATTTTACTGCTAGCATCAGGTAAATACTTTTAACTTATTTTCTCTATACGGGCTTGGGATATGGTATTATAATAATACCACTTGGTCGGGTATGAAATCATTTAATCGGATTGTGATTAATAAATTGCATAACCCGTTTTAATCTGTCTTGTTTGATAACATAAGCATTGGGGGTTAACGACCGTGTCTTGGATATCCTCGGCTCATTTTATTTGAAAATGGCCACGACCTATGCACGGGTGTAGGCATACACCTGACAGATGCAAATGCTAAATATAAACCCACATGTTGGGAATAACTCCTTTGTGGGTTCTATAAGTGGTGAGTCGGTTAATCCCGACCGGCTTCCAACCGACCCCAATTGTATGACAAACATATAAATCTGTATACAAGATTATATTTAAATAATTATCCCAAGTTATAAAAGATTTATGCCATGTGCACCTTAATCAATTTTCTTAAATATTTTCAAAAGAGTCAGTTAATTGTATTTACCAGTGTAAACTGACGTATTTTCTTAAAGACTGATTTGACAGGTACCTCTCGAAATAGGCTGGAGCTATAGGGTGTCTTTAGAGGATCTTGCAAATCTATAAGATGCCTGCAGTCTGTTATTTTGTTTCTTTGTATTTGTTTATGATCTGCCTGTGGATCTTATTACATTCCAGTCTGTACATTCATAAACTCGAACACTCAGACAATATGGTTTGTAATAGTTTATTCACCAAGCCTTCCGCTGTGCTATTATATTGTGTGTATTGACTATGATGATATCAACTACGTCATGATACTCCCCGTCGGGCCCACCGGTAATATGTGGAAATATCGGGGTGTGACAGGTTGGTATCAGAGCCAACATTGAGCGAATTAAACACTAACCTTTTGTGTTTAATCTCAATGACACAATAAGCACATTCCTTAGACTCTCGAGTCTAGGCAAATGACCTAGGATTTTACTCTTAACCTTCCTTTTATTGTTTTATTATATTTACTTGTTTTGACAGGAAAATGCCACCACGAGTACGAGGAAAAGGCAAAGGACCCATGCGTAGAGGGCCGTCCGGCAGCTCTGGACCCTCCCATAGGTGTACACCATCTGACTCGCTTTCTGGCTCCGACTCCAAGGATAATTGGAGCCATAGCTTTCAACCAGCAAGACATTCTGTCTCGCGGGGGTCCTCACCATCAGACACTCATTATTTTGGGATGGCCATTCCGATCGAACCCCATCATTCTCCCCTTTCGTTAGGAACTCATCAATCCAACCAATCACACCACTCTTTCCAATCTCATCCTTTTCATCATTCAGATTCGACTTACTCCTCAACACAATTTAATCCCAACGCTTATGTTAATGACTTTTTGGGCTACAACCCTTTGGGACCTGAGGATCACTTTTCTCAGGAAATGGAGATGGATGACGACCCAGACCCGGATTTGCAAACAGGAACACCAAGCTACCCGATAAGTATCTCTAGCGGTTCCCCATTTCAGGGATCACCGTACAATGGGCCCGACTCATTCCAGGAGAGGATGGGTCAGTATGACTGGTTCTTCAGACCTTCATACCATAGCTCACCTGTCCAACCTCCCTTGGATGAACCACAACTTTGAGCTGTTACCCCACCCCCCTTGCCAGTTGAGGATCCTCCTCAACAGCCTCCTGAGCCTCCAAGGCGAAGAAGGAATGCTAGAATGTCCGTACGTGGGGGACCACAGTTTGCATCTCCTCGTGGCTCAAGTTCGCATCCTCCTATCCCAGAAGACCCTCAATTGGGTGAGTCATCACACATGGTGCCGGAAGTTAACCTTCCGCCAGTTTCACACGCACCACTTCAGCCACCGTTGGGTTTCGACAACCCAATCCCGACATACCCGGGATCATCTGGGTATAATCCGTCTGGATACCCATCCGACTATGGGACTCAGGATCTGTACCTTACAGCTGCATAATACCATCATCTTTACCCTTCTTCTTACCCTCCAGTCTATCCCACTGGATACCCGTCGCAGGATTCTCAATACTCGCCATACCAACAACCTCCTCCATATCAGCAGCAGCAAACTCAAGAGATTCTAGAGAGGTTAGAGAGGGTTGAACATAAAGCTCATGAAAATAAGAAAAAGCACAATGGTTTTGTCAAGGGCCTTATGAACCTTCTCAAGGGCAAGAAGAAATAGGGTGATGTTGGGTTGTTTTGTTTGTCATGTAATAAAGTCCCTACGAGGACGTTTATTTTGTTTCCTTGTACCAAGTCCCTGCGTGGACTTATTTCTGTTTTAGTAGCCCCTACGTGGGCAATGTTTTCAGTAGCCCCTATGTGGGCAGTTTGTGATGTTTTTCTCAAGTCCCTTTTCGGGCAACGTTGTAACCGTTTCGTATGTTTTAATGAAGTATTTTCGATTTTAATATGTAGTTTATTTTATCATGCTACTTCATTTCAAATTTTATTTAATCTGCCTAAGAAACTCTTAGAGGTATAACCTAGCCAAAATATTAAATGGCTATGATGGTATAACCTTTTTAAGATAATGACTCTCTGTTAACATCTGAAAACATGTTAACAATCCTGAATTGTGCGGTATGTAAAACTACACAATCTTTCTAATGTACTTGGATCTTTCCAAGCCACTATTTTAGCCTATATGATCAACATAAATCATGGCTAATAAACATCAATATGATGTATACACCATGACATCCATTAGAGATGTATGCTTACAAGCAAAGGTGTACTAATGACAATGAAAGTTTTAATAAACTTCTTGTCAAAAAGGCGATGAACTTTGTTCGACCCTTAAGGAAATAAATGGCTATAGTCGTCCTTGTGACAAGGCTTTGTGCCATCTAAATGTCCTTCGAGACAAGCTAAGTGTAAAATGAATTGACAGTGTGATTTATATTCCTCTGTCCAATAAAAATGTAAAGAATTATACTTCTTTGAATATTATTATTTTATGGTCCATATAGGTTAAATAATACCATGACCGTCTAGTCATCAATGCGATGATCTGATATGTAATTTAAATATATCATCTATGTTTGATATAGTATACAGAAATGGCTGGCTCGGATGAAGCAAGCAGTCATCCTACAGAAGGCAACAACACCAGGATTAATATCACTGGTGCCGAACTGCAGGAAATGATCACCGCAGCAGTTTCTCAAGCGATAGATGCTAAGTTTAAAGAACCTAGTATTGTTAGGTCTCAAACTCATTCGAAATCCCAGTCTCAGCCCCACACTAATAAGAAAAGTGAGTCTCAGCACTCATCTAACCAGGGTAATGAACCCAAGAGGCAGGTTATCTTAGAACCAACTCCCAGGCACACCAAGGGTTGTACCTACAAGTACTTTGTCTCCTGTAAACCGAGAGATTTTACAGGAGAAAAAGGTGCAATCGATTGCATGAAATGGTTAGATGAGATGGAGTCTGTAGTAGACATCAGCGGATGTGCTAAAGAGGATATAGTGAAGTTTTTATCACAATCCTTCAAGGGCGATGCCCTCACTTGGTGGAAAGCCTTAGTACAAGCCACTGGGAAGGTTCCTTTGTACAATTTGTCATGGAACAAGTTTGTTGATTTGGTTAAGGAAACCTATTGCCCTCAGCATGAAGTCGAGCGGATAGAGACTGATTTCCTCACCCTGGTAATGAAGGATCTAGATTGTAGATCCTATGTGACTAACCTCAATTCAATGTCAAGGCTGGTGCCATATTTAGTCACTCCTGAACCCAAACGCATTGCGCGTTTCATTGGTGGTTTGGCTCCTGAAGTGAAAGGGAATGTTAAGGCCTCTAAGCCAACCACTTATAGATCTGTTGTGGATCTATCTTTATCCCTCACTCAGGATGTTGTGAGAGCTAGGGCGAAGAAGGGTACCGATGAAGGGAAGAGAAAAAGAGAGGAAGACAAGTCTCCTCAGTCAAACAAAAAGGGGAAAGGGAACTCTGGTTCCAAGAAGGGGCAGTCGAATGACAAGCCCAGGTGTAAAACTTGCAACAAAAGGCATTTTGGAAAATGCAACCAAGACCCACAGGCTAAACCATGTGGGATCTGTAAAAAGAAAGGGCACAAATCTGTTGAGTGCCGAAATATAAAGGATGCAACCTGCTACGGTTGCAATGAAAAGGGGCACATCAAAACCAATTGCCCCAAGAATGCAAAGAAGCCCGAGGAGGCAAAGAAGAACAACGCGAGAGTTTTTCAGATGCAAGCGAGGGAAGCGGTGAATGACGAGAACGTCATAAGAGGTACCTTCCTCAACAATAACAATTATGCTAGAGTCTTATTTGATTCCGGTGCTGATAAGTCTTTTGTAGACCATAAGTTCTGTAAGTTGTTGAATTTGCCTGTTAAGACTCTAGACATAAAATATGAGGTAGATCTTGCCGACGGTACCTTAGAAACAGCTTCAACTCTTCTTGATGGATGCTCTATATCCATCAAGAATCATTCTATCCCGCTTTCCCTCTTGCCAATGAAACCGGCTGGGTTTGATATAGTTTTAGGCATGGATTGGATGTCGTATAACCAAGCCTAAATTGCATGTGATAAAAAGCTAATTTTTATCAAAACCCCTTCTGGCAAATCCGTCACTATTCAAGGAGATACATATTATGGATTGCCTAGCAATGTGTCTATTCTCAAGTTAGCGCAGTGTATGAAAAGTGGATGTGTCATTTACATGGCATAAGTGACTGTGAATGATCCTAAGCCTAAAATTGAAGATATTCCGATTATCTCTGAGTATCCTGATGTTTTTCCTGACGAATTACCTGGATTACCTCTTGAGAGGCAAGTAGAGTTCAGGATAGACATTCTCCCAGGATCAGCACCTATAGCACGAGCTCCTTATCGTCTAGCGCCTACTGAAATGAAGGAACTCAGAACTCAATTGGATGAACTATTGGAAAAAGGTTTCATACAACCTAGTTCCTCACCTTGGGGAGCTCCAATACTGTTTGTGAAAAAGAAAGATGGATCAATGCAATTATGCATTGATTATCGTTAATTGATTAAAGTAACGATCAAGAATCGTTATCCTTTGCCCAGGATCGACGACTTGTTCGATCAACTCCAAGGGGCAAGCTACTTCTCGAAGATTGACTTAAGGTCTGGGTATCATCAACTCAAAGTTAGGACTGAAGATGTACCAAGGACGGCCTTCAGAACGAGATATGGACATTTTGAGTTCTTAGTGATGCCTTTCGGGCTCACTAATGCACCGGCAGCATTCATGGACCTCATGAATAGAGTCTGCAAGCCATATTTAGATAAGTTTGTCATTGTCTTTATAGATGACATACTTATTTACTCTCGTATCCAAGTTGATCATGAGAAGCATCTTCGATGCATCTTAGGATTGCTTCAACAGGAGAAGTTGTATGCTAAATTCTCCAAGTGCGAGTTCTGGCTTCGGGAAGTCCAATTTCTTGGACATGTTGTTAATAAGCAGGGTATCCAAGTAGATCCCACTAAGGTAGAAGCCGTGATGAATTGGGAAGCACCAAAGACTCCAACTGAAATTCGCAGCTTTCTGGGTTTAGCAGGGTACTACAGAAGATTTATTGAAAACTTCTCAAGGATAGTTGCACCATTAACTTCCTTAACCCAAAAGAATGTTAAGTTTGATTGGAGTTCAAAACAACAAGAATCGTTTGAGATTCTTAAACGGAAATTGAGCAATGCTCCAGTGCTAACCTTACGTGACGGGATTGAAGATTTTGTTGTATACTGTGATGCTTCACACACCGGTATGGGTTGTGTGCTTATGCAGCGAGGCAATGTGATTGCCTATGCATCACGACAACTGAAGGTGCATGAAAAGAATTACACCACCCATGATCTGGAACTGGGTGCCATTGTATTCGCACTTAAGTTGTGGAGACATTATTTATATGGAACTAAATGTGTGATCTACTCAGATCACAAAAGTCTCCAACATTTATTCAATAAAAAAGAACTCAATATGAGACAACGCCGTTGGATGGAAACACTGAATGACTATGATTGCGAGATACGCTACCATCCAGGTAAAGCAAACGTAGTCGCTGATGCTCTAAGCTGGAAGGAAAGAGTTAAACCAATTAGGATTAATGCTAAGAGCATTGAACTAAAGAATAGTCTGAATGAAAGACTATTAGCTGCACAGAAAGATGTTGTTTTGGAAGTTAACCTTCCAAATGAAAAGTTAGGTGTAACTATTGAACAGTTAGCACCTGGGAAGGATGGAATCCTTAGAATGAACAGTAGGATTTGGATTCCTATTCATGGAGGACTCCGAGATGTGATCCTCCAGGAAGCCCACAACTCCAAATACTCAGTTCACCCTGGAGGTGACAAAATGTATCAAGATTTGAAGCCTAATTATTGGTGGATAGGTTTGAAGAAATCTATTGCCACCCATGTAGCTAAGTGCCTGACTTGTGCTCAGATTAAAGCTGAACATCAAAAGCCATCAGGTCTACTACAACAGCCAGAACTTCCCACATGGAAGTGGGAAATGGTAACTATGGACTTCATAACCAAGTTACCTAAGACAAGGCACGGAAATGATACCATATGGGTTACTGTTGATAGACTGACTAAGTCAGCACATTTCTTACCCATCAAGGAGACTCATAGCTCCGATAAGTTAGCCCAGTTGTATGTAGATAAGATTGTGGCTCTACATGGCATACCGGTGGCTATTATCTCGGATAGAGATACTAGATACACCTCACATTTTTAGAAAAGTTTCCAACAGTCTTTGGGCACGCGTTTGAATTTTAGTACTACTTACCATCCTCAGACTGATAGACAGAGTGAGCGTACAATTCAAACGTTAGAAGACATGCTTCGTGCATGTGTTATTGATTTAGGTGGTAGTTGGGATGACCACCTGCCATTGATCGAGTTCTCCTACAACAATAGCTACCATACTAGCATTAAGGCTGCGCCTTTTGAGGCATTATATGGTAGGAAATGCAGAACACCTGTCTGTTGGGCAGAAGTAGGAGAAGCCCAGTTGTCAGGACCTGATATAGTCCTTGAAACAACAGAAAAGATTGTCCAGATTCGGGATCGCCTGAAAGCTGCCAGGGATAGGCAGAAAAGTTATGCTGATAAGGGGCGAAAACCTTGAAAGTTTGAAGTAGGCGATAAAGTTCTATTAAAAGTGTCACCCTGGAAAGGTGTGATGCGTTTTGGTAAAAAGGGCAAGTTAAGCCCTAGGTATATTGGACCATTCGAGATTATCGAATGTGTCGGCAGTGTAGCTTATAAGCTAAACCTGCCTGAGGAGCTGAGTGGAATTCATAATGTGTTTCACATTTGTAATCTCAAGAAATGCTTAGCCGATGCATCTCTAGCTATGTCTCATAAAAACGTGCAGATTGATGAAAGCTTGAGATTCGTTGAAAGACCTATATCGATTGAGGATCGGCAAGTTAAAAAGCTCCGAAGAAAGCATGTACCTATAGTAAAGGTCAAATGGGAAGCCCGTAGAGGTCCCGAGTATACGTGGGAAGTCGAATCCACTATGCGACAAAAGTACCCTCACTTATTCCAGTAAATCTCAGGGTCGAGATTTCTTTTAAGGGGGGTGAGGATGTAACACCACGTAAAAAAGTGTCCAATTACGTATAGACACGTGTCCTAAACTCTAAACATGTGAAAGAGTTAGTTTGAACGACCAAAGTTATCGAACGGTGAAACTATGAAACCACAGGGACTAAAAGTGTCAACATGCCAAACTTGTGCCTCTGAATGACCTTCCATGATGAAGATATTCTTAAACGAGTGATTGATGGGAGATAAGAAGCCGTTTATGAAAATAATCGGAAGATTATTAAATTACAAGGGTTAAACGTGTCAACATGTCGTTTCTGACCTCTGAGTGACCTTTTAACGAAACTGAGGCTTCAAAACATTCAAATATACTCCTAAGAATAAGTGGTATAAATTTCATGTGGTTTCGATATCGTTAAGCATGTTTTCAAGACTTTGGGCCAAAAGTGTTAACTTGACGAAACTTGCTTTCATAGTTATATTTAACGAACCCGAGCCTAACGAGGTTTGTTTATACATCCTTGGGCCCCAAGAAATTAACTACAAGGGTCTCTATTGCCAAAAACCATGTTAAAAAGGATTAAAAACGGGCAGGGACTGAAACTGCCAGCTTTCAAATTGTTTTCCCGGTTTAACATGTCCACGCGGCCCGCGTAAGACACCCTTAAGTCTTACGCGGCCCGCCACAGCACGCCCAGATCAGAAAGTTGCTGCCAGGTGTGGGTTTTGGCTGTTCCACCGCCTTAACCTAGTTTGTAACGACCTAGGGAGCTGTAAGTCGGTTAAATTTAATAGCTTGGACACCTGGGTCTATCTCAGAGCCTCCAATTACACCTGGAAGTGATCTAGCTTCAAGGAATTTACTATATAAGAGAGCTTAGTTCATGTGTTCTTGACACACATTTGCAACAATTGCTACTCATCAACAATTGCTAGGACCTTAAGTAAGCCTCTAATTACTTGTTTAGTTGTTTAATTTAGCTTAATTACTCTAAAGTCAAACTTATCGTAAAATTAGTTTGACTTTCGTTTTAATTGCATGTGGCTTAACCACTGATCAAATTGAAAGTGGTTATAGAACCACATTAGTGTAGGTGATTAACCCTTAAAATGGCATATCCTAATTACCTCGTTTGACTGGTCAATTGTCGGGTCAAAGTAGTTTGACAAAAAGTCAAACTGGACAGAAATTACAAAAAATGATTCTAATTAATAAAACAGAAGTTCTAAATTATATTTTAACATTCTAATGACTTGGTAATTAATATTAAAACATGTTTTATCAGTCCTAACCCGACAATTAATAGTCTAAGGTCAGTTTATAACCGAAAGTCGCAAAAGCTTGACTTTTGCTTTGACTTTCAGTTCTGACCCGTTCAAGCTTAATTCACCCATGTTTTAAGCTTCCATTAGGACCACAATACTTAGTAGTATAACCCTTTGGAGTTATATTGCATGGTGCGTAGTGTTTGAATTATATGCACTTAATCGTAATTATGCTTAATAATGCCATAAACGCCCTTTTTACATACAACTGAGATTTTTAACAATGTGATTAAACTAACACCTTTGCTACTGATATTTAGACATGTCCTAAAAATTTGACATCAATTTGAGGTCTAGAATTGAAGTTATGCTCAATAGCGTAATTAAGGAACTTTTTGTTATTTAAATGGCGTAATTAGTATGAAGCCTATCTAAACCCGATTTTTGACACCAAGCTTCATACCTACTGATGTAAAATAATATTTTAGGATTTTTAAAGATTTTTAATTATTTTTAGGCTGAGCATAACATAGGATTATAGCTTGATTTCGGGGAATGTCGGTTTTACCCTTTTCATGCATAAAATGAGATTTACTTAACTTTTTGTTGGTGCATTCATCTGTCGTCTTCATCTTATATCGAGTCTTGGACTTGTTGCGGTTCTGTTTGTGCATAAAGTCAAATATGTAGGTTTCTGTTGAAAGTGGAACTTAGAGGTTTCTGTTGAAAGTGGAACTTGTAGGTTTCTATTGAAAGGTTTCTATTGAAGCTGACATGTGTGTTTTCAATAGAAACCAGGAACACTATAAATAGGCATTAGAGCTATTCATTTGTAAGGATTCCAGATTTGATACCGAAGTGCTGCCGGTATTCCTTGTGATTGTAATTGCTATTAAATCAATATACAAGATGTTTAAAGTGATATTCAAGCTGTTTTTACATCCGTTTCTTAGTTTCCGCCTCTGAAACGGACTAGAGCTCTTCCGAACAACTCATTAAGGTCGCGATTCGATCCTACAAGTGGTATCAGAGCTCAGGACGAGGAGTTCTTGCCATATTCAGCTTGAAAATATGTTTTCTACACCTTCTTTCTTCAATCGAACAAGTTTTAACGGTCAAAATTGGATCAAATTTTCACAGATTGTGTAAAAATACATATTGACAAACCCTGGAAAGTTTCATTTCAAAATTCGAAGTAAAAATGACAAAATTGGACCCAAAACTAGGTTTCTATTGAACGAACACTACAGGTTTCGTTTGAAATTGACAGGTTTAGTTTGAAATTGACAGGTTTCGTTTGAAATTATTAGGTTTCTATTGAAGGTGAATCAAGTTTCTTTTGAAACAGAGCTTTCTCTTGAACAGAGCTTTCTTTTGAAACAGAGCTTTCTCTTGAACAGAGCTTTCTTTTGAAACAGAGCTTTCTTTTGAAACAGAGCTTTCTTTTGAACAGAGCTTTCTGTTGAACAGAGCTTTCTTTTGAACAGAGCTTTCTCTTGAACAGAGCTTTCTCTTGAACAGTACATATAATACTGCTTTCACTTGAAGTGTTATATTGGGAGTTCGTTTGAAAATTGTTAATAAGAAGGTATATTTACAAGGTGATTTAGCTCATTTGAATATCTGAATCATGGACGAGGATCTTTACAACGAATTCGCTACTCCAGTAACCCCAATTTCTCTTGCACAAAATACGATGTTGGAAAACGAAACGGGAACAATGCAAAAACCGCCCAAACTAATGAACATCGAAGAATATAAGGGTTGGGAAGGCCGTTTCGAGAATTGGGTTCAAGCTAACTATTTGGATGCGTGGGAATGTGTCGAGACAAAATACATTCGACCGATGAATGATGATGAAGAAGTGGTTCCGATTAAAGATCTGAGTGCCGATGCTAGAAAGAAATACAAAGATGAGAAAATGATGCTGAGTCTTCTACAACAAGCAGTAAAAGAAGACATCTTGGTGTTATTACAACATAATGGAACTTCATACTCGATTTGGAAAGCTTTAAGGTCAAAATTTCGTGGTAGTGAAGAAATGGTCAAAAGCAAGAAATCGCTTCTAAAGAAAGAATTTGATCTGTTTCGTGGATTAAAGAATGAAAGTACAAGAGAGATTATCGAAAGATACTGCAATTTGCTTGCTAACATGAAGAGATTGAGTATTGAGAAAAACAATGAAGAGTTGATCGAAAAACTTGCTGATGCTTTGCCCTATGAGACTTGGGGAACATATCTTATGATGCTCAGAAACAAGAAAGGTTTTAGCAATTTGACACTCAGCAAGTTCATTGAAAAGATCGAAGCTCAAGAGATGGAGCAACGAAAGATTATTCTAATGAAAGACTTCAATGGTGAACAGGATATTGGGTTGTATTACAAAGCAGGGGTGAATGAAAAGTCTACAAATTTATCTCCAAAAATAGAAACTGCTTACAATGCCAAGAATTCTTCTGGAAGTTCATCATCAGGATCAAACAGCAAAACAAGTTTTACATCATTTCCATCATTTGATCCAAATGTGTCAACAACAAGAAATGGCAAAAAGATTCAATGCAACATTGTGTTGAACATTGAAAATGATCAGGAATATTCTGAAGAGTTAGCAAAAAGTCATATGTCTTTATTGGGAACTGTTCTTGAATCTTATGGTAGTTTTGTTGCAGGTCGAATCGGGAATCCAATGTTGACAAAGGAAGATTACGACCAGATCGATGCTGAAGAGATGGAGCTGATGGACATAAAATGGTGCTTGGCCAGTGTGTTGAGGAGAGCTGAGAAATTCAAGCAAATCACTGGAAGAGATGATCTACGTGAAGCTAATGTTTCTACTTTAGGTTTTGACAAATCTAAAGTCACTTGTTTTCGTTGCAGGGAGAAAGGTCACTTCAAGAGGGAGTGCACCAATCGCAAAGCAAGTGGAGCTCAAAATCCTTTCAACAACAACAATGATTATTATCGAAAAGCCATCTACCATCAAGTTGCTCAACAACATCAAAATCAAGCACAAACTGCACATGGAATACACATTATTGAAGACTCTGGAAAGAGAGCTTGTGCGGTTAATCAAGATTCTTCAAAAAGAGTTGATGGTAGTGCATTAATAATAGATCAAGATGATGAAAAACTACCCGAGGGTTTTAGCTGGGAGAATTTTACTTGGGATAGTTATATTCCTGATCAAGCCACAGCTTACACAGCTTTTGTTGCCAAAGTTGAAGAAGATAGTGATGATGATCGTGAGTATTGGGCGAGAAAATTCAAAGCTGATATGAAACTGATTGCAGAAAGTGACAGTGAAGATGAAAAGGTTAAAAAGAAGAAGAAAAAGGTCAAGACTCCAGTTAGCAGTGATGATGAGACTGTTCCAGTTAGGGCTGTAAACGAACCGAACGAACACGAACAAGGCCTTGTTCGTGTTCGTTCGTTAAGGAAATAAATGTGTTCATGAACGGTTCATGAACACTTACCGAACGAGATTTTATGTTCGTGTTCGTTCATTAAGGAAATGAGCGTGTTCGCGAACGGTTCACGAACACAAATAAATTTGGCGAATGCGACAAAGGATAAAGATAGATGACCCAGAGAGTAGCACTCGAACTTGAATCCCTTATTGTGGAACGGAGGTCGATCGTATTCGTGGATGTAAATAATGAGATATGAAAGGGAAATGATGCATGAACAAGGTGAAAATGAGTACCCTAGTTTAATTGTTAGGGAAATAAAATAAATAAAAGTTTAATGATATAAAAAGTATAAATAAAATATAAGAAAGTACAAAGATCTTCAATTAAAACACAAACATACGAACATAAACAAACGCAAATCAACGGATGTTCACGAACACGTTCACGAACACCTTACCGAACGTTCACGAACACAATCGAACGAACGAGACCTCTGTTCATGTTCGTTCATTTAACTAATCGAACGAAATTTCTTGTTCATGTTCGTTCGTTTATTAAACGAACGAACATAAACGAACTTCCCGCCGAACGGTTCACGAACGTTCGCTGAACGTTCGGTTCGTTTACAACCCTAGTTCCAGTGATCAAAAGGAAAGTAAAGATTGAAGTTCCAAAATTCAAGGTTGATGAAGAAGTCGATGCTAAAAAGATTCCGGTGAAATGTGAAAACTGTGAAGTCATAAAAAGGCAGAACAGTACATTGATCTATAACTTGAACAGTTTGAAGGAATCTTATGATGTGTTGAACAAAGCAATGAACCAATACAATCAAACAAGTGAAGAACAAGCAACAGCGATGAAAACACTTCAGGGTGCTTTTATGATGAAGCAAAAAGTGGTGAACAACTACATCGAGAAGTGTGCTGCTCTTGAACAGAAACTAGAGTTACAAAGAATTGAAACTGAAAGAGTTAATCGTTTGTTGAAAAGTTACTCATGTACTTCTTATGTCATTGACAGGATTTATCCAACTGTTGAAGGCATGAAGGCATTTGAAGAGGATGAAGTAACTGAAGAAAAGAAGGATGATGGAAAAGTGGCTGAAGAAAAGACTTCAGAAAAGAAGAACAAGAAGAAGTGTGATTCAAAGAAAAAGACTAACAAGAAGGATTCTGGTAAGAAACAAGATGTTGGTTATAACAAATGTCCACCCCCGTTAGAAAATGGATATTTGCCCAGAAATCCAAATCAGGAAAGAGTCGAAAAAGCAACAAATTTACAGTGGGAGTTGGAGTCATCAGTCAATTTGCCAGAAAATATAGATGTCACGTTTACATCATCTGACACTGATCATGAGTCCGAGTTAATAAAGAAAGTCGTCGATCAGGTGTTGGATAAAGATGAAACTGAGGAGTCAAAGTTGGAGTCAAACTCAGAGTCAAAGTCAGAGTCAGAGTCAAAGTCTGGTTCTGAAAGTTCGAGTTCGACAGTCAACAGTCCAAAGTCTTCAGTCAAAAGGGTTTACAACAAAGAATTCATGTTATCAAAATCTAATTTGAGTGACGAAACATTCAAAGTTGCATATACATTGAATGATTCTGACAAATTATATTCTGATGAGGAATTTCCAATAAGAGGTGTAAAAATTGAGATAATAAAAAAGGTTTTCAAACTAACAGAAATTAATATTTCTGAAATAAAAGATTTAAATCTTAATGGTAAACCTAAACCTTACACCTCAAGAGTACAACAAAGATTAAACAAGAAAAAAGGTTACAGTTCTGGTTCTGGTTTTCACAAGAAATCAAACCAAAATTGTAATTTCAAAAAGAAAGGTCTTGGATTTATTCCAACAGAAAAACAGAAAAATGAAAAATATGTTCGTGATTTTAAAGCCAAGATGACATTTGTTTCAGGTACATCAGCAGAAGAAGAAGAAAAGAAAGAATTCCGGAGACAGTCAAACAGTGAGTTCCTTGCAAAGAAGCAAGATGACATGAAGAAGATGGCTGATCAGAGAAAAGATACGAGAACCTGTTTCCAATGCAACATTGTTGGACATATTGCCAGAGATTGTTCAAAGGCAATAAAATCAAAACAGGGAGTTTCTCGTAAACTCAAAGAGAAAGTGATTAAGTTTGAACCACCAATTGACAGAACAAAGTTATTCAAAAATTCTACATTTGAAATTGGTGAATGTTCAAACAAGTTTTACAAGAAAAGAGCTAAAAATGACAAACAAAAATGGGTGGTTAAGAAGTCTGGAGGTAGTTCTAGCGATGATTCTGATAGGTCAAAATAAGAGGAGCTATCTTCTGGCGATGAATCTGATTCCACAAAATCAGAGGAGCCACAGGTTGAGTTAAAATTGAAAACTTCAGTTCCTCCAATGGATGATGTTCATTTTCCACCATTGAAGGTTGAAAATTTTAAAAAGAAAATTGGTAATGTTGAAATTTCAAACCAATTCTATGATGACAAGAAGGAATTTGATGTCGAAAAGGCCTTTAATCCCACTGTGAAACATATTTTTGGTAAAATGATTGATCGAAAAGTCAAAGGGGTTAAAGAGTTCTATGAGAAGAAGACGAAGAAAGATAAGGTTGAACCATCCCTGGTTTGTGACTGGGATGGCTCATACTATGAACAGTAAGTCTGTGGACTTGCCGGAGATCCCAAGTTTGTAATCGTGGATCAGGAATCGGCATTATTCTTTGTATTTGTTTGTGTTTTTAGTACAAGTGGTAAATCAAGGACATTAATTTGTACTTGATTTTCTACAAGTGGTTGGTAGACAAAATGATGAACCACATCCCCAACTTTACAAGTGGTAAAAACAAACTTATTTTCCGGAAAAATCATTTTGATTAAAACAAACTTAAGTGTTTTGAAATCTAAATGAGAAAATGGTTTGTTGTGAGGGGGAGTTCTGATTGTTTATGCCAAGTGAATGGCGAATTGAGGTGATTCGATATTAGTTGTCACGTTATTGTACAGTCTGTTTTCAAATTTCCTAAAATGTGTTTGCATTTTAGGGGGAGTAGAAAATTTTCAGAAAATCCAAAAACATTTGAAAATTTGAAAAGGACAAAAAAATGATAAAATCAAAAATGAGTTTTGTTGTATAAAAGAGGAAATGATAGTACATCAGTGGACGATCACAACATGCTAAAGATTTGGAAAGTTAAAAAGTGATAAACGGTCTCACTGATGATGTGCCAGTAGGTTTTTGCACATTTAGTAGATTGTGACGAGATATAAATCTAAATTTCAAACTTGCTTATATCGTGGGGAAACATCTCTCGGATATATGGGTAACCCCCGAAATCTTGTTTGAAAGATTCCTTTTTCTGATATACTAGGTCTTTATACTCAGTGATGTCTGGGGTATTATTCCAGGACTTCTGCTGAATGGAAGTTCTGACCTAGTCCTCGAATAATACTTTCCGCAAAATGCTTGAAACATAGCATCACCCTCAGCATATATGATAAGACAATAAAATTGCTTAGCAATGATGTTGTAAAAAAGATCATCTAAAGGGGACACACCTAAAAGTTGAGTCATGATCTCTCTGCTGAACGGTAGTTCTGACCTGAGCTCTCATGATTCTTCATAATTTATTACCCCTACAGATATCATTTGTGTCATAATTACCTGTAAGACTGAATATTGGGATCTGGATACGGGAGTATATTCTGAGGTGGGACACGCGATTAAGTTTAAGTGCTTAAGACATTAATATCGTATCTCGAAGCAGTTGAATTTTGCGTGAAAATTTAAGTGGATCAGTATACTGACAATCTAAGTGAATCGTTTAGAACTGAAAATGTTTAAAGCTTAACGGTGTTGGTGATTGATCTCATAAATTGATATGATCCTCTTGCACGAACTCACAAAAATAGTGTCTGTATATATTTCTTTACTGCATTTCATTATATTCAAAAATCCAAAAAGATTTTAAGTGTGTTTTAGCATAAATTTTGTAAAAATTCAAAAAGATTTTCGACAACTGATTTTGGAGAGCTGATTTTCAAAATTCCGAGTGCTAAACATGATGAACAAATGGTTTGGGTGAAAGTGTTTGAGAATTGTTGAAATGAAATGAGAAAAGGTTTTGCAATATAAACGTTATTCCTGCAAGTGGTAAATTAGATTTGAAAATCTTATCCACAAATGGTTATCAGAAAATTTATTTTTGGGTAGAGTTTATGCAGGTTGGCCAGGTTTTGATCCAGAGCAGGATGAGTACCAGGTTATGATCTTGTGAATTCCAGACTACGATCCCAGCATAATGAAAGGGGGAGTCTGAAGACATCGAGAGGGAGTCTGAAGATAGTAGAGTCAAATTCAGATCCTGAAGATTACGAGAAAGAGTAAGAGATTGTTTGAGGATGCTTACAATGGAAAATACTTCGAAGAGAAGCTCGAAGACTAATAAAGTCTGAAGATGCGAAGACTCGACACTTAAGACTCGTCAACATCTGAGGGGGAGTCTGTTGGTGCATTCATCTGTCGTCTTCGTCTTATATCGAGTCTTGGATTTGTTGCGGTTCTGTTTGTGCATAAAGTCAAATATGTAGGTTTCTATTGAAAGTGGAACTTAGAGGTTTCTGTTGAAAGTGGAACTTGTAGGTTTCTATTGAAAGGTTTCTATTGAAGTTGACATGTGTGTTCTCAATAGAAACCAGGAACACTATAAATAGGCATGAGAGCTATTCATTTGTAAGGATTCCAGATTTGATACCGAAGTGCTGCCGGTATTCCTTGTGATTGTAATTGCTATTAAATCAATATACAAGACGTTTAAAGTGATATTCAAGCTGTTTTTACATCCGTTTCTTAGTTTCCGCCTCTGAAACGGACTAGAGCTCTTCCGAACAACTCATTAAGGTCGCGATTCGATCCTACACTTTTTAGTGCCAAACCTACTACTGAATTTATAGAATAAATAAAGTATTTTGAACTTTATAAACTGATAAAAAACTCAGATTTCCTATTTTAACCCGAAAACCCCTTTAAACCGACTTTTAAGCGTTTTTAGTACATAGTATGGGTCAAAACTATATTTGACATATAAAACTTATTACCCACTGATGTTTTAAGTTAATTTATATAATTATACAGTAAGCTAAAGTTTTTAAACTCAGAAGTCTATTTTGACCTTTAAAGCTTATGTAAAATTATCAAAATGCCCCTACGGGACATAGTTTGGCTATATAAGATAATTTTCACATATATAAAGTATCCTACTGTTATAACTTATAAAAATACATATTTTTACTGATTTAATCAGACCTGAAAACTCAGTTGCACAATTAAACTCTTTTATGGGCATTAAAATTACCAAAATGCCCTTATGGGACTTATTTTGGGTTTAAATTAGTTTTTGGGCATATATGTTAAAATCTTACTGATGTATTAACATATTTTGAGCATAATAACGATTAAGACTTGTATATAATTTATTTGGTTACCCGTTACGTATTTACGCGTTCGGATCGGCTTATGTGACTCGTTTACATAAAATAGTCGAAACGGGTCAAACCTTTTCATTAAATCCTCAATTTCCAGAATGTGTTTAGTTTACCCATATTATACAAGTATCCAAGCTTGTCGGGTCTAAATCTCATTCTATTCCGGTCTCCGCTTAATCTAGCGTTTAGAACCGTAAGGTTTCTTTCTAGCTAGCCGGTCTAAGTCCTTGACTAAAGTAAAGACCCGTTAGCATCCTAATAGGTTAATAAACCTTCTATACATATTAAATAGCTTCCGGTAGAAGGTGCCTTCAAAAAGCTTTAGGATTTTACTGCTAGCATCAGGTAAATACTTTTAACTTATTTTCTCTATACGGGCTTGGGATATGGTATTATAATAATACCACTTGGTCGGGTATGAAATCATTTAATCGGATTGTGATTAATAAATTGCATAACCCGTTTTAATCTGTCTTGTTTGATAACATAAGCATTGGGGGTTAACGACCGTGTCCTGGATATCCTCGGCTCATTTTATTTGAAAATGGCCACGACCTATGCACGGGGTGTAGGCATACACCTGACAGATGCAAATGCTAAATATAAACCCACATGTTGGGAATAACTCCTTTGTGGGTTCTATAAGTGGTGAGTCGGTTAATCACGACCGGCTTCCAACCGGCCCCAATTGTATGACAAACATATAAATCTGTATACAAGATTATATTTAAATAATTATCCCAAGTTATAAAAGATATATGCCACGTGCACCTAAATCAATTTTCTTAAATATTTTCAAAAGAGTCAGTTAATTGTATTTACCAGTGTAAACTGACGTATTTTCTTAAAGACTGATTTGACAGGTACCTCTCGAAATAGGCTGGAGCTATAGGGTGTCTTTAGAGGATCTTGCAAATCCATAAGATGCCTGCAGCCTGTTATTTTGTTTCTTTGTATTTGTTTATGATCCGCCTGTGGATCTTATTACATTCCAGTCTGTACATTCATAAACTCGAACACTCAGACAATATGGTTTGTAATAGTTTATTCACCAAGCCTTCCGCTGTGCTATTATATTGTGTGTATTGACTATGATGATATCAACTACGTCACGATACTCCCCACCGGGCCCACCGGTAATATGTGGAAATATCGGGGTGTGACAATCATCTTCCTACAAAACCCACTTAACACCTAAATGGGTGATTCTCAATTTCACATGCATGAACATCAATGCATCAAATTATTGATTAGGGTTCATTCCTAACCCTGAATTTATCATAATTTCATTCAAACATCAATCAATCAAGTTTAGATTTCGATTTCACAAGTTTATCAAGAATTTGAGATGAAACCAAATTGTGAATTTTGACATACCTTGTGATCCCTTCACTAGGGTGATCACTAATTTGTGCTTGAATTTCGATTTGGGTTTGATTTACCCTTCCAATTTCTTGATTTTGTGCTTGTTAGGGTTTTTGAGCTCAAGAGTTCTTGGCTCCTGTGGATATCTCGACCAGAACACACACTTAAAGTGTGTGTTTTGGTGTCTAACTTTTGTTTTAATAAAACAAGTTTCCCACTTGGCAATATTAGTCCCTCATGTTTTATTTTGATCAAATGAAGCTATAACTCACCATTTGTCACTTAATCACATGCTACTAACTAGGTTAATTATTCCTAGTTACTTTAACGGGTTCGGGAAGTTATAACCCGTTATGTTTTATGTCCCGTTAATTTGGGCTTTTTATATACTTTGTTTTCTCAAAGTATTTATTTTCCTTTTTAATTAATATTAGGTTTATTTATTTAAGTCCTAATATTTACCGGGTTAAATTTTACCACTAACGGTATTTTACCCGTTCATCACTATTAACGAGGTTTGATTACTAAACCCGTTTTCGGGGTGTTACAAGTATATTAGTACTAAAGATATGCTTGCGGATCCGATGACTAAAGGTCTCCCTCCTAAGGTTTACGAAGAACATGTTCGGAATATGGGATTTAGTAAAGACCTTATTTAAGCATATTGTACTAGCTTATGTTTTATGATTAATGAAATTTCCTCAGTTTGATTTTGTATGTCTCTTAGAATATGTTCAACCGGTATAATGACATATAGACAAATAAAGTTACAAATCAAACAAAGGGCTTATGCGTATTTTGATCATAACGGTTAGGTTTTAAATTAAGGCTATAGTATGACTAATGGGGGTCCTGAGTCGCATAATGATTCAACGGCTGTATTTCTCTGCTATAGTACTTGTTTAAGGCTAAAATGAGTGTTAACTCCTGATCAGGCTTATCTAATACTCATAGTAAATGATTACTCGGCTAAGTGGGAGAATGTAAGATTAAATATATTATGTTTTAATATTTAATCTAGTAGCCATTATAATCATTTACATTATATAAATCAAAATATATAATAACCTATTAAATAATTAGTTGGTAATTGTTGATCGACCATATTGCCCTTATTAACTAATTAGGTTTCCTCTTGGGTGCTTATATAAGGAGAATTATGTAGAGGTTAAAAGGTTACACACACACTTAGACACATAACCTAATAAGCATAACATCAATCTCGCCTTTCTTCTGCATAGCCGATTCCCTTGTCGGTTTAGTCATCACCATCATCAGTCAGCACCCTAAGGAGGAACCAGATCACATTAACAAAGATGTCGAACTCTATGGCTTCTTCCATCACTGGATTCTTCTTTGCACTGTCTGCGGTGACAGGTATGTTTTCATGTTTTCCATTATATTTAGAACAGAACTGATCCAACACTAGGTCCCTAAACTGCCGTGTAATTATCACCGTCTGGTGGGAACAGTGATGGTTGATGATAAGAAAAGACCAGGTGAAAAAGAGATATTTGGTGATTTATACAAGCTATTCATCCATCCATCCTTTTTAACAAGCAATAGAATCTTGATTATTTTTTTAAGATGCCATATCATTGTTCCTGTTTTCTTGTTGCTGGTGTTCAACCAATTAGTTCTTGTATATGATTATTTTATTTTGAGTAGACTGCCAAACACAAAGATCATAATCGGGGGGGCTGTAAATGGGGAAGATTTTTAATAGGTTAAATAAAAATCAATTGGACAAAAATGCCCCTGCACAAATTGACAAAATAGACAGGTTGTAACAGTAAAAAAACGGGTTTTTGAATTTTGGACTAAAATGACAATAAAAATGTAACCACATGGACTCAGATTTAAAAGTTTGAGATTTGGACTAAAAGGACAAAAGTGCCCAAACCACAGGGACCAAAATGACAGTTTACTCTTTTTTTTTTTAAATTAATATAAGTTTGTGTTTTATTTTATAAATCTCAAGTATATAAAAAAATATAAAAAAACCAACATGGACCACCAACGCCGCTTCCACACCCTACTTTTTTTGGGTGGTCATGATCTGTAGACCGTAAATGGGGAAGATTTTTAATAGGTTAAATAAAAATCAATTGGACAAAAATGCCCCTGCACAAAAAGACAAAATAGACAGGTTGTAACAGTAAAAAAATGAGTTTTTGAATTTTGGACTAAAATGACAATAAAAATGTAACCACAGGGACTCAGATTTAAAAGTTTGAGATTTGGATTAAAATGACAAAAGTGCCCAAACCACAGGGACCAAAATGACAGTTTACTCTTTTTTTTTAAATTAATATAAGTTTGTGTTTTATTTTATAAATCTCAAGTATATAAAAAAATATAAAAAAACCAACATGGACCACCAACGCCGCTTCCACACCCTACTTTTTTTGGGTGGTCTGCTGGAGTCCACAATCGCACGTGTCGAGCAAAGCCCTCAACCCAAACCCCCACACCCCATATTCTAAAGGTGTAAAGTGTGTCCCGAAAACATCGACTAGTGCACTCAGCTGAATACATGTATAAAGGTATATAATATGGGAGTGGTGCGCTGGGTGGAGTTCCCAATCATGATTAGAGCAATGATAGCTGTTGGATCCTATTAATTTGTTAACTCTTTTTGGTAATCATAATTGAAATATTAATTATAATTTCATATTATCAATTTGGTATATAATTTGGGAGTGGTGCGCTGGGTGGAGTTCCCTAATGAAAAATAAGCTTGAATCCCCATAACGTGTTGGTAATTTTAGTGTTATCAACGTATTTTCGTGATATGGGATTAACTTGTTGACCAAGTTAATCTTGTTAATAATTGGACGAGTTAGGAGATGCGGGAGTGCATGCTCGTGTGATATTAACAAGATATGGCGTATTATTGGTTTTGATTTTATTTGTAAACTTGTAAATTAATTGTATATATATTTAATAACTAATCTTGGGCCTTTATATAATTAATTGGTTTTATTAATTTCCATGTGGGCCTTAGATTGCATGGATCAATCTGATGGTTTCTTAAAGACCAAAACAACAAACCGTTGGGCTTTGGTTGAAGGGTCCATGTCAATTTGATAAAAATGAAATATAATAAACCGATGTTTTTTGCTGTGTACACAATGTACACGAAAAGGAAGATACAATTTTTTTTTCTTGGTTGAAACTTGAAAACTGGTTCGAACATACGAACAGAAAAGGTACGCGACTTCTCAACAATTACCAAATTCGTTCTTGACGACTCTTGGTCTTATCCGATCAAATCTTTGAGGGTACCATCAAATGTTTGATCTGAAAGTGTGTCACGATTCCAAGAGAATCCAAGTTGTTTCGGTTCCTATTCGACTCTGCAAATCAGATTATTTACAACATAAAGATGTGAGTAAAAAGATTATTTTGATTCAGTATAGTCACATAGTCACGGTGTTGATGTTGGGGTCGATCCTCGTCTTCCCGAGCTTGAAAAAAAGCTTATTGTCACCATTGGAAACCTGTTAAAAGGGGTCTTGAGGCTGAAGCTAGCCTTAGGGACCACCCTCCAACGATCAACTCAACATGAATCACCTAAACACCATGGATCTAGTACATAAGTGCGTATGTATGTATCATGTGTCATAGTATATTAGTATGAGAGAGAGAGAGAGAAAGAGAGAGACATTGATTGATAGTTAGTTGTTAGTAGGAGTGTTTACGGTTGGTTTTGACGAGAAAATTGTGCCAAACAGGTAACTATAGTTTTGAGAGAATACAAAATGAACCAGTCAGTTTTACGTTTTGACTGTTTGGTTTTGCTTGTTTTAAACAACAGAAAAGGTATTATTTTTAAAGCATAATTTTGTATCATATATTAAAAGCATGACAACGATTGTTCATAAATATATATAGCTTTATTCCCACAAAATAAATAAAATCTATTATATATAATAAATATGTTAATTTTTGCTGATGTGTCAAGCTAGGAGCCCTCTAGATTTTGCTTTTTGGCGGGAAAACCATGGGTCAAAATATTTTGTATATGGGTTGAGGCGGGATCCGAATTTTAACCCGAGTATATATTGCTCTAAAAAGTCCAAAATCCTTTATACCTTTCATTCAACAACACGACGGAACTCCTTTTCTCTATCGTCCCTCTCAAAACCCTAGCGCCGCAAACATATTTTCTTCAAAAAAATTGATATCAGACACCGATTTCAGATATTCAAATACGAATTTTCTCAACATCAATTGTTCATCATCCATTTAAGGTACAATACGTCACTTGCAACCCTAATAGTTTCTTTCATCCTTAATTTTTTTGTTGTTTGATACTTAGGTACTTAGAATTAGGGAATTTGTCCATGGCAGAACACATGTTTCCGAGATGGGATGTAACGATATTGATTCTTGGAATTATATGGTGTCGTGGTATGCGGGGACAGTGGATATGGAGAAGGCGATAGCTACGTTTGGACCAATGCCGGTTAAAACTTTGGCTTTGTGGGCTGCGGTGGTTACTGGTTATATAGATTCGGGGAACTTGGAAATCGCGCGTAACTTTTATGACGTGATGCCTGAATAAAGCGTTGTTTGTTGTATCAAAATGATCGATGGTTATTCAAACAATGGAGATGTTGAATCTGCACGCGAAGTATTCGATGAAATGGGCGAGAAGGATCATTTGCAAGTAGTGTTAGTGGCATATGGAAGGGAGCAGGAGCAGTGTACTCACCTATCACTGCTCAGATGGAACCCATTGAGGTTGGAAAAAACAACGAGCATCAATTTGACTGCTACACTCTTTCTCACGTTGAGGCAGTACCTTCAAAAGATGGCTCTCATAATCGAAGTACAGTGAATTAGGTGACCTTGAATCCTTACGGTGAAAATAAACAGTTGCACAAGCGTGGTAACAAAAGTAAAGAGACGTATGTACAAGAGGATGCATCTTTATCCACCATAGAAGCACTTGGTGGAAGTAAGACAAACCACATACTGCCAAAATTTGAGTCTTTTAACTTTGAAACAAGTGATGTGATGGAAGATCTTATGGGTATGGAGCCTGGTCTTGTGTTTTTTGAGGTAATGTTAGTTGTAATTCTATGAACTGTTTTGCATGTCTTTCTATTTAATCACTACCATTAACCACATTTTCTGTTATGTAGGATGGCTCTTATTGGAGGGGTCCAGTTGACATACCTGTTGGAGAAGTTAATGATTCCAACTACTTTCTATCCCCAACGTTCAAGTTTGAGCAAGTGAGTTCTTTTTGGTGGTTTCCTTTTGCAGGATATATTACGAGTCTTATTGTTTATCTTTCATGTTATGCATAGTGGTGTAAATATGTAGGCTTGCTTAAGTTCTGGTTTTGACTAAAAAAGAAAACCAAACCAAACCAAACCAAACCAAACCAAACCAAATTGTATATGGATTTAAATTGTATTTGGTTTATGGCTCTCAAAATGGTTGGGATCTGAAACCGAATTTCATCATTTGTTTTTGGTTTGATTTTCGAATTAAAGGTTTCCAAACAAAACCAAACTGAAAACTGGATTGTGTATATATTATATGGTGTTTGGCAGATTCACAATTTGACATAAAAGAACATTTTCTTTTAAAATTGATTGTCTAAGGCACTTCTTTGTCTCACTGTTTCTTGGGTTAGTGTTTGGTTAAAGGTTGCCACAAGAGACTGCGCATCGTTCATACCATAGAGTTCAGTGATGGGGGTTCAGATATCCAGATCTTGAGGGTTGCTGTTTACGAAGAGCAATGGGTCAGTACTGCTCATCTTACTGACAAAAGGTATCTTAACTTCACTCATTCAATTTGAAAATGTCGATATGTTCCTACAACTAATCTTGTAATACACGTGATCCTTGGAGGCATTAGTGGTTCAGTTTTAACCCATTCATTTACGAAAGGGTTATGTTTTAGTGATAATTTCACATTTCCCCCTCAAAGCTTGGTATAATATATAATAGAGTAAAATGCCATTTTCGTCCCTGAGGGTTGGCCAGTTTTGCGTCTTTCGTCCAAAGGTTTGTTTTTTCCACATCTGGACCCAAAAGGGTTATGTTTAGTGATAACTCCATCCATTTTTCTCTATTATGTCAAGCGTATTTCCGTCTTATTTGTTAACTTAAAAGGGCAATTCGGTCCTTTTCAGGGGTATTCGGTCTTTTTACATAAAGTGAAAAAGACCTGGTTGCCCTTTAAGTTAGCGAAAAAAGACGGAAATACCCCTCACTTAACGGAAAAAAATGGATGGAGTTAACGAGCCTGATGAAAATTGCAAGATTTCAAACCTTTTGGATCCAGATGCGGAAAAACAAACCTTTTGACGAAAGTCGCAAAACTGGCCAAACCTCGGGGTCGAAAATGCCATTTTAGTCTATTTATATATATTAAACTCACCATGGGGGTAAAGGATCAGTAGCTTTTCTTGTATGAGTTATGAGTAAATCTTTGAGTTGACCAGAGTAAATTTCAAGCATGCTGAAGCTAAAAAGATATGCATGGTTGCTATCTGCTGCTTGCTTGAATAATGCTTCGATTGTGCGGTGAACTACCCCTGGACAATCTCGATTTCCTTCCTATAAATGTATTGGTTTATTACAAAAATGATAGGATATGTATCGAATGCATGTTCATTTTGGGCTCTACAGTTTCCTAACGATTGATGACGTTAAGGTTGTTATTTTTTTGTTAATTTTTTTTTTGTTAATTTCTTTGGCCAAGTCTCTGCCTTTACTTCTTCCAGCTCTAGAAGATGGTATATTCAATAACTGTAACCGGATGCATCTGTTTGATGTCGTTAACCAATATCGTGCCATATTTGCTGATGATACATCAGGAAGTAAAGAGAATTATGAAGGTTGACTTTCTTTCTGCTGGGCCATGCATCAGATTGCCTCTCACCTTAAAACTCTTAAAGTTTTGCTTCCAAAGATACTGAAGGCGGATCATTATCCAATATATTGGATTAGTTCATGGTATGTGTTACACTTGTATTTTAATTTAAACATCATAATATTTATTTTAACTTGATATTGATCTTATTTTTGCTTCACAGTATTGTGCTATGGGGCTTCGTTGGGTTGGATTGGATTTTTATGGCTTGCTTCCGCCTCTATTTGAAGAGTAAGTTACTTCTAATTTTTTTCAGTTCATGGATCAGCTAACCATTTTTCATTTACGTGTTTGATCTGGATTATGCCAATGTAGTTGATGGTGGTTGTATGTTTTTTTGTTATTGTAATGTTGTTTCCCCATCGTAGTTGTGGTCTGCATATACTAGAAGTAATTTAATTCTGGCTATATATCATATGGTTGATTAACGGGTCAGATTACGAGTCCAGGTTGTATTTTTTTCGTAACGGGTCAAATTGGAACTTGGGTTTGGTTGGTAACCTGCAGAATGCATTTTTATAGAAGATAAATAATAAATACAAATGGCTTTGTTACTTGGTTCAGGTTGCATATGGTAGATTACGTGTCATTTGGTTGGTAACCTGCTGATTGCATTTTATAGTTAAAAAGTAATAAAGACAAATGGCTTTGTTACTTGGTTCAGGTTGCATATGGTAGAGTGCGTGTCAAAAGTCTGGCACGTTGTGAGGCTTACACACATAATCCATGACTTAAAGAATGTTCCTCATTGTATATATGGCCTTAGCTCTTCACAAATGGACATGTCATGACAGAAGATAACCCATTAAGTTAGCAAGCATAAAAGGTGCCACATAGTTCTTGATTTGCAGCTTCTTTTAATCAAAGTACTGGAATTGTGGTTCTTAGTTGGTTAATGTTTATTATTTATTTGTGTTAATATACTCTTTTTTGTAGGAAACGGTGTAATTACTTGAATCATGGAGAAATGTGGGGTTTACCTAAATGAGTGATATGGGTCTTGTAAAATACTATTTTGATTGTGAGCATGTATCGTGGTGGACGTAGAGCAACTAGAAGACCTAGAAGTGCTCCACCCGATTTGCTACTGTTGAGTGAGGTACTATTCACAAGATTGCTTTTTGAGTGAAGAATTGTCCGTTTGCTTCAAAAGTCATATAATATTTTATTTTATCAAAGTTATTTAAATAATATACATTAATAACCTATTTGTTAGACCCTCGAGATGTTTCTAATAAAACAAATCTGGGTATAACTTGGTTTTTAATAGGCATCGAAATAATAGACTACTTTCCGGTTGTAAAGAAAAGGTAACCGAAAACAGGATGGTTTAACCGGGGTTGCCAAACTGTTGCTTATGATTTTCTAAATTGCTTTATTAAAAAAAAAACAGATTGAGAGGGGTCAAATAATAAATCTATCTAAGACTGAGAGGGGAACATGTTAAACGTGTTGACAATCCCCCAATGTCTATTTTTAATGAGGTATATTGCGTGCTAAATTGTTATTTTCAATGATTTTGTTTCAGTAATATGCCGAGGGTCTCTCCGGAAGCAGCCTCTCTATCCCTAGGGATAGAGGCAAGGTCTGTCTACATCCCACCCTCCCCAGACCCTATAAGTAGCTTGCTATTTGTGGGATTTACTGGGTATGGTTGTTTTAATACTGAGCACGCCAATTCTATATCAATATCAAGTTCAGGTGTTTAACAGTCTTTTTTCAGTCATCATGAGTTCTTGGGCTTTAGAAAGTAGAATTGTATAATTAAGATATAAAATAAAACAGAGGTGAGTGTCGTTACAATACTGCTGGTTATTATGATATTGTTTACAAATTCACTTTAAAGCGTTTAATCCTTGGAGAAGTATTTGATTGTTACGATGACGGCTAAAGTTGGAAAAAAACTTAACTATATGCTAACAGTTGTACGACTAAAAGCTTTAGAGTACTTTTCTACGCTTATTTATTAACTGAGATTATATTGTATCGTTTAGCAGTAGTGGATTAGATTAGATGTATTGGGTAATTCTTTGTGAATTTGCAAAAAATATATTAGATTAAATAATTCTATGTGAAATTCTAAATCATATTAATGCAAATTTATACTAACTTCCCATTTTAGGTTGTATTTTATTTGTGGTTTTTGTTTATGTTAATAATCGATGTTTTATAATAATATTATACTGGAGCTTAATAGGTTATAAGCACCAAAAAGATATTACTTCGTACAACTTCTGTCATGGTTAACTCATTTCCATTTTAGAGACGAATGTGGTAAGTCTTACAGGGTTTGGATTTTTTTTTTTTTATGAAATGATTATTTTAAAAAAGTATGTGTACGTATAATATTATATCATTTGTTTTTAAAGTTTAAAGTCAATGATTGGAGTTATTTTTAGATTTTGGTTATATTATTTAATTCTTTGGATCGTGAGAATTTCATCTTCATATTTTTTTATATATTTAAATGTTATTGTCTTGCTCTATGGACTATCAACACCATACATAACTAAATCAATTCCTACTTCAATGGGTTCAGCATTGGTACCACATAGTATCGACACCAATGTTTATTTTATATTTTTAAACACTTATAATTTGGTTGGTTCATTTTGTAGAGTGGACTCGATTTACTAAGGGAAATGTTTTGGCAATTCGAAGGATATGCATCTTCAAATGGACTCGACTATCTTTAAAATGTTTTCTTTTACCATGTAATATATTGTATTACATATGGTGAAATTTCTTTACGTTGGATGAATTTAGTTTCTTTATAGGTTGTGATGAGTTGTTTTGGAATTTTTTGAACAGAATACAGGACGGTCATTGTATACAATTGTGGATCATACATATGATGAATTGGTGGTCAGGTGAAGAAGACGTAACAATCAATTTCAGACGCTATTTTGTTGTTGTTTTTTTTCGTTTGTTGTATTCTTCTGTTTATATATGTTAATGAATAGCATTTAATAGTTTGTTTTCATTTGCGTTTAGATATCGCAAGAAGTATAAAAGTGTTGATTTGAAGCCTATCAAGAATTGGGTCAGACAGATCCTTTACGAGGAGATATAATTCGAATATGTCGACATTTATTCACTGTATACCAATGTTGATATAGATTTCTCTTTACAATTATTGTTTTTTAGATTGTGATCATGCTTATCGGTTGTTTTGTGTATAATACCATTTTCTATAGTAGGTGCTTGATGTCAAGCGGATGAATGGCCTTACAACTGATCCACAAATGCTTGATGTCGCTTCAGATAACGTCAGAAGGGAGGCATCCACCATCTCCCATAATGTCAGTGAAACAAGTTATTTCTTCTCTTTATTTAATTGATTATTTTGAATGGGTTATTGTGCTTAAGGCTCTTATATGTACTTCATGTTGTTTTGTTATCAAATTTGGTTCTATAACCAACAATCCATAGCCTATCTGTTTGTTTAAATTAGATCGGACATGCTTCGATGAACTTCATGTTGTTTTGTTGGATTAGATATGAAAAAACTTCTTTACTTGCAAAAAAAACCCATTTTAATAATCACCAGTTATCGCCTCATTCCTCTCAACATGAACCCTAATTTCACACATCATTCTCCCCTCTTTACATCTTCAAAAGGATATTAAATTTGTGTTTTCCATGAAATATAATATACCACTTCGATAGATTCAACTTCTGTAATCAATTGGTAAATTGGTTTTAAGAGGATTTACCATATATTTCATGTGTTTATTTGAGTCTTTATGGCCGATTTGTATTAATTTGGGAAAAGTCTCTTGAGTTCTAAATTTATTAATTCTTATCCTCGAACAAATCCCCTTTTTGTCCTTGCTAAACTGACATGTACCTTAAACATCATTTGCTCATGTCATTGAACAGGCAATATGCATCCTTAAGTAAATTCGGGGCAAGTATTATGTGTTTTTAATTATCACGGCACGAGTGTGAGACACTTCTATGCTTATAGAATGCTCGAAAACAAAGTATGCACTTTGTCATTAACTTATCTAATACGTCACATTATTTAAGTTTATTTTAATTATACAATTGTGAGTATATAGGATTAACATTGAATTATCGAATATATATCATCACAAATTTTATAAAAAAACCCTTTTAATAAAATTAATAAAATATTAATATCCTTAAAATAGAGCGACCCGTGGGTACCACGGGGTATAACCTAGTTTAAATAATAAATGTTAAACAATCTATTCGGTTTAAATGATCAGTTTCAAGTTTGAATCGCAAATCGACAAACTATTAAAAATCAAATCATAAACTAGACCGTACATACGTCCAGAACGGCCGACTTTCTTTTATTTATTCGGTTAGATTGGTTTCGACTAGAGCTGTAAACGAAACGAATGTTCAGCAAACAGTTCGTGAACTATTTGGCGAGAAGTCTGTTTACATTCGTTCGTTTAATTAATGAACAAACATTATCAAGAAATTCCGTTCTGTTAGTTAAATGAACGAATACGAACAAACACCTCGTTCGTTCAATTACGTTCGTGAACGTTCGGTAATGCGTTCGTGAACGTTCGTTCATGTTCGTTTGTTTATGTCGTTCATTAAAGATTTTTTTAGCATTTATTTAGTTTATCTATTTTTTCATATTCTTTCATTCTTATTTATCCCATTACCCAAACAAATAAAATAGGAAACCATGTCTCTACCTTGTTTATGCATCGCTCCACTTTCTTTCTCATTATTCACAACATCGAAAAATACTATCGACCTTCGTTGAATGATTAGGGCTTCAAGGTCTAGCGACGCTCCCTCTCACCATCCATCTCTAGCCACCGTTGTCTTCGCCGATTTTATCTGTGTTCGTGAAAACGTTCTTTTTCTTGATGAACGAACTCGAACATAAAATATCGTTCGGTAAGCAGTGGCAGATCTAGGGTTTTTGGGGGTTCTCAAGAATCCCTTGGTTTGGGAAAAAATGAAAAAAAAAATTAGTGGAAACCTTATACGATTTGGAAAAAAATAGTGAGAATTGGTGAAAATCTACTAAAATGAACTCAGTAAAAAAATCTTGAATCCGCCACTGTTTGTAAGTATTCATTAACCATTCATGAACACATTAATTCTTAATGAACGAACACAAATAAGAACTTGTTCGTGTTCATTTAATTCGTTTACAATCCTAGTTTCAACTGTTTATGAAGACCCAAGAACAGGAAGCCCTTTTACTGTGTCAATATTATTATTTTTTTGACAGGTGAACTTCACAGACGGCTAATTCACACCCGTAAGACGCAGGCCCGCCACCACTTATTACCAGGACTATGTTGTCTTAATCGGGCCCACACCTGGTCGAGAGGGGCGTTACGCTGTCCCCGAGAAAATTTCCAGCCTCCTGCCACATGACAGGAGTTGCACCCTCCACAAGAGCCGACCCTCTGGAGTAAATGCAATGTAGTAGAAAACTCGGGTGAGATCAAGAGTCAAACCTGAGTCCTTCCCCATCATTTCCAATGCATCAACCAGCTGGGCTGGAATCGTTTGCTGTCAATATTAATTAGTTCGGCCTATATTTGACTTAAAACTCGGCCTATATTGGACTTAAAACTTAGTGGACCAGACTCAAATGAATGTACCCTCTACAACTATCCAACAATTTTCTAACTAATAGGGTGAGAATAAAAAACATCTTTTGGCTGAAGAAGTTATTACAAAGTGCTGGGGGTCACCTATGAAATATTCCCATATATTAATTAATATGCCTTGCAATTAGTGTCCATTGCTCATATACCATCTACTATTTGAAATATGAATCTTGTATGAAAACGTTGTTGAAGAAGCTGTTCAAAAAAGATAATTGGATTCGTGAATCATAAGTTGGCAACTTTTATTTGAACATATGAGATACATCCATCACTTATATCATAGCCTAATCACATCATAGCCTAGTGACATGTTTGGAGTGGGATAAGGCTTGAAGATAATCAAATATAAGTTTATCAATATACCTTTACAATAACATTAAATACAAATATTTAATAAAACAAAATGAAACATTTTTATTAATTGAAATTCCTTCTTTTTACAAAGAATTTCTTCTTACTTGAACCGTCCACTTTATATGTAAACAATTATTTGCATATGTATGCTCGTATATAATAACATAACTTAGTTTTCGTTGTCAACTAGTTTTATGCCATGTTTGTGTTGCGGGACGCTAAGCCGAATATTTCTCAGTTTCATAACATGTATGTTTATGTTTTGGTTACTTGTGCATACTACCATTACACAATCTCAATAAAAATTACACCGAGTCAACCAATTAAAACAAAACACCACCACAAATTTGCTAGCAAAGACTAAAACTATGGCAAGACTGGAATGTTGAACTTGAGGTAAAATTATAATTTGTCAGGACCAATAAGCGAATGTCAGGCAGCTGCCTACACGAATAAAAAATAAATCGACTCAACCAATTAAAACAAAACAAAACAATGTTAGACAGAATTGTAACTTGTCTAGGTCTATAAGAAAGTGACACACAATTGCCTAGCACTATCAATGGCATGATTGTAATTTTAAACCAAGAATAAAAGCTTAATTTTGTTGAATTTTTTTATGGTCAATGATTGTCAGAAAAGAAAAGGAATTTGAAAATTGAAATGGATAGGATAAAAGAGATTAAAAATTTAATTTTGAAAATAACCCAAATTAGAGTAAATTACCAAAATCGTTCCTGAGGTTTAGGTTCGTTTATCAGTTTCATCCAAAATGACTTTTTTGTGCCAAACAACCCTTCATCTTTGGCATTTTTTTTGTCATTTTCATCCAAACCACTATCTTAGTTTACTTTTTATGTTAAGTTGAAGGATATTTGGATAAAACTGAAAAATATAAAACCTCATGGATGATTTTGGCAATTTACTCAAACTCTTTTTAATTTCTTTTATTTAATTAATTTTATCACATATATATAAAATAAAATATACATGCAGTTTTTATAAAAAAATAAATTAATAGTTTTGTCACATAATTTTTATAAATTTTCATCCAAACCACTAACTCAGTTTATTTTTTATGTTAAGGTGAATGATGTTTTAAATTTTATAAATTAAGACAAAAATTAATATCCAGTTTTTTATATGGATCAATTTTATATAGAGAAAACAATATATAAAATAAATATCAATGATGTGCAGCACATAATAATCGATTACAACTTTTACTATTTAATCAAGTGTAGAGATAGAAAAAAATGTAAAACGTTAGATATTTTTAAATGTGTTGAGCACCTAAGAAATATATTGGCAGAAATAAAATATTTATCTAATTAAGATTATGAGGGTAACTAACTAATATTTATTCCGAGTGGTTTGAGTAAAGAAACTTTTGGTTCATGGCATTATACTTACTATTTGGTGGATAATTTTAAAGTTTGGTAATGATACGTTGTTTGATAGGGGGCAGTGGCTTCTGTTTTTCGTTAGGAGCGAATTTAAAAGAGTGTAAGATGTATTACAAACTTGGTACATATGATAAAATTTGTTTATTTGACCTTTTTCTATAAGGTCACTAACATTTTAGTTTTATAAAATTTAGAGATTGAAGTAGATTTTATTTTTATAAAACTGATGTATATAAAAAATTGGAAATTAATTTTTGTCTTACTTTATAAAATTTAAAAGATCTTTCACCTTAATAGAAAAAAATAACTGAGTTAGTGGTTGGATAAAAAATTATAAAAATTATGTGGACAGAGAGGAAATTGCCATTTTTGTCCCTAAGGTTTGGTCACTTTTGCCACTTTAGTCCAAAACTTAAACTTTTTGCATCTGGGTCCCTGTGGTTTCAGTTTTATTGTCATTTTGTTCCAAAAGTGAAATCCGGTCATTGGAGTCTTATAAAATTCTGCTATTTTGTCATTTTCCCCAGGGACAAAATGGTCATTTTTAATTAAATAAAAGAGAGAGAAGAGGCACAACTACCCTCCAACGAAATTGTAAATGATATATACATATATAATATATATTTAACCAATGGCGGTGAAAGATGAAGATGATGGGTGGCAACCGGTTTTCAAACGAAGACGTCATCGCCGTCATCCTATTCCTCTCTCTCCTGTTTCTGGGCTACGGAATCCATTCTCTCACCTTCAAGCTCTACATTTTCAGAGGAGACTCCGTCATCAATCTCATTTCATCGTCAATCCAGGTCGCTCTTGAGAACCCGTTTAACTACACCCGAAAACCCCGTGTTATTTCAACACCGGTGTAATCTCATCGAAAACCCCGGTATTATCTCGGGTATTCTCATCGAAAACCCCTTGTTATTTCAACACCAGTGTAATGGTAATGGATATGGTGAAATGGAGAGGCGGAAAGTACCAGCGGAGGATTGAGAACTGGATGGAACTGTAGAGGAAAAAGAGGATTTACGAGCTGGGTTCGTTGCCATCGTTTCTGCTGGTGTTCGCCGGAAACATTGAGCCGATTGACCACCGGGTCAGAGCGGATGAAGGGAGACCTTGTCCTTTGGATTATCTATGGCAGCCGTACGATTTTCATCGCCGTAATCATCCGTTGGATTCCTAAAATATATTTGTTGTTTGTAATTTTTTGTGTGTACAAAAGAAATACGATTTCGGAGTTATGTGTGTGTGTGTGCGCACGCGTGTGTGTGTGAGAGAGATAGTTTGGGGAGGTGGTTGTTGTGACTAGTGGTGGTGGATGCAGTGATGGAGTGGTGGTGGTGGGCTGAGGTGAGTGGTGGCAACGGGAGAGCGACCAAATTAATCAATCATGATCCAGCAAGTAGTTCTCTCACCTTCAAATATAGTTGCTGTGATGATTGATTTATTTTGTTATTTTAATTAAAAGTGACCATTTTGCCTCTGAGGAAAAGGACAAAATAGCAGGATTTTATATGACAAATATGGCCTGATTTCACTTTTGGACCAAAATAGCAATAAAACTGAAACCACATGGACCCAGATGCAAAAGGTTTGAGTTTTGGACTAACGTGGCAAAAGTGACCAAACCTTAGGGACCAAAATGACAGTTTACTCTTTTTTATAAGAACCACATGTATATTTTGTTTTATATATATGTGACAAAATTAGTTAATTAAATAAAAGAAATTAAAAAAAATCTAAGTAAATTGCCAAAATCGTCCCTGAGGTTTTATATTTTTCTGTTTCATTCAAATATTTTCAACTTAATAGAAAAAGTAAACTAAGTTAGTGGTTTGGATGAAAATGACAAAAAATGTCAAAGGTTAAGGGCTATTGGCATAAAAAAATATTTTTGGATGAAACTGACAAAAAGACCTAAACCTCAGAGGCAGAGGCGATTGTGGTAATTTACTCCCCATATTACTTTAGAAAAACTTTGTACTGTGATTTGGGAGAAATGGCTATGAATAAAATTAGCTTGCTTTGATTTGAATAGAGTGATTAGATTGCGAACCATGGAAGAATTCATATATGATAAAAATCAAAAAATCAGACTAAATGAACAGTGAATTTAGGGTATATTAGAATATGGGGTATGGGGCGGGGTTGTGGCGTGGGTTGGGTTGGGTACAAACGTCCAAGTCACCACCCCGGGTGGGCTTGGGTTTCGGCGTGGCCCCATGGGCGGGGGTGTCAGCCCTGGCGTTGGATGGGGCTATCAAGATGACATGGCAGGATCTCATTGGCAAAGACAAGTAGCCGTTTGGGCTAGCCGTTGGCCAACGGCTATGTGTTTAAAAAAAATTATTCACTATAAATACTCACACTTCTATTCATTTTTTTTACCACAACTACTCCACCTCTTCTATAATCATCTCTATCTTATTTAAAAAAAAAAAAAAAAATTCTCATCCAACCACAATACGAAAAATGAATCCTCATAATCGTGGTTTTGACCCTAACTATCCGTGGGCATTCCAAGAAACACCTAGCCCAGCATCCAATCGTCCATTTGCTCCATTTTTAATACACTCCACGATGCCGGATATGGCTGGTTACGCATCGTTTATCTCGAATCGTTTGAAGAATGATGTCAGTCGAAAACACCAATGTCTTTCGCGCAATGCGCGTCATTGAAAAACACTAGTTATATATAAAAAAAGAATGAGATTGAACTCTTGGTGTGCTATATGTAAAGAAAAGTTGGGATCCGTAGAACACATTTTACTATTCACATGGAGAGGTTAAACGTGGACGCTAGTCAAGATATGGTGTAAACTTCCTACCAAAAAGGGTAGGCAGTGTTCCTTTTCTTTTTTCTTATAATTGTAAGTTTCGAAAATCCGGATCAAACAATGATATCAAACGATCAACAAGGATGGGCGGAATCCAAACTTGATGATCTTCAAGAAATCAAGAACAAGAAGAAAATTGATGATTTTTTTTTTGAATTGAAAGCTTAATCTTGCATACAATTAGAATTGTCTAATACAAGATTCAAAAACTAATCAACCAACCCCTAACTCCTAATTTCCATTAACTATTTATAGTAATGGTTTCCCCCGAAACCCTAGGCCAATTATCCCAAACCCACTCCAATACCCACCTTCTAGAAACATGGTCCATTAGCCTATAATTCCTACTAATCCATAAATCTATAGGGCCTAACAATCTCCCCCTAGGTTTACTGGATTAGTTGCTGAATCCGTCAGGAGGACCACTGCATTCTTCGTACTGATCATTCGTATGAATCTGGCTTTGACTAATAATCATGATATCCTCTTCGCTTAGTGTGAGGATCATGAACGCCATGATCCTTGCTTGAGATTTGAGCCTGCAAGGATGAGATGTGAGCTTCTTTCAAGGCAGCGTCTTGTTCCAACACAATCACTCTTCTTTGCAACTTCACTACATTAACAGCCGTATCATCATCACTATCTCTTTCTTCAACAAATTTCATCTTGCTGGTGGCGAAATGCATGGCTGCTTCATCATGCTCAGAGAAACCAGCACCACTGGAACTTCCTACATTGAACCTGATGTCACTTAAGCTTTCTGGTTGCGAGTGAGTTGTTTCAGGCAGATCGAGATCGAAATCAAAATTTAAATCAAAATCGAGATCTTGCGTGCTTGTTTCTTGAGTGGCAGCAGTGACTTGTGGATCGGTGGGCATAGTAGGATCTGGTTCTGAGCTTAGGCCAGTAGAATGATTATCAGGAGTTGTTTCGGTTCTTCGTTTCTTGTTGGATGCTTGTTCAGCATCATTTGTCGAGTCATCTTCACAGTGAACTTCTATTTTCAGGAATAGGTACGGAAGGAGGGTTTCCGACACTATTCTTCAAAGACTCAATCAGGGCTTGAAAGTTTTCAGTCGTCATTTACGTTGACTCTCGAACGGGTTCCTCAACTTTCTCAGAGACAATCACTTCCGAATCACTGTCGTCGTCAGATTCTATCTCAGCTTTCTCATCAGCAAGTGTCTATTGCACGTCATGTTCTTCGACAACTGTGGCATTCAAAGGCTTTGGTTTGAAAAGTATAGGAACCTGCAAACCTCGTAATTCGAATAAGTGATCCGGGAAGACAATGAGAGAATCTGAAATGTTTAGGAGATGAGATTAGTCCGAGATGTGATTCCAAAGAGAAATGGTTGACAATTTATAGAGTTTCGGATTGGGCTTGAGATCAAACAGCCAAGCCCCAACTCGGAACAATAGTGCGAATTACATTCGAGAGCAATGGACCCGATCTGATTCGTTTTATCCGAAACAGTGGGCCCCAATCCGAAACAGTGGGCCCCAATCTGAAACAGAGGGCAAGATTATTACTTTAATGTTTTGCATTTTCAAGAAAGAAAACATCTTTCTCAAAATCAACGATCCAACCAACCGAGCAACCCTTTTTGAACATAGAAGTAAGAAAGACAATAATAACATAGTAAAACAATAATAGAATAATAGTAGAGGGGTAATATAGGGAGAAGCTGCCAAGGGATCAAATCGTTTTCTAACTGATTAAGGAACATTTTTCAGCTCTCACTTAGTTGGACTGGTCCACGCGATTGTTAATATACTTGTCCTCTTAAATCTAATGCTCAACCTTCAATTTTCAACCTTGTGATACGCTTAGGGTAGAATTATACTGTGACATCCGTGTGTCCCATTCCAAGGCATACCCCCGTGATCAAGGTAAGCACAATGGTTCATCGTAGCAGGTGAGTATACTGAGTCCATCCTTTTGTTTTTACAACGCCAGATACTCTGGTGAACAGGACAATACTTTCATACAGCAGAGAGACCAGAAAAGTTCTGACGAGGGCTAGGCTGATACCTTTAACGGTACAAATTTGGCTTTTATAAGCTCACAGAATTCTCTTTATGAGATTTTCTCCCGTTTAAGGTTTTGGCCCTCTTTGCGTCTCTTTTTCAAGATATCCTGACTGTGCCTAGGTCTGCATATAATCTGGATGCAACAGAAGGGCAGTCCTGATATACCGGATGACTCATCAGTATAAAGACCCAAAACTTCAGATGTTGGCTATCTATCAACGCAGGATTTAAGACCATGAAATCATACGCCGTTGGTCTGTTACCCACGCGATGTCTAGTCCGTTATATTTATATCACTTGGTATCTCTTTGCTTTTCGAGCGTTAGACCCATTAACACATCGCAGTGGATCCTAGCCTGTTCAACTTCGAAACCTTACATGTGTTAATCAAGTTCTTTAGCACGAAAATTTATTTCACTTCCGAGCAACTATCTCCCCCCCCCCCCCTCAAAAAATGCTTATGTACATATATGTTTTTTTTTTGCTTTTCTCCCCCTCAAATAAAGCATATGTACATATATGTCCCCCCCCCCCTAAATTTGTGCATCACACTTTATGCACAAATTTACTTATTTATTTACATTAGTATAGAAACCCCTTTTTTGTCGCTTAGTCGGTGAAAACGCATCATTTTTAAAAGATCCACAAGCACATTGAATCTCGAGATGCTGACAGGTTTTGTAAAAGGATCCGTTGAATTAGTATCAGTGTGGATCTGTTTAAGTTTAAACAATCCTCTGTCATAGCAATCTCGAATAAAGTGCACCTTGATATTAATGTGCTTGGTTTTAGAGAAAAAGACAAGGTTTTTGATAATCTGGATAACGGCATCATTATCAAATAAGTAGTAGAGTTTAGATAAGTCAAACCGTAATCCTTAAGCTGGTGTTGTATCCAAAGAGCCTGAGAGCAGCAGGTAGCAGATGCTGCAACGCACTTTGCTTCCGCTGCAAAAGTGAGCTGTTGCTTCTTGCACTGCCATGAGATGAGACTGTCCCCCAAGAATTGGCATCCAGCCGATGTAGATTTCATATCCCTGTCCATATTTGAGTCTGTCATATCGAGTTTGGCAAGAACGTCATGAACATATTTGCTTTGATGGATCAAGATCCCCTGACTGTTTTGACGAACTTGCAAGCCCAAAAACATTGTCACTTCTCTCAACGAGCTCGTTTTAAATTTCTTTCTCATTATCCAAAAATACGAATGGCCTCCAGACGTGCCACCAGTGAGTATACCTCATCATGATCCAGACCTTCAACTTGTTCGAAACCTTGAACTGCCAATCATGCCTTGTTCCTCATGATCACGCCAGGATCATCCAGTTTGTTTCTGAATACCCTACGTGTTCCAAGAGCACGTTTTCTTTTGGTGAAGAGAACCTCCATCCCTTTGTCGCACATCAGAGATATGCTCAAAAGGTTGTGCTTCAGTTCAGGGATATAATTGACGTCTGAGAAGATGAGAACTCCATTTTTGATAGTGCCCTTCATGGTTATTCTTCCAGTTTCCATCCCGCGAAGTTGACAAATCCACTGTCGAATATTTATTTTTTATTTTTTTGTTATTCAACTTGGATATGTCTCCTTTCAAGTGTCTGGAACAACTACTATCAATAAACCAAAGTCTAATGATCGCCCTCCATAGCCGTTCCTGCACATTCAGCAGGATTAATTAGAAACTGGAACCCAGGCCATTGTTGACCGGAGTTGACCATCACTATCAGTGTATGAAACCTCACGAAAAATCATATGATTTTTCGTAGCATTTGAGGGTAGTGGTGAAGATGCAGACGTTGATGGTGATAAATGATGAAGGTCGCCGGAGATGAAGGTTTAGGGTGAATGATGATTGGAGAAAAGAAAGGGTGGTGTTGATGGTGTGTAACACCTCGTAAAATCAGGACCAATATAATAAAGACACGTGTCATGGACTTTAAACATGTAATGGATTGATCTGGAGGGACTAAAATTGACAAACAATGTAAATATGTAAGTATAAGGATCCAAAGTGTCAACATGCCATTCTTGTGCCTCTGATTGACCTCATACGACGTTCGTATTCTTTAATGAATAATTTGGCGAACATAGAAAGTCGTTTGTGTTTAAAATAAGGATCTTACGAAGCATAGGGATTAAAAGTGTCAACATGTTAAACGTTACCTCTGAGTGACCTTTCAACAATCCCAAAAACATTGTAATAATGGTATATGTTGCTCTAAAAGAATATTGGATATTAATTTTGTGGAGTTTCGATGAAAACAAGACTTTTCGGGTGATCTTACAACTAACCGGGAGCTTAACGGAGTTAAAATAGGACCCAAGGCCCTAAATAGTTAACTATGGGGGTCCTAAGTGCAATAAATGGACCAGGGACTGAAATTGAAAAGTTGCAAAACTTTTTACCGGATCAGAAGGTCCTCGCGGCCTGCGTAGACTCTCTAAGAGTCTTACGCGGCCCGCGTGAGTAGTACCAGCAAACAAAAAAATGCACAACTGCATGTTCAGCCAGTTCCACCGCCTTTGCATAGATCAAATCGATACCAGGGACTGTGCCAATGGTTTTTCATGCACTAGGGACACCTGGAATCATCAGGGATCATTGTAGGGACATGTGGAATGATCATATGAAGTAGAAATCCATATATTAAACACTTGTTCTTCACTTGTTCATTTGCACATTTCAAATTCACTTCAAATCACTTTCTCTAGAGCTTCTTGGAGTTCAAGAGAGCTTTCTTTTGTTCTAATCTCGTGCTAAGAGTTCTTGTAAGCATTCTTAGCCTCTCTAGTTTAAGTTTTATTAGCTTAATGACCAAAAGTCAAAACTATCGTAATTAAGCTTTGACTTAGTGATTAATCACTAATGGTCCAGCCATTATTCGAATTGAAAGTGGCTATGAGTTGGTAATTAGGTAGGTAATAAACCCTTAAAAGGGAACCCACTGATTATCACTCTACCTTGGTCAATTGTCGGGTCAAACTTATTAATAAAAAGTCAACAGAATCAGTTTTTACAAATAAATTCATAACTGATAATGTAGAGGTTATGGAACATGTTTTAACACTAAAATAACTTGGTAATTAATATAAGAACATGTTTAGACATGTTCAACCCGACAATTCTGAGTTTAGACTCGGTTCGGAACCGAAAGTCGCAAAAGTAGACTTTTGCTTTGACTTTCAATTCTGACCCGATTTAGCTTGTTTTAGATATGCCTTAGGGTTCCTTTAGGACCATATTATAGGTTAGTATAACCCTATGAGGTTATACAATTTGGTTCCATAGAAATCCTAGTTCATTGCATGTTTTCGTTAAATGCTTAAAAATTGACCATTATGCCCTTTTGATATTAAAACGAGATTTTTGAAAATGTGATAAGACAAAAACCTTTATTACTGATATTTAAGTATGTCCTAAAAGTGTGACATTCGATTATGGTCTAAAATAGGAGTTATGCGCGATATCGTAAAATAAAAGTTTTTTATTAATTAAACGGCAATTTTGACATAAAACCCATTTAAACCCAAATTTTAACACCAAGCTTGCCACCTACTGTTAAGATATAATATTTAGGGATTTTGGGAAATTTTTGTTAAATTTTAAACTGATCATAACATAGGGTTCTTGCATTGACTCGGTAATTGACGGTTATGCCCTTTTTGCTAATAAAAAGAGTTTTACACATCCTTTACATATCAAACCTTTTGCTACTGATTTTATACATCAAATAAATTATTTTAAACAGTAGAGGCTGATCCAAAACTCAGATTTCCTTAAATAACCCGAAAATCGCCAAATACCGACTTTTACGCTTTTTAAACGCATAGTATGGGTTAAAACTGTATTTGACACCTAAAACTCATTACCCACTGATATTATAAGTAAATTTTTATACTTAAACAGTAAGTAAAAATTTTGAACTCAGATTTCCAAATTTGACCCTTATAGCATATGTGAAATGACCAAAATGCCCATACGGTGCATAGTTTGGTCATAAATGATAAATTTCACATATGTATGATATCTTACTGATTTAACTTATCAAAATAAATATTTTTACTGATCATTTTAGACCAGAACCTTAGATTACTATTTAACCTCTTTTATAAACTTTAAAATGACCAAAATACCCTTCCGGGGCTTAATTTGGTTTTAAATTCATTTTGGGCATAATGGAAGGTATCCTACTGATATCATAACATATTTTAAGCATATTAACTTGTAAAACCTGTATATGACTCATTTGGTTACCCGTTATGCATATTCGCGTTCGGTACGGTTTATGTAACTAGTTTGCATAAATTAACCGAAACGGGTCAAACCTTACCATTTTTACTTCAAAATCCAGAATGTACTTATTTTACCCATTTTATACAAGTCCTTATACTTGTTGGGTCTAAATCACATTCTAATCCGGTCTTCGCTTAATCTTGCGTTTTGAACCGTATACCTTTCTTTAAAACTAACCGGTCTAAGTTATAGCTTAATAAGACCCGTTAGGAATGTAATAGGTTATTAAAAACCTTCGTTCCAGATTAGTAGCCCGGTAAAAGCTATCTGTACTTGTTGATTGATATACGACCGGGATAAAAATTATATTTTTGCACAGGTAAATACTTTTAACTTATTTTCCGTTATACGGGCTTGGGATACGGTATTTAATAATACCGCTTGGTCGGGTATTGAATCTTTAATCGAATAATGGTTAAATCATTGAGATAACCCGTTTAATCTGTTTTGTTTGTTTTAAGCCTTTAGGGGGTTAATGACCATGTCCTGGATATCCTCGGCTCATTCATTGAAATGGCCACGACTTAAGCACGGGGTGTAGGCATACACCTGCCAGTGCGTATGTAAAAAGATATACCCGCTTGTTGAGGATAAATCACCGTGGGTTTATATTATGTGGTGTGTCTATTAATCTTATTCCGGCTTCTATCCTGGATCCTGAATGTATGATAAACATATAAATCTTTTACAAAATTATTTTTAATAATTGTCCCAGGTTATAAAAGTATATTTGTGCCTTGTGCATTATATCAATTTTCTTAAATATTTTTGAAAAGTGTCGGTTAATTGTATTTACCAGTGTAAACTGACGTATTTTCCAAAAAGGTTAAGTGCAGGTACTAAGCGAAATGGGCTGGCTACTCCTAGTATCAAATAAAGAGTCTTGCAAGCTTTTGATGCTTAAATCTGTTGAATTGTATTTTTTTATTATCTTAGATCCGCCTGTGGATCCTTTTACAATCCGTTGTGTAATATTTTATGTTACTTTCAATCGGTTTGTATAATTATTACTTTTAGACTTCCGCTGTGCATTGAACTGTTATTATTTGACTATGATGATATCAACTACGTCACGATACTCCCCACCGGGCCCACTGGTAATAAGTAAAAATATCGGGGTGTGACAGGTTGGTATCAGAGCCAACATTGAGTGAATTAAACACTTGCCTTTTGTGTTTAATCTCAATGACACAGTTTGCACATTCCTTGACCTCCTAGTCTAGGCTAATGACTTATGACTAATCCTAATCTTATTGTTTTCTTTTTGTTGGTTTCCTTTGTTTGTTTTGGCAGGTACAACTACAATGCTGCCACGATTCAGAAGAGGTGGATGAGGCAAGGCGCCAATCACTGCTCCTAATGACCACGAGGCCGGGCCATCACACCGGCGAACTCCTTCAGCAACCATGAGCTCTAGTCCTCAAGAAGACTGGAGAACATATTTGGAACCCGCTAGACGTTCTGTCTTGCTTAGCTCTTCTCCCTCGTATCACCACTCCTTTGGGCCACAATCAGAAAACGAGCCCAATGATTCTCACCACTCCTTCCTTCCATTGCAGCGGTCGAGTTCACACCGAGCTTTTCAGAACCCGACCCCATACTTTCAGAGCCAGTTCAACCTGGCAAACGTGAGTGAAGAACCAATGGGCCATAACCCATTGGGACCAGAAGACCACTTTCCTGGAGCCCAAGATATGGATATGGATGAGGATCCCGATCCAGAGCCTGCCAAGCCACCAACTGGGACGCCCACGCATCCCATAGAGATTTCAGACGGATCATCTTTCCATGGTTCGCCTTATAGAGGTCCCGATTCATTTGCTCAATGGTGGAGCAATTATCACTGGGAGTATACACCTTCCCACAACTCATCACCACACCAACAGGTCCCCTCTGAGGACCCACATTTTGAGGCGGTCACACCACCGCCACCGTCGCCGCTAGAGCAGCAGCTGCCTCCTGAACCACCGAGGTGAAGAAGACTAGGTGCACGGATGTCCGTGCGAGGAGTGGATTTTCACTTCAGTACCCCCCAACACTCTAGTGGCAGTCACTACCCGCCACTGTATGAAGACCCGCAGATGGGCGAGCCTTCAAACCCCGTTTCTGAGGTCGACTCTTCGCCAGTCGCACCACCACCACCACCACACATGGGTTATGATAACCCAATTCCTTCATACGCCGGTGCAGCGGCGTATAACCCATTTGAGCAGCCAGCTTACCCGGGGTACAACTACTACAATGCCCCTAATGTTGACCCGTACCTCGAGGCGGTGAACTACAATGCTCTTCATCCTGAAGGATCTTATGCATCTTCATACCAAACTGGGTACCCAGCCTATGGGTATCAATACCCACCACCTCCTCAACCTCCTCAACAGCAGCCGCCGCAGCCGCCACAGATCCAACCACCGCAGCAGCAGGAAATCCTTCAGAGGTTGAACCAGGTGGAACGGGATGTGCAGGAGGAACGTAGAAGCCGTCGGGGTCTACTTAAGGGTTTGGCTGACTTAATTAAGAGGAAGAAGAGAAGGGATTATTGAAATTCCTTATTTGTTTGTTTTGTAATTTTGCTTTCAATTAAGTCCCTATGCGGACATTTATTTATGTACTTAGTCCTTGCGAGGACTTGTATTTTCATTTTAGCCCCTGCATGGGCAAGTTTTTTATGTAAAAGTCCCGTTTAGGGCATCTATGTACTTCTTTTAAATTAATGGAATGTTTTAATTTTAAAATTTCATTTGTCATTATATGTATAAATATATTATATGAAATAAATCAACATAAACATTTCATTTTACAATTGTTCTGCCAATAAATGTTGAAATAAGTATTAAGGGTAAAACCTAGCCATGTGCCATTTTAAGACAGGGTCATGATGGTAGTTCCTTTTTAAGATTCAAATCCTTGTTAACATCTGAAAACATGTTAGCACTCCTGGAAAATGTGATTCGATAAAATCACATAAGTCATCCTTATATTGGATTCTTCCAATTCATTTCCTCTATTTAATTTAAACATCCATTAGTGATGATGTGCCTGTGGGCCATAATAATTGTCAAATAAGACAAAAGACAGTTGTAGTCTACGTCTCCCTGTCAAGAAAAGGTAATGAACTATGTTCAAACCTTAAATCTTTGATCTTATAAGATCATGGTCTAAAATTTTAAAACTGTCCTTGTGACTAGGCCTTTTGTGCCACTCCAATATCTCTAATATTTTATAACTAGGGTAAAATTATAAAGAAAACCCTAAATAAATATGCCAATATGGTTTATATTTACCATGGTTAATGAATTGTCACAATGACAATACCATAACAAGACTTCTGAATAAATATTGTCAATTGTTTTATGTAGCAATCAAGCTACATGGCTGAATCTGATGGAGTTAACAGTCACCCGAGGGAGAATAATGACACCACCAGAGTCAATGTGGCTGGTGCGGATTTGCAAGCAATGACAGATAATGCTGTCACCCGAGCTTTGGATAGACAATTCAAGGAATCTAGTAGTACTCGTAGCATGACCCTATCTGTAGCTCATTCAAAGCCACCATCTAAGTCGCACGTATCGCACAGAGATGATTCCCATCACTCATCAAATCAAAGGAGTGTTCTGTCTAAGAAGATTGTGCTCAGTCAAGAGCCACGTGTAAGACATGTTCTTATAAGTATTTTGTCTCCCTCAAGCCCAGGGATTTCACAGGGGAGAAATAAGCCATTGATTGCATGACATGGCTCGATGATATGGACACAGTGGTTGATATTAGTGGTTGTGCCGAACAGGACATTGTGAAGTTTGTTTCACAATCTTTTAAAGGCGAAGCTTTAGCTTGGTGGAGGTCCCTAATCCAAGCTACAGGAAAGATCCTGTTGTACAACATGTCTTGGGATCAGTTTGTTACGTTGATCAAAGATAATTTATGTCCTCTGCATGAAGGGGAAAGGATTGAGACTGACTTCTTGACTTTGGTCATGAATAATTTTGGATTGTCAGGCATACCTTACCAGTTTCAACATCATGTCTCGATTGGTTCCATACTTGGCCACACCGGAACCGAAACGTATAGCTCGTTTTATTGGAGGTTTAGCTCCGGAAATTAAAGCAAGTGTGAAAGCATCTAGACCCACCATATTCAGGTTGGTGGCTGATTTGTCGTTATCTCTTACTCTCGATGCAGTCAGGCAAAGGGAGGAGGAAACGTGAAGAGGAGAACTCACGCCGTTCTGATAAGAAACATAAAGGGAACTCGGATCACAAGAAGAGTTCAGGATTTAAAAAGGATAGTCAGCAGTCGGGTGAAAAGCCCAAGTGTAAAACCTGCAAGAAGCGTCATCTAGGGAAATGCAGGTTCGAATCAAAATCCCAATCGCAGCCTAGAGCTTGTGGGATCTGCAAATCAAATGAGCATAAAACGTTGGATTGCAAGAATATAAAGGATGCGGCTTGTTACAACTGTAACGAGAAGGGGAATATCAAGTCCAACTGCCCAAAGTATGCAAAGAAACCTGAAGAGGCTAAGAAGACCAATGCTCAGGTCTTTCAAATGAACGCTCAGGAGGCTGTGCAAAACGACAATGTGATAACAGGTACCTTTCTCATCAATGATGTTTATGCTAGAGTATTGTTTGATTCGGGTGCAGACAAGTCTTTTATGGATAATAAGTTTTGTAAGTTATTAAATCTGCTTGTTAAGACTCTAAGCATAAAGTATGAAGTAGAATTAGCCGATGGTACTATAGAGACTGCTTCAACCGTATTAGATGAATGTTTTATATCCATTAGGAATCACTTTTTCCGCTATCCTTGCTTCCGTTGAAATTAGCAGGATTTGACATAGTAATAGGCATGGATTGGTTATCTCATAACCAAGCCCAAATTTTTTGTGATAAGAAGCAAGTGGTTATCAGGACTCCTTACGGTGAACCACTTACAATCCAAGGAGATACGCAGTACGGGTTACCTAAGCAAGTGTACTTGCTTAAGGCGTCGAGGAATATGAAGAAAGGTTGTGTCATTTATATGGCGCAGGTAACCATTGATGAACCAAAGCCCAAGATTGAAGACATCCCTGTTATTTCTGAATATCCAGAAGTATTCCCTGAAGAACTACCTGATTTACCCCCAGATAGGCAAGTGGAATTCAGAATCGATATCATTCCTGGAGCAGCACCAATTGCAAGAGCACCTTATCGTTTGGCTCCAACTGAGATGAAAGAGTTAAGGATTCAGTTGGATGATTTGTTAGCAAAGGGTTTTATTCGACCTAGCTCATCCCCTTGGGGAGCACCGATTCTCTTTGTGAAGAAGAAAGATGGATCAATGCGTTTATGCAATGATTATCGCGAGCTGAACAAGGTAACAACGATCAAGAACATATATCCGCTACCCAGGATCGATGATCTATTCGATCAGCTTCAAGGAGCAAGTTATTTCTCCAAGATTGATTTAAGGTCAGGTTACCATCAACTGAAAGTCAGAGATGAAGATGTGCATAAGACTGCATTCAGAACTCATTATGGTCACTACGAGTTCTTGGTGATGCCTTTCGGGCTCACTAATGCACCAGCAGCATTCATGGATCTCATGAATCACGTTTGCAAGCCATACTTGGACAAGTTTGTCATTGTCTTCGTTGATGACATTCTTATTTACTCGAAGAGTCAAGCCGATCATGAAAGACATCTTCGGTGTATCCTTAAACTACTACAGCAAGAGAAGCTCTATGCCAAGTTTTCTAAATGCGAGTTTTGGCTTCGTGAAGTCCAATTTCTTGGACATGTGGTGAGCGAGCGTGGTATCCAAGTGGATCCCGCTAAGATTGAAGCAATTATGAATTGGCAAGAGCCTAAGACTCCTACAGAGATACGCAGCTTTTTGGGTCTAGCAGGTTATTATAGACGTTTCATTGAGAACTTTTAGAGGATTGCTGCACCTCTAACATCGTTAACTCGCAAGAATGTCAAGTTTGACTGGGGTCCCAAGCAGCAAGAATCCTTTGATATTCTTAAACAGAAGTTAAGCAATGCACCTGTGTTGACATTGCCAGAAGGTATTGAAGAATTTGTGGTTTATTGCGACGCATCGCACACAGGTATGGGATGTGTGCTTATGCAGAAGGGCAAAGTTATTGCATATGCTTCCCGACAATTAAAGGTGCACGAGAAGAATTACACCACCGAAGATTTGGAGTTGGGTGCCGTTGTATTTGCACTGAAGCTTTGGAGGCATTACCTTTATGGGACTAAGCGCGTGATCTATTCTGAGCATAAGAGCCTTCAGCATCTGTTTAACCAGAAGGATCTTAACATGAGACAGCGTCGATGGATGGAAACGCTGAATGATCATGATTGTGAAATCCGATACCATCCAGGCAAGGAGAATGTAGTCGCCGATGCCTTGAGCAGAATAGAAAGGGTTAAGCCTATTAGAATCAATGCCAAGAGCATTGAGTTAAAGAACAGTTTGAATGAAAGATTGTTAGCCGCTCAAAAAGAAGCCGTATTAGAAGCTAACCGTCTGAATGAGAAGTTGGGCGTAACTGCTGAACAGCTGTCGTATGGCAAGGATGGAATCCTAAGATTAAATGGACGAATATGGGTTCCAATCTATGGAGGACTTAGGGAAGTGATTCTTCAAGAAGCCCATAGTTCCAAATATTCTGTTCATCCTGGTAGTGATAAGATGTACCAGGATTTAAAGGCAAATTATTGGTGGATAGGTTTGAAGAAATCTATAGCCACTTATGTGGCCAAATGTCTGACGTGCGCACAAGTTAAAGCAGAGCATTAAAAGCCGTCAGGTTTGCTTCAACAGCCTGAACTTCCCCCCTGGAAATGGGAAATGGTAACCATGGATTTTATCACAAAGTTACTAAAGACAAAGCAAGGAAATGATACTATTTGGGTTATAGTCGATAGGTTGACTAAGTCAGCCCACTTCTTGCCGATTAAAGAAACCCACAGCTCTGACAAGCTAGCTCAGCTGTACGTGGATGAGATTGTATCTCTTCACGGAGTGCCAGTATAATCTCGGATAGGGATACTAGATACACATCTCACTTTTGGAAAAGCTTTCAGCAATCTTTAGGCACTCGTTTAAACTTCAGCACTGCTTATCATCCTCAGACGGATGGGCAAAGCGAACGTACAATTCAAACACTTGAGGATATGCTTAGGGCTTGTGTCATTGATTTAGGTGGAAGTTGGGATGATCATCTTCCGTTGATTGAATTTTCGTACAATAATAGCTATCATTCGAGTATTCAAGCAGCACCTTTCGAAGGTTTGTACGGAAGAAAGTGTAGGACGCCAGTTTGTTGGGCAGAAGTTGGAGATGTCCAACTATCAGGACCTGATATAGTCCTAGATATGACAGATAAGATTGTACAGATCCGTGATCATCTCAAAGCTGCCAGGGATAGGCAGGAAAGCTACGCAGATAAAAGGCGTAAACCTCTGAAATTCGAGGTAGGCGACAAAGTGTTACTTAAGGTATCACCCTGGAAAGGGGCGATGCGTTTTGGCAAAAAGGGCAAGCTAAGCCCAAGATATATAGGACCATTCGAGATCATCGAATGTGTCGGAACTGTAGCTTATAAGCTAAATCTGCCAGAAGAGCTCAGTGGAATACATAATGTGTTAGACATTTGCAACCTAAAGAAATGTCTAGCTGATGAATCGCTAGCAATGTCGCATAAGGACGTGCAGATAGATGAGAGCTTGAAGTTCGTTGAAAAACCTTTGTCGATCGAGGATCGACAGGTTAAGAAGCTTCGAAAGAAGCATGTGCCGATTGTAAAGGTAAAATAGGATGCCCGAAGAGGCCCAGAATACACGTGAGAGGTTGAATCCACAATGAAACAGAAGTACCCTCATTTATTTCAGTAAATATCAAGGTCGAGATGTAACACCACGTAAAAACGTGTCCAATTATGTGAAGACACGTGTCCTAAACCCTAATCATGTGAAAGATTGGGTTTGAAGGACTAAAGTTGTAAAACAATCAAAATATGAAACCGAAGGGACTAAAAGTGTCATCATGCCAAACTTGTGCCTCTGAATGACCACCCACAAAAAATATATTCTTAAACGAGTAATTAATTGGATATAAAAAGCCGTTTGTGAAAATAATCGAAAGATTATAAACTACTGGGGTTAAACGTGTCAACATCTTAATTCTTACCTCTCTGTGACCTTTTAACAAACCCGGGGCTTTGAAATATTCAAATATACTCTCAAGAATAAGTGATATAAATTTCATGAGGTTTCAAGATCGTTATGTATTGTTTACGCGAATTCCCAAGAATTAGGGTTTAAAGCGTCAACGAGGCGAAACTTATGTTTCCGGAAATCGTTTAACGAAACCGGGCCCAACGGTGTTTGGTTATACTCCCTAGATCATCCACAAACTAACTAGAAGGGTTAAAAGTTCCTAAAATGAAAGATATATTGCATTAGAAGGTACAGGGACTGAAAGTGACAAGTTTAAAACTTGTTTTGCTGGTAAGTGGGGTGGTGGCGTCGCGCCACAGCCCTCCCCTTTCACCGTGGCGTGCAGCGATGGCCTTAGTTTAACACTTCTCTAAACACTTGGGATGATCTGGAGCAACCTGAATTCACTATTAATAGGCCTTTAAGTTCAGCATCCTCACTTGCACTTTCACTCATAAATCTCTTCCAACTCTCTAGCTTGTGTTCTAATCTTTTCTGGAGGTTCCTGAATCAAAAGGAAGCTTGTTCTTGTAGAAAAGATAGCTAGGACCCTTTGTAAGTGTCTTAGCCCCCTTCCTTAGTTCAGTTTTTATTTTAAAAACCGAAAAGTCAAAGATATCGTAATTTAACTTTGACTTTTGGTTTAATCACAAATGGTCCAACCACTGTCCGAATTAAAAGTGGTTATGTGACCATAGTTAGGTAGGTGATTAACCCTTAAAAGGGCACCTCCTAATTATTTCGTTTGCCTAGTTAATTGTCGGGTCAAACTAATTGCATAAAAAGTCAAACTGACAAGAAATCTAAATAACACTTATAATTAACAATGCAGAGGTTATAAATCATATTTTATCATTCTAATAACTTGGTAATTAGTATTAGAACATGTCTAAGCATGTTCAACCCGACAATTATCAGAATAGGGCCGGTTCACAATCGAAAGTCGCAAAAGCTTGACTTTTGCTTTGACTTTCAGTTCTGACCCGATTAAACTTAATCCTTCCATGTTTTAAGCTTCCATTAGGACCACTTTATGTTGTAGTATAACCCCCCTGGAGTTATATTACCTGGTCCTTAGTAGTTTGAATTATATGCTCATGATCGTTATTATGCTTATAAATGCCATTTTTGCCCTTTTGACATATAAATGAGATTTTTAGAAATGTGAGGGGACAAAAACCTTTGTTACTGATATATAAGCTTGTCCCGGAAATTTGACATTAGTTCTTGGTCTCAAACAGAAGTTATGCTCGATATCGTAAATAGAAGCTTTTTATTAATTAAATTGCGATATCTTGCATAAAGCATATTTAAACTTGGATTTTGACCCAAAACTCATTACATACTGTTAAGATATTATTTTTAATGATTTTTGGGATCTTTGGTCAGATTATAAACTGATCAAATCATGGAGTTCATGTGTAATTCGGTAAATGACGATAATACACCTTTTATGCATAAAATGAGATTTACAAATGATTTGAATGCCAAACCTTTTCTTACTGATTTCATACATTAAATAAATTATTTTGAGCATTTAAAACTGATCAAAATCTCAGATTTACATAAACATCTTAATTATCGTCAATTAGCGAGTTTTACACTAATTAGGTACATAGTTTGGTTTAAAACCATATTTAACACCTAAGACTTGTTACCTACTGAATTTTTAAAAACAATTCAATATTATTACAGTAAGTATAAGTCATGAACTCAGACTTCCAAAAATGTCCTTAAAAGCATATGTGAAATGACCAAAATGCCTTTTCGGGGCATAGTTTGGCCATAAATGGTAAACCTCACATATATGTAATATCTTACTGATGTAATGTGATAAAATAAATATTTTTACTGATTAACATAGACCAGAACCTCAGTTTATTATAAAATCTCTTTTATAATCATTAAAATGACCAAAATGCCCTTACGGGACTTAAAATGGTTTTAAATACTTCTTGGGCATAAATGTTGACATCTTACTGATGTATTAGCATATTTTAAGCATAATAACATATGAGACTTGTATATAATTCATTTGGTTACCCGTTACGCATTTATGCGTTCGGATCGGTTTATGTGACTAGTTTACGTAAAATAGCTGAAACGGGTCTAACCTTGTCATAAACCCTCAAATTTCAGAATGTGTATAGTTTGCCCATATTATACAAGTATCCAAACTTTTCGGGCTTGAATCACATTCTATTCCGGTCTCCTCTTAATCTAGTGTATCGTACCGTTTCTAAAACTTTAAGTTAGCCGGTCTAGGTCCATGACCTAAATAAGACCCGTTAGCATTCTGAATTGGTTATATATTACCATCATTCCAGACTAGATCCACCCGGTAAAAGCTACTTGCATTTAGATAGATTGAATACGACTGAGTTATTTTGCTGTGAATCAAGTATTAGCTCAGGTAAATACTTTTAACTTATTTTCCCTTATACGGGCTTGGGATACAGTATTATAATAATACTGTTTGGTCGGGTATGAAATCATTTAATCGGATTGTGATTAATAAATTTGCATAACCTGTTTTAATCTGTTTTGTTTGATAACATAAACATTGGGGGTTAATACGACTGTGTCCTGGATATCCTCGGCTCATTTCATTTGAAAATGGCCACGACCTATGCACGGGGTGTAGGCATACACCTGACAGATGCAAATGCTAAAATATAAATAACCCACATGTTGCGGATAACTCCTTCGTGGTTTTTGTAAGTGGTGAGTCGGTTAATCACGACCGGCTTCCAAACCGGCCCCATATGTAAGACAAACATGTAAAACTGCATACAAGATTATCTTAAATAATTTTCCCAAGTTACAAAATGGTTTGTGCATTGTGCGCTTAAATCAATTTTCATAAACTCTTTTAAAAAAGAGTCAGTTAATTGTATTTACCAGTGAAAACTGACGTATTTTCCAAAGACTAAGTGACAGGTACTACTCGTAATAGGCTGTGAGTTACTTGGCGTCGAAATAGAGGATCTTGCAAGTCCTTAAAGATGCCATAAAGTCTGCTAGACTTCATTTTATACATTCTGTAATGATCCACCTGTGGATTTGATATTACAGACTCATTTATAATAAATACTTTGATATTTTCAAACATTTGGGTTTGTAATAATATTTTATATTCCAAGACTTCCGCTGTGCTATTCCGTTTTTGTTTGACCATGATGATATCAACTACGTCACGATACTCCCCACCGGGCCAACCGGTAATATGTGGAAATATCGAGGTGTGACACGAGATTTCTTTTAAGGGGGTGAGGATGTAACACCTTGTAAAATCACGACCAATATAATAAAGACACGTGTCATGGATTTAAACATGTAATGGATTGATCTGGAGGGACTAAAATTGACAAACAATGTAAATATGTAAGTATAAGGATCCAAAGTGTCAACATGCCATTCTTGTGCCTCTGATTGACCTCATATGACGTTCGTATTCTTTAATAAAATAAGGATCTTATGAAGCATAGGGATTAAAAGTGTCAACATGTTAAACGTTACCTCCGAGTGACCTTTTAACAATCCCAAAAACATTGTAATAATGGTATATGTTCCTCTCAAAGAATATTGGATATTAATTTTGTGGAGTATCGATGAAAACAAGACTTTTCGGGTGATCTTACAACTAACCGGGAGCTTGACGGAGTTAAAATAGGACCCAAGGCCCTAAATAGTTAACTATGGGGGCTCGCGTGAGCAGTACCAGCAAACAAAAAATGCACAGCTGCATGTTCAGCCAGTTCCACTGCCTTTGCATGCCTCAAATCGATACAAGGGACTGTTCCAATGGTTTTTCATGCACTAGGACAACTGGAATCATCAGGGATCATTGTAGGGACATGTGGAATGATCATATGAAGTAGAAATCCATATATAAAGCACTTGTTCTTCACTTGTTCATTTGCACATTTCAAATTCACTTCAAATCACTTTCTCTGGAGCTTCCTGGAGTTCAAGAGAGCTTTCTTCTGTTCTAATCTCGTGCTAAGAGTTCTTGTAAGCATTCTTAGCCTCTCTAGTTTAAGTTTTATTAGCTTAATGACCAAAAGTCAAAGCTATCGTAATTAAGCTTTGACTTAGTGATTAATCACTAATGGTCCAACCATTATTCGAATTGAAAGTGGCTATGAGTTGGTAATTATGTAGGTAATAAACCCTGAAAAGGGCACCCACTGATTATCACTCTAACTTGGTCAATTGTCGGGTCAAACTTATTAATAAAAAGTCAACAGAATCAGTTTTTACAAATAAATTCATAACTGATAATGTAGAGGTTATGGAACATGTTTTAACACTAAAATAACTTGGTAATTAATATAAGAACATGTTTAGACATGTTCAACCCGACAATTCTGAGTTTAGGCTCGATTCGGAACCGAAAGTCGCAAAAGTAGACTTTTGCTTTGACTTTCAGTTCTGAGCTGATTTAGCTTGTTTTAGATATGCCTTAGGGTTCCTTTAGGACCATATTATAGGTTAGTAAAACCCTCTGAGGTTATACAACTTGGTTCCATAGAAATCCTAGTTCATTGCATGTTTTCGTTAAATGCTTAAAAGTTGACCATTATGCCCTTTTGATATTAAAACGAGATTTTTGAAAATGTGAGAGGACAAAAACCTTTATTACTGATATTTAAGTATGTCCTAAAAGTTTGACATCAGATTATGGTCTAAAATAGGAGTTATGCGTGATATCGTAAAATAAAAGCTTTTTATTAATTAAACGACAATTTTGACATAAAACCCATTTAAACCCAAATTTTGACACCAAACTTGCCACCTACTGTTAAGATATAATATTTAGGGATTTTTGGAAATTTTTGTTAAATTTTAAACTGATCATAACATAGGGTTCTTGCATTGACTCGGTAATTGACGGTTATGCCATTTTTGCTAATAAAAAGAGTTTTACACATCCTTTACATATCAAACCTTTTGCTACTGATTTTATACATCAAATAAATTATTTTAAACAGTAGAGGCTGATTCAAAACTCAGATTTCCTTAAATAACCCGAAAATCGCCAAATACCGACTTTTACGCTTTTTAAACGCATAGTATGAGTTAAAACTATATTTGACACCCAAAACTCATTACCCACTGATATTATAAGTAAATTTTTATACTTAAACAGTAAGTAAAAATTTTGAACTCAGATTTCCAAATTTGACCCTTATAGCATATGTGAAATGACCAAAATGCCCCTACGGAGCATAGTTTGGTCATAAATGATAAATTTCACATATGTATGATATCTTACTGATTTAACTTATCAAAATAAATATTTTTACTGATCATTTTAGACCAGAACCTCAGATTACTATTTAACCTCTTTTATAAACTTTAAAATGACCAAAATACCCTTACGGGGCTTAATTTGGTTTTAAATTTATTTTGGGCATAATGTAAGGTATCCTACTGATATCATAACATATTTTAAGCATATTAACTTGTGAAACCTGTATATGACTCATTTGGTTACCCGTTATGCGTATTCGCGTTCGGTACGGTTTATGTAACTAGTTTGCATAAATTAACCGAAACGGGTCAAACCTTACCATTTTTACTTCAAAATCCAGAATATACTTAGTTTACCCATTTTATACAAGTCCTTATACTTGTTGGGTCTAAATCACATTCTAATCCGGTATTCGCTTAATCTTGCGTTTTGAACCGTATACATTTCTTTAAAACTAACCGGTCTAAGTTATAGCTTAATAAGATCCGTTAGGAATCTAATAGGTTATTAAAAACCTTCGTTCCAGATTAGGAGCCCTGTAAAAGTTATCTGTACTTTCTTATTGATATACGGCTGGGATAAAAATTATATTTTTGCTCAGGTAAATACTTTTAACTTATTTTCCGTTATACGGGCTTGGGATACGATACTTAATAATACCGCTTGGTCGGATATTGAATCTTTAATCGAATAATGGTTAAATCATTGAGATAACCCGTTTAATCTGTTTTGTTTGTTTTAAGCCTTTGGGGGGAGGGGTTAATGATCATGTCCTGGATATCCTCGGCTCATTCATTGAAATGGCCACGAATTAAGCACGGGGTGTAGGCACACACCTGCCAGTGCGTATGTAAAAAGATATACCCGCTTGTTGAGGATAACTAGCCGTGGGTTTATATTATGTGGTGTGTCTATTAATCTTGTTCCGGCTTCTATCTCGGATCCTGAATGTATGATAAACATATAAATCTTTTACAAGATTATTTTCAATAATTGTCCAGGTTATAAAAGAATATTTGTGCCTTGTGCATTAAATCAATTTTCTTAAATATTTTTTAAAAGTGTCTGCTAATTGTATTTACCAGTGTAAACTGACGTATTTTCCAAAAAGGTTAAGTGCAGGTACTAAGCGAAATGGGCTGGCTACTCCTAGTATCAAATAAAGAGTCTTGCAAGCTTTTGATGCTTAAATTTGTTGAACAATATTTTTTTTATTATCTTAGATCCGCCTGTGGATCCTTTTACAATCTGTTGTGTAATATTTTATGTTACTTTTAGACTTTCGCTGTGCATTGAACTGTGATTATTTGACTATGATGATATCAACTACGTCACGATACTCTGCACCGGGCCCACCAGTAATACGTGGAAATATCGGGGTGTGACAGGGTGTTCGATGTACGATGTCAAAAACCCGAAACCGAAAACCGTTGATGAAGAATGTTGAAGACAGTTGATGAATGGAAGTTCTGAATGTGATGAACGTTGAAGATGGTTGAACGGAGGAAGTTAATAACAAGTTGTCAGAGATGGTGGTGATCATCGGAGATGATGAATGGTGAACGGAGGTGATGACCGGAGAGGTGTTCCGGATGATGATGATTTCCCGGTGTCTCAGATGAACTAAGTGCAGTATAACTGTACGATCTCGGATGAAATGGAGATCTGTGAATGAAAGACGATGGATTTCGAGATGCAAGACGATTTATCCGTGATGATTCGAGACTTAGTAATCTGATCTGAGATTTTTGAGATGCTGATATGAGACGTAAAAAGATGTATCAATTGATGAATTGATGATGATGAAAGATGATGATGATGAAACGAATGAAATGATGTTGACAGATGATTTTAATTGATGATGATGAATGATGTCAGACTATTCAAAACGTTTTTCTTAATTTTTTTAACTTTTAATAGCCTTTTAAAAGATAATAAAAGCAAAATATAATGATCTTTGGTAAAAAACTGATGAACACTATGATGAACGCGAAGAACACGATGAAGAACCCTAAGAACACGATGAAGATCTTCAACCAAAAATCAAAATTTCTTGAATGTTTGATATCTAAATGGCTCTGATGCCAATTGTAAGTCCCGAAAATCCGGATCAAACAACGATATCAAACGATCAGCAAGGATGGGCGGAATCCAAACTTGATGATCTTCAAGAAATAAAGAACAAGATGAAGATTGATGAAATATTTTTTTGAATTGAAAGCTTAATCTTGCATACAATTAGAATTGTGTAATACAAGATTCAAAAACTAATCAACCAACCCCTAACTCCTAATTTCCATTAACTATTTATAGTAAGGGTTTCCCCCAAAACACTAGGCCCATTATCCCAAAGCCCACTCCAATACCCACCTTCTAGAAACATGGTCCATTAGCCTATAATTCCTACTAATCCATAAACCTATAGGGCCTAACAATAATATAACAAGAATTAACACAAGATTATTGCTAAAACTTTAAGAGCTTTTAGAAATGTTGTAAGAGCAAGAAGAAGAGAATTATATAACTTATGAAAGTGTATACATGAGGTGCATTTTCTCTTCTACCTTGAGCTAGTATTTATACTACAAAAAGATTAACTATTTGGTAGACAAGGTTAATGATGTATTGCAAAATACATCTCTTATTCGTGTATAGTTTGTAAAGTTTTCCATTATATTTAGTTATGTTTTCGTTAGAATGTGCATACTTTGATGAAATCTTGTGTTTCCAGGTCGTTTGTGCTAAAAACGTTGAAAAACTGAAGTGTTAAAGGTTGGGAAACAAGTTTAAAAGAGTTAGAAAAAATTCTGAAGTTTTGGGATGTTGAATGTCACGGCCCCAGCCCCGGTTTGACCCGGTCAGGAGCCGTGAGACAGGAACCCGTGGTATCTATGATGCGACAACGGAAGATTTTACAGGATCTTTTTAAAACTCAAAATGCCCGAATATTTTATTTCATCGTTCGGGATAAACCCCGTTATTTTTACAATAGAGGAATTTCATAAGTAAATTCCCTGATTTATTAAAACATGTTTATTCATTTTAACTGAGCCACCTCTTCAAGCTTGTTAGGGCTCCGTAGCACGTTTTCCTTGATTTACAGCAGGTCGCCTGAAACATGTTTTAAAAATATTTTGTCAGCGGGGAAATACTGGTGAATCATTCATTTTGATAAAATGACACATAGTTATAAATTACAGCATAAGAGCGATTACAATGGCTTCTATCTTATTTTTATCTGGCGCCGTGTCACCTGGTGATGATGGTTATACCACTATTGGGTCTTTCCCCAAGTAGTGACGTTTATCAGTGTTAGGATTTATTAGCCTAACCGTGAGAAATTAGTAATGTGCTCAATACCCCACTAGCCAGTGATTAAGATAACCACGACTTAATCCCTGTAATTATAACATTTGAAAATGGAGTATTGAAAAATACTTTTGATAAAAAGAGAATGACTCACTTTGTAGATTTATACGGGCAGAGTTTAGCCTACTGATAAGCCTGATAACCTAATTTAAACAACAATGCATACGAACTAGGTCAGTAACTAATACAGCATTTACGATAACTCACGAGATTAAACCCTCGCGACGAATGACAAAGTGCAATACTTAAACATCCATCGAATTCACGACGAATGACAAAGTATAAACCCAATTTGAGCAGCACTTAAACATTCATCGGATAGTTTCAATCGACCGGACATTGAATCGTAGCAGCGATCGAGTTAATACCCTGTATCGTAGCAGCGCCTCGCTGTAATAATTGAAATTTCGACCTCAGAGCAGTGAGAATTCATTTTTGAACTTTGGTTTCGACACAGATGAATTGCCTCTGATCAAATCTATTTATAGGTGAAATTTAGGCCTGTCGCGGCCCGCGTGAACCCTCGGCCGATCCTTACGCGGCCCGCGTAGCCACCTAGTCTACGTGTAGGGTTGCTGGGTCATCAGTAGGTGTGCCACGTGGATGACACGTGGATCCGGAACGCTTATCCGGTCAACCCAACTTTGATGCGGCCCGCGTAAGGTTAAGCTTACTTTTACGCGGCCCGCCTGAAGACCATAAATTTGCTTTTCTTGATTTTTCATGCACAGTATGGTTTCAGGGGTCTGGGTTTCTACTTATGGGTTAGTTTTAGGACATTTTTGAAAGTCCTTACATCCTCCCCACCTTATTTAAAATCTCGTCCTCGAGATTTATTGAAATAAGTGAGGATACTTTCGCTTCATTTCCGATTCAAGCTCCCAAGTGTACTCGGGTCCTCTTTTTGAATTCCACTTGACTTTGACAAGTACTAACCGTTTGCATTTGAGAAATTTAACCTTTCTATCTTCTATTTGAAGAGGTTTCTCAACAAATTTTAACTTTTCGTTTACCTATATATCTTGAAGAGGTACTACCAATGATTCATCCGATAGACATTTCTTGAGGTTAGATACATGAAATACATCATGTACTCCAGCTAACTCTTCTGGTAGTTGTAACCGATAAGCAACTGGTCCTATACGTTGGATCACTGGAAATGGTACTACGTACCTTGGGATTAGTTTTCCTTTCTTACCGAACCGAACTATTCCTTTCCAAGGAGAAACTTTCAAAAGTACCTTGTCTCCAACTTGAAACTCTAACGGCTTACGTCGATTATCTGCATAACTCTTTTGGCGATCTCGAGCCGTCTTGAGTCTTTCCTTGATTTGAGTGATTTTGTCAGTAGTTTCTTGTACTATTTCAGGACCTGATAATTGACTTTCTCCTATTTCTGCCCAACATACTGGAGTTCTGCACTTTCGTCCATACAGTGCTTCGAACGGGGCAGCTTCAATGCTTGAGTGATAACTATTATTATAGGAGAATTCAATCAAAGGTAGGTGGTCATCCTAATTTCCACCAAAATCTATCACACATGCCCTAAGCATGTCTTCCAGGGTTTGGATCGTCCTTTCACTTTGTCCGTCTGTTTGAGGATGGTATGCAGTGCTTAATTTTTGTTGAGTTCCCATAGCTTCTTGGAAACTTGTCCAGAAGTGGGAAGTGAAACGACTATCCCTATCTGATACAATGGAGAGTGGAACTCCATGTAAGGATACTACTGCATCTACATACAACTTGGCTAACCTTTCCATGCTAAAGGTTTCTTTCATAGGTAGAAAATGAGCTGATTTGGTTAATCGATCCACAATTACCCAAATTGCATCATTACCTTTTCTGGTTTTGGGTAACTTAGTAACAAAGTCCATTGTTATGAGCTCCCATTTCCATACAGGCATTTCTAATTGTTGTAGTAGACCTGAGGGTTTCTGGTGCTCTGCCTTAACTTGTGAACAAGTAAGACACTTAGAAACATATCTAGCTATGTCCTGTTTCATTCCTATCCACCAGAAATTATTCCTTAAATCTTGGTACATCTTATTGTTACCAGGATGCATGGTATACCTAGATTTATGAGCTTCTTCTAAAATCTTATCTCTTAATTCTCCTTGCTTAGGTACCCAAATCCTTTTCTTATGGAATCTCCAAATTCCATCATTTCCTTGCTCTAATTCTTTTATTCGTCCTTTCATTCCTTCAGCAACATCATGGATTGCTGTTTCCTGAATATCCTTCAGTTGTTCCATTAAATCTAACTGTAGATTTAATCTAAGAGCACGAACTCGCTTTTTCTTTTCATGATACTTACAACTTAAGGCATCTGCAACTACGTTTGCCTTTCCTTCGTGATATTGAATATCACAGTCGTAGTCACTTAGGATTTCCATCCATCTCCTTTGCCTCATGTTTAATTCTTTTTGCCCAAATATATATCTTAAACTTTTATGATCTGTATAGACAGTAAACTTACTTCCGTACAGATAATGTCTCCAAATCTTAAGGGCAAAAATTATGGCGCCTAATTCTAAATCATGAGTCGTATAGTTTTCCTCGTGCTTTTTCAGTTGCCTTGATGCATACGCAATTACCTTCTTGCGTTGCATTAGCACACATCCTAATCCTAGTTTTGAAGCATCACAATATACTTCAAAATCTTCTGTTCCTTCTAGTAAAGCTAGAATTGGAGCATTAGTTAATTTCTGCTTTAAGGTCTTAAAAGCTTCTTCCTGTTTAGGTCCCCATTCAAACTTAACTGCTTTACAAGTTAGCTTAGTTAATGGTACAACTATTTTGGAAAAATCCTTAATAAACCGTCTATAATATCCAGCTAAACCTATAAAACTTCTAACTTCCATCGCTGATTGCGGAACCTTCCATTTGGTGATTGCTTCTATCTTAGCAGGATCTACGTGAATACCTTCGTGCTTCACCATGTGTCCTAAAAATTGCACTTCTTGTAACCAAAATTCACACTTTGAGAATTTGGCATAAAGCTTTTCCTTTCTTAACAAAGTTAAGAATATATATAAGTGCTCACAATGCTCTTCCTGGCTTTTGGAATAAATAAGTATATCGTTGATGAAGAAAATTACAAATTTATCCAAATACGGTTTACAGATTCTATTCATCATGTCCATAAATCCTGCAGGAGCATTTGTTAACCCAAAGGGCATGATTGTAAACTCGTAATGACCATACCTAGTTCTGAAAGCGGTTTTAGGTATGTCTTCTTCTTGTACCTTCAATTGATGATATCCGGAGCGTAAATCTATCTTAGAAAAGTATCTAGCTCCTTGGAGTTGATCAAAAAGATCATTAATCCTAGGTAATGGGTATCGATTCTTAATTGTAACTTTATTCAATTCTCTATAATCGATACACATTCGCATCGAACCATCTTTCTTCTTCACAAACAACACTGAAGCTCCCCACGGGGATGAACTAGGTTGTATGAATCCTTTGCTTAATAATTCATCTAATTGCTTTTTCAATTCTATCATTTCAGTGGGTGCTAACCGGTAAGATGCTTTGGCTATCGGTGTTGAAGAAACACTAACTAAATGGTCGGAACCGAGATAGTTAGGGGGTTTGAATCCGCATAAAAGGTTAGCTCTCTCTCGGTTGATTCAGTTGTAATGGAATTCCTTCTCCGGTGATTCTGCAAAAAAGAACACCGTTAGCCTCGTCAAGGGGAGAAGAGGGTTCTCTCCTTGACCCGACTCCGGCGTGAGAATAAGTATTGGTATCGGAGAAGATAAGTATTTGAGGAGTGAGAGTAATCTGAGTTTATACCTGAACAGTTCTCTTATTTATAACCGGGAGTTTGGGAGGGAAAACCTGTTATTGAAAAGATGACGGAAGATGCTAACGCCGTAGCGGTTATCTTTTCTTCCGTTAAGTTCTTTGATCCTTTGTCAAGTTTTCTCGATCCGATGTGAGTGCACACGGATCGTGGTTTGATCTATGGCTGGGGATTTGCCACGTGGAAAGAGATTAAGTGGAGATTACTCTCCAATTGCATGCCTTTGTTGTGATTTTAGAATTGTTTATGGTGATGACACGTGTCCAGACGGTTATAACCGTCTGGGTGGTGCACGATTGTATTTCCTTCTAGATTATTGTTGTAATCTGGTGTGACACCTTACCGTGTGGACGCAGATGAATAACTCCCAGGTCTGGGCAAAATAATATCCAAGTCTGGATACTTAGGCGGAGGTATCTGAACAAAAGGTTTTGATCCTTTGTTAATTTGGGGAAGGCGCAAGGATTCATGTTATCCTTTGGGCGCGTGATTATAAGTTACTGATTGTTTTCTTCCTTTAATAAGACCCATGCGCGGCCGCGCAAGGTTAAAAAGGTTGAAAAACCCAGTTTGTGGTATGGTCTCAAATCCTTTTTATGAGGTTTTTGGGACCTTACCCCTTCAAGTCCCCCCAGTCTAGTGTTGTACTTATGCAAGTAAGTGGAGCACTGGACTTATGAGAGGGAAAAAGTTTTTGGGCGTGTCAAAATAAGAAAGCTTCTATGAGAAGATTTATCTTGTTGGAAAAAGGAAAAAATCTTTGCAATCATGCTCTGACACGTGATGACGTCAACTGGCAGTAAGAATGGGTATTTTTCTCTTTGTCTTGAAATTCGTAGTGGCGCTTGTCAGACCTTATTAATGAGGATATGACCTTGGTTCCTGTAGCGCCGTTCGGATGTGACATGATTCGGACAACTAATGATGAGCAGGGTTCCCGTTTTCCGAGGTTGAGTTTTTGTATATATATGTATTAGGATGCCTTTTTGTCATTAACTTGGAGAAGATGAAGGGAAAAAGTACCGTTCGTTCCCGACGTCTTTCAGACATCTTAGTGGTCCGTGATGCTGTTGAAGCCTTACTCCTTCTTGCTAATTCTTCGCCGTTGATGTTTACCGAGGAAGAAAATGCTGTTGTTGTTGGCCCTTCCCTGATTGCCGGTGCTGGTGATAAAATCTTCCGGCCAGATAGGGTTTTTGATGCTAGTGGTGGTGTGTTGGATGCCGATGGACTGATGGCTCGTTTTCCGACTCTCCGTCCGAGTACTTGTGAGTTGGTGTATCACCGTCGTCAGAAAAAACCTTCGGTGAACATAGGTGAAGATGAACCTATGGTTGGTTAGGTTTGGGAGCTGTTTCATCCCGTCTTTTGATTGTATATATAAGTCTGTTAGTATAAACTTATTTTTTGAAGATCACGGGTGTGATCGGTGTTTAATGTCTGTTGTTTGATCATCTTGCTATCTTGTAGAAGCAAGGTTTTTTGTTTGAATATTTTAGTTTCTGGAACTAAAATTGTGAAGATCATTGTCATGATCTTGTCCCTGAAGTGTTTTGTTACACTTGGTGATATGTCGATAATGTATTTACTTCATACGTGTTTGAATTACAATATGTTGCATGTTTTTAATTGCTTTTTGGATAGGTAAGGCGAATGAGAGATGGTATTGTGCTCATGTTTGAACGTTTGTCTAAAAGGCGTAGCAGCTTGCCTTTTTTAGACTGTTCATGAGGTATACAATGTTTGACCATATTGTTTTCGCGCGAACCCAAAAAATTACATGCAATTTGTAATAAACAGTGATATAAGTAGGAATGATGTTTGTATTGATAAGAGCGCAAGGCTTTGTGATACAAGTCATAATAAAGAAAGACATTGCCTGTATATTCTTTCCGCTTTTGAAGACTTAGTTCATATGTAACACCTGCGCAGCTGTTGTGCGTTCCAGGTGCGGGGGATGAGGGTCCCATCGATCCTTTTTAGGGTGTATGCCCCTTTGCCTAAGACCTCGTTAATGACGTATGGTCCTTCCCATCTTGGCGCTAATTTGCCCGGCTTTTCAGCGTTTGACGCCTCATTGTCGCGCAATACGAAATCGCCGGGGACAAATGTGCAAATGCGGACGCGCGCATTGTAGTACTTCTCGAGTTTGGATTTGTACCTTGCTTCTGTTATCGCGGCGTTCTCGCGCCTTTCTTCCAAAAGATCCAAATCCATTCTTCGCTCTTGTTCGTTGTTCTGAGTTTCCATGGCTATCATGCGCGGTGATGGTAAACCTATCTCGGCTGGAATGACGGCCTCAGATCCATAGACTAAACTGAACGGAGTCTCACCAGTGCTAGTCTTTGGCATTGTTCGATGCGCCCAGAGGATGCTGGGAAGTTCGTCAACCCATCCTCTGCGCGCTGTCCCGAGTCGCGCTTTTATGCCGTCAACGATCTGTTTGTTTACACTTTCTACCTGTCCATTCGCTTGAGGATGCGCAACGGAGGCGAAGTTATGCTCGATCTTCATTTCTTTAAACCATTTTTGAAGATCTTCTGCGGCGAAGTTGGTACCATTGTCGGAAATAATGCGCAATGGTAATCCGAATCTGCAAATGATATGCTCCCATATAAATTTGCGGATTACCATTGCTGTTGTTGAGGCCAAAGCTTTAGCCTCCACCCATTTTGTGAAGTAATCCACCGCGACGATGATGAACTTTACCGCACCTGGCGCGTCAGGAAATGGACCGACAAGATCGATGCCCCACTGCTGGAATGGCCAGGCGGAAGTAACAGGTATTAGTGGACTTTTAGGTCGGAGTGTCTTTGGTGCGTGGCGTTGACATGCCTCGCATCTTCTTAACAGGTCGACTGCGTCCATGTGCATTCCTGGCCAGTAGTATCCAGCACTCATTATTTTTGCCACAACCATGCGCGGTCCCGCGTGTATCCCGCATAATCCTTCGTGAATTTCTCTGACAAGGTACTGGGCGTCTGTTTTATCGACACAGCGTAGTAATGGGCCCATGAATGATTTCCGGTATAGGACGCCATCGGCCATTTCGTAATTTACTGCCTTGTGTTGTATTTTCCGAGCTTCTGTCTTTCCTTCCGGTAGCTTTCCGTGTTGAAGGTACAAGATAATCGGAGACATCCAAGATGGATCTCCCATTTCTATAACGTTTACTTGCTTGATATGAATGGAAGGGTTGGATAATACCTCTATGCGTACTTCCTTTGCTAAGTGCTGAAAGCTGGTAGCAGCTAACTTGCTTAGCGCGTCAGCATGTTTGTTCTCGCTTCTGTTTATGTGATTAACTTTGAATGTTTGAAATTGGCTGATTAACATCCGCGCTTGTTCAAGGTACAATGCCATAGCTTCTTTTGCATCGTAATTGCCATTAACTTGCTCGGCTACCAGTTTTGAATCAACGTTAGCTTCAAGATTTCTTGCCCCCATTTTCAATGCTAAACGAAGGCCTGCCAAGAAGGCTTCATATTCGGCTTCATTATTCGTACTTTTGAAATCTAATCGTATAGCATACGTGAGCTCGTGGTTGTCTGGGCTGATTAATCGGAGACCTGCTCCTGCTCCATCGTCATTGGAAGCACCATCTGTGTGTAAGATCCAGACTCTATCGTAGAAAACAGGTGTTGGGTTCTGGATTGCCTCACATTCTTGTATTTTATCGATAGGAACTTCAGTGGCGAAGTCTGCTAACACTTGCCCTTTGATTGCGGGTCTTGGTCTGTAAAAAATGTTGTAACCTCCCAGTTCAATTGCCCATTTGGCCAGTCGTCCCGCTATGTCGGGTTTGGATAAGATCTAGCCTAGGTGGTAATTGGTAAGAACTGTGATGACGTGACCCGAAAAATACCTGCGTAGACGTCGGGATGCATGTACTAGTGCTAGGACTAGCTTTTCTATTATTGAGTACCGAGTTTCTGGGCCGGTAAGCATTTTGCTGATGTAATAGATTGGAGTTTGGATGTTCTCGCGTTCCACCATTAATACAGCACCGACCGCTACTTCCGCGGCAGATAAATATAAAATTAGTGGCTCTTTTTCTTTTGGTGCTGTCAATGTTGGCAGCTGAATTAAACATTCTTTCATTTGTTTGAATGCGGTTTCCGCTTCAAATGTCCACTGAAAGTCAGCTTTCTTTGCGCAGTTTCGTAGCGTACTGATGAATGGATAAGATTTTGCTGCGTGATTAGCCAAAAATCTGTTCAAAGCCGCTAAGCGTCCAGCGAGCCTTTGCATTTCTTTAACTGTTGCGGGTGACGGCATTAGCTGAATAGCCTGCACCTTTTCTGGATTTACTTTAAAACCGTCTTTTGTGACGATGAATCCTAAAAATTTTCCTTCTTCCATACCGAAGGAGCATTTAGTTGGGTTGAGTTTTAGGCTCACGCTGCGCAAGGAGTCGAATGTGCGCTGAATATTATCAAGCATTGTGCCTTCCTCATGGCTCATGATGACGAGGTCATCCATGTATACCTCGACAGTCTTACCAATGTCATCTTTGAAAATTGTGTCCATTAGGCGTTGATAAGTTGCGCCTGCGTTGCGCAGGCCGAACGACATTTTGGTATAACAGAAAATGCCTTTATCTGTGCGGAACGCTGTTTTGTCTTCGTCTTCTTCTTTCATCTGGACCTGATGATAACCCTTGTAACAGTCAAGAAAACATTTCCATCTGAATGATGCTAGAGAGTCGACTTTCTTGTCTATCTCTGGAAGCGCGTAACAATCTTTTGGGCATGCTTTATTCAGGTCTTTGAAGTCGACGCACATTCTCCACCCGCCGCTATGTTTTTGTACCATTACTGGGTTGGCTACCCATGTATGGTATTTTACTTCGCGCAAGATTCCCGCATTAAGTAACTCTGCTACTTGCTCGTCCATTGCTTTTGCTTTTTCTTCACTGAAACTGCGCCTCCCCTGAGCAACAGGTTCTACTGATGGCTTGATGTTTAGACAATGTTGCGCGATGTCGCATGGGACTCCAGTCATGTCTGCTGGGCACCAGGCAAATACATCTTTGTTGTTAGACAATAACTCTTTTAGTTGTATGCGTGTTGCTGGTGAAATGGCTGGTCCTAACAGAATGGTCTGTTCTGGGTACTCGTTGTTTAGAACCCATTTCTCTGGTTCATTTGGTGCCGAAGGTTTGACTACCTTTGCTGGTGGTTCGTCGTCTACGAACATGACTTCTTTGCTTGAATAGAGTATTGCAACTCCAGTTTCTGTCGGAAATCCACAAGCAGCGTGCGGAATGGAAGTGATCATGCTAAATTCCCTTTGTGACCTTCTCCCGAGCAAGACATCATGACGTGATGTTGCCGGCATGACCATGAAATTGACTGTAACTGTTCGTGAGTGCTCGCCATCGGATAAGGTCACCGGGAAAACAATTTGCCCTAATGGGAATACAGCTTCATTACAGAATCCGGTGAGAGGAAAATCGACCGGCTCTAAACGTGCTTTATCTTCTGGATCGAGTTGTTTAAAGCACTGTTCGTATATGATGTCCATCGAGCTTCCTGGATCTATGAACATATAGTCAGTTCGGTAATGACCGAAAATACCAGTGATAATCACTGGTCGTTCTTCCTGAGGGCCCCCAGGAACAACGGGGAACACCACTTGCTGTTCTCTCCAATGTTGATCATAGTTTCGTTTATTTGGTCTTCGTGATGGACCTCCCTGAATCATATGTATTTGTTTTTGATAACTACTATATTGGCTGGATTGGATGTCCTCCCTACGTGGTGTTGGTGGATCCAATACTAAGGTATTAATTTCTTTTCCAGATCTGATGTTTGACAAATTAGATCTGGCGATTTGAATAACGATTGTGTTTAAAGCAGCTTGACATCTGCTAAACCAATGTTCTGGAGATTCCTCTAGCTGTAAATTGTTTCCGACGTTTGGTCGAGGACCAAGTTGTCGGTGAGATGACGAAATTTCTGCCATGTGCAAAAACAGAAAACGGAATGAACTGAATCGAATCGAGATAGAAACTAGAAAAACTGAGAAAACGGTGGGCGCCAATGAAGAAACACTAACTAAATGGTCGGAACCGAGATAGTTAGGGGGTTTGAATCCGCATAAAAGGTTAGCTCTCTCTCGGTTGATTCAGTTGTAATGGAATTCCTTCTCCGGTGATTCTGCAAAAAAGAACACCGTTAGCCTCGTCAAGGGGAGAAGAGGGTTCTCTCCTTGACCCGACTCCGGCGTGAGAATAAGTATTGGTATCGGAGAAGATAAGTATTTGAGGAGTGAGAGTAATCTGAGTTTATACCTGAACAGTTCTCTTATTTATAACCGGGAGTTTGGGAGGGAAAACCTGTTATTGAAAAGATGACGGAAGATGCTAACGCCGTAGCGGTTATCTTTTCTTCCGTTAAGTTCTTTGATCCTTTGTCAAGTTTTCTCGATCCGATGTGAGTGCACACGGATCGTGGTTTGATCTATGGCTGGGGATTTGCCACGTGGAAAGAGATTAAGTGGAGATTACTCTCCAATTGCATGCCTTTGTTGTGATTTTAGAATTGTTTATGGTGATGACACGTGTCCAGACGGTTATAACCGTCTGGGTGGTGCACGATTGTATTTCCTTCTAGATTATTGTTGTAATCTGGTGTGACACCTTACCGTGTGGACGCAGATGAATAACTCCCAGGTCTGGGCAAAATAATATCCAAGTCTGGATACTTAGGCGGAGGTATCTGAACAAAAGGTTTTGATCCTTTGTTAATTTGGGGAAGGCGCAAGGATTCATGTTATCCTTTGGGCGCGTGATTATAAGTTACTGATTGTTTTCTTCCTTTAATAAGACCCATGCGCGGCCGCGCAAGGTTAAAAAGGTTGAAAAACCCAGTTTGTGGTATGGTCTCAAATCCTTTTTATGAGGTTTTTGGGACCTTACCCCTTCAAGTCCCCCCAGTCTAGTGTTGTACTTATGCAAGTAAGTGGAGCACTGGACTTATGAGAGGGAAAAAGTTTTTGGGCGTGTCAAAATAAGAAAGCTTCTATGAGAAGATTTATCTTGTTGGAAAAAGGAAAAAATCTTTGCAATCATGCTCTGACACGTGATGACGTCAACTGGCAGTAAGAATGGGTATTTTTCTCTTTGTCTTGAAATTCGTAGTGGCGCTTGTCAGACCTTATTAATGAGGATATGACCTTGGTTCCTGTAGCGCCGTTCGGATGTGACATGATTCGGACAACTAATGATGAGCAGGGTTCCCGTTTTCCGAGGTTGAGTTTTTGTATATATATGTATTAGGATGCCTTTTTGTCATTAACTTGGAGAAGATGAAGGGAAAAAGTACCGTTCGTTCCCGACGTCTTTCAGACATCTTAGCGGTCCGTGATGCTGTTGAAGCCTTACTCCTTCTTGCTAATTCTTCGCCGTTGATGTTTACCGAGGAAGAAAATGCTGTTGTTGTTGGCCCTTCCCTGATTGCCGGTGCTGGTGATAAAATCTTCCGGCCAGATAGGGTTTTTGATGCTACTGGTGGTGTGTTGGATGCCGATGGACTGATGGCTCGTTTTCCGACTCTCCGTCCGAGTACTTGTGAGTTGGTGTATCACCGTCGTCAGAAAAAACCTTCGGTGAACATAGGTGAAGATGAACCTATGGTTGGTTAGGTTTGGGAGCTGTTTCATCAAGACTTTTACAAGACTTTTGGCGATTCAGGAATTTATTCGTCATTTGTTCCTTTTCGTATTCGGGACAAAATTTTCTTTCTACAAGACTTTTAAATTCTTCCCAATTCATAGCATAAGCCATCCTCCTTCCTTTGGCTTGAAGTACCGTATTCCACCATTCTAGCGCCCCTTCTTTAAAAAGATGCGACGCGTACATGACCTTGTCTTCCTCGCCACATTTACTTATCATAATTACTGCTTCGGTTTTCTCCAACCAACGCAGAGCTGCAGTCGCCCCTTCATTACCTACAACTCAGCTGGTTTACAGGCAAGAAATTCTTTATAAGTGCAACCAGGCGTTACAGCTTTTATTTTCTTAAGGAGTGGAGCTTGTATCCCCTCGTTGTCGTTATTAGTATGGTTACCACCTCCATTTACTCTATTACTGAAATTGTCACCGTGTGTGCGTTTACTAGGAATAATTTGTTGAGGTTCAACAGGTTTCTGGGCAGCAGCCAGGATTGCGGGAATAAGATTGGCTATTCCTTGAGCAACGATATTCTCGATATCTTGCCTATTCAGAAATTGATCCTCATTGTTATGCTCAGATTGAATAACTTCATTATCAGGTTCATTACCAGCGTGTGCCATTTGGTAATTAATTTATATAAATAATTAGTATAAAATAAATAACCAAACATAACAAAATAGTCGCACATAATCACATTAACACGTATAGCCAAAATTGTCGATTTCTCGACTTCCATTTTTATATATTATATTATGCTTCCGTACACACTGTTATCTTACAAAAGTTTTATTTTTAGGTTATTTTACAGAGTTATATTTTTATTACTATTATTATTATTATTATTATACAAATACAGTGTCACAACCATACTCCCCCTAGTCCGCTGGTCTTTCAGAAACGATGTTCCCTTTCATCGTATTTCCAGGAGATTTGTTCTCCTATCTCCCGAATCTTATTCCTTGCATCCATTAGTTCTTCGCCAAAATGCCGAAGTTCTGCTAAGTTTTCATTACTCATTGGTGGGTTTGGTGCAGGTTCTGGGTCGAACTGAGGGAAAAAGGTATAAGGATTATTTAGGAGGTTTTGAAACTGCCAATTGTTGGTCCACCATTCGTCCATTCCTTGAGGTTGGGTGTGGATCAAAGGTTCTGGGATGGCTGGTTCCAAGTTTATTGGAAGTTGGGTTTCTACGGGATAAGGGAAGAAATTTGTATTGATAGGCCTAAGGATATCACAGCTTGCCTGTATGTGATCCAGTTCCTCCTGCAATGGTAATTCCTCAGCTTGCCTAGAACTTTCGCTAATTTCTACTTTTGTTTGCCTAGGACTTTCCCCAATTTCTATCCCTTTTCCTTTATCTATAGGATTCTCTATTTTGGGAATTCTCCTAGTCGCTGGTTTCCTTCTGCGTACACGCCTCCATCCCATAAATCTTCTTCTTTTCTTAGGTTTTGATTTCTCCGGAGGTGGAGCTTGGAATTCCATAGGTTCTTCCACATCGGCCAAGTAACCAGTAAAATCTCTGGAAACTTCTATTTTCACAGGATAGAGATTGAGATTCTCTAGCGCTTCAGATAATTCATTCATGCTGTTTAGCATTTATCTATAGGATTCTCTATTTTGGGAATTCTCCTAGTCGCTGGTTTCCTTCTGCGTACACGCCTCCATCCCACAAATCTTCTTCTTTTCTTAGGTTTTGATTTCTCCGGAGGTGGAGCTTGGAATTCCATAGGTTCTTCCACATCGGCCAAGTAACCAGTAAAATCTCTGGAAACTTCTATTTTCACAGGATAGAGATTGAGATTCTCTAGCGCTTCAGATAATTCATTCATGCTGTTTAGCATTTATGAAAAAACACACAAAATTTTAGGTTAAGAGTTTGTAAATTAAATTTTCAAGAATCACAAAAATGGAATCAAAATTTTAATATTAATTACAAATATCTAATAAACCATTTTATTGAAACAAAATATTTATTTTTAGTACAACTAATATTATTTTAAAGTTTCTGGCTAATAGATAATATGGGTGCTAATACTGGGTCAGGGTGTTGGTAGTCTAAAGGTTAGCATTTATTGCTACAGTGGCTAACATATAAAGATTTGCCCATTTTTCATCTAGTTCATCTTCCCATGGTGGATTATTGCCTATTTCCTGGGTTTCCTGTGACTTCATCATTTTCTCTTGACTTTTTCTAATAATCCAACTTCTTTTATTAGGGGTAAGTGGTTTCTCATACTGTGCCTTTCGAACAAATATTCCTTCCTCAGTATCTGCTGAGTATCTGGTGGAATTTGATTGGGATAAAGTTCTCTTATCTTTCGGTGAAATATCTAATTTACGATAGATATCCAAAATTCTTTGCTTACCCATACTGTAAATTAACAGATAGTCAAGATAGAAACACATAATCACAGAATGGCAATTTAGGAAGAATTAAGTATCTTTAAATACTTAATTGGCTTAAATCAGTGGCTCTTTCAGTAGCTCTGATACCACCTTTTCCTGTCACGACCCTAGCCCCGGTTTGACCCGGTCAGGAGCCGTGGGACAGGAACCCGTGGTATCTATGATGCGACAGCGGAAGATTTTACAGGATCTTTTTAAAACTCAAAATGCCCAAATATTTTATTTCATCATTCGGGATAAACCCCGTTATTTTTACAATAGAGGAATTTCATAAGTAAATTCCCTGATTTATTAAAACATGTTTATTCATTTTAACTGAGCCACCTCTTCAAGCTTGTTAGTGCTCCGTAGCACGTTTTCCTTGATTTATAGCAGGTCGCCTGAAACATGTTTTAAAAATATTTTGTCAGCGGGGAAATACTGATGAATCATTCATTTTGATAAAATGACACATAGTTATAAATTACAGCATAAGAGCGATTACAGTGGCTTCTATCTTATTTTTATCTGGCGCCGTGTCACCTGGTGACGATGGTCATACCACTATTGGGTCTTTCCCCAAGTAGTGACGTTTATCACTATTAGGATTTATTAGCCTAACCGTGAGAAATTAGTAATGTGCACAATACCCCACTAGCCAGTGATTAAGATAACCACGACTTAATCCCTGTAATTATAACATTTGAAAATGGAGTATTGTAAAATACTTTTGATAAAAAGAGAATGACTCACTTTGTAGATTTATACGGGCAGAGTTTAGCCTACTGATAAGCCTGATAACCTAATTTAAACAACAATGCATACGAACTAGGTCAGTAACTAATACATCATTTACGATAACTCACGAGATTAAACCCCCACGACGAATGACAAAGTATAAACCCAATTTGAGCAGCACTTAAACATTCATCGGATAGTTTCAATCGATCGGACATTGAATCGTAGCAGCGATCGAGTTAATACCCTGTATCATAGCAGCGCCTCGCTGTAATAAATGAAATTTCGACCTCGGAGCAGTGAGAATTCGTTTTTGAACTTTGGTTTCGACACAGATGAATTGCCTCTGATCAAATCTATTTATAGGTGAAATTTAGGCCTGTCGCGGCCCGCGTGAACCCTCGGCCGATCCTTACGCGGCCCGCGTAGCCACCTAGTCTACGTGTATGGTTGCTGGGTCATCAATAGGTGTGCCACGTGGATGACACGTGGATCCGGAACGCTTATCCGGTCAACCCAACTTTGACGTGGCCCGCGTGAGGTTAAGCTTACTTTTACGCGGCCCGCCTGAAGACCATAAATTTGCTTTTCTTGATTTTTCATGCACAGTATGGTTTCAGGGGTCCGGGTTTCTACTTATGGGTTAGTTTTAGGACATTTTTGAAAGTCCTTACATAGAAGTTGATCAAATTTCGAAGGAGTCTGTGACATAGATCTTAGCCATACACAATCTCTTGAAGCTTCATGTAGTGCAATGACTTCAGCATGATTTGAGGATGTTGCGACAAGTGTTTTTTTCTGAGAACGCCATGAAATTGCAGTTCCTCCATTCATAAATACATATCCAGTTTGAGATTTTGCTTTATGAGGATCAGATAAATAACCTGCATCTGCATAACCAACTAACCCTTCTTTTGAATCATTGGGATAAAACAAGCCTAAATCAACAGTACCTCGAAGATATCGAAAAATATGTTTAATCCATTCCAGTGCCTTTTAGTAGGAGCTGAACTAAATCTTGCTAACAAGTTCACTGCAAAAGAAATGTCAGGTCTCGTACAATTCGTAAGATACATAAGTGCTCCAATTGCACTGAGGTATGGTACTTCTGGACCAAGAACTTCTTCGTGATCCTCACAAGGACGAAATGGATCATTTTTGACATTAAGTGATCTAACGACCATTGGAGTGCTTAAAGGATTTGCCTTGTCCATATTGAAACGTTTCAACAGCTTTTCAGTATAATTCGTTTGATTCACAAGTATTCCATTGCTCATATGTTCAATTTGTAAACCAAGACAGTATTTGGTTTTTCCAAGGTCTTTCATTTCAAATTCTTTCTTTAAAAGAATAATTGCTTCATGAATTTCTTTTTGCGTCCCAATTATATTTAGATCGTCAACATATACAGCTATGATCACCTATCCTGATGTTGACTTCTTAATAAAGACACATGGACAGATAAGATTATTTGTATAACCTTTACTTGTCAAATACTCGCTCAAACGATTGTACCACATCCTTCCAGATTATTTCAACCTATATAAAGATCTTTGTAATTTGATCGAATACATTTCTTTGGGTTTTGAACTTAACGCTTCAGGGAGTTTAAATCCTTCAGGAACTTTCATATAGATGTCACCATCAAGTGATCCATACAAGTAAGCTATAACGACATCCATAAGATGTATTTCTAACTTTTTAGAAACTGCTAAGCCGATTAAGTATCTAAAGGTTATTGCATCCATAACGGGAGAATATGTTTCTTCATAGTCAATCCCTGGCCTTTGTGAAAAACCTTGAACTACAAGTCTCGCTTTATATCTTGTAACCTCATTTTTTTCATTTTGTTTTCGTATAAAAACCCATTTATACCCTACAGGCTTTACAGCCTTAGGTGTAACAACAATAGATCCAAAAACCTTTCGTTTGTTGGGTGAATCTAATTCAGCTTGCATAGCGCCTTTCCATTTATCCCAGTCATGTCTATTTTGACAATCATTGACAGATTTTGGTTCAGGATCATCATCTCCACCCATGATGTCACTTGCTATAGAATAAGAAAATATCTCATCAATATTTTCCATTTCATATCGGTTCCATATGATATGTGTATGCTCATAGTTGATTGATATATCTTTGTTAGTATCATCAACATCTTTCTCATGAGAGGTTTCAGTATTTACTGTTTTATCAAGATCATTCTCTTTGTGGTCAATTTCCTTTACAAGTGCTTTTCTTTTTCGAGGATTCTTATCCTTTGAACCGATTGGTCTTCCACGTTTCAAACGATTTTAAGATTCATGAGCTATCTTATTATCTATTGCCTTACTTGGGATCTTAACTCGAGCTGGAGCATTAGCAGCTAGTATATGAGATTTAGTAACTCTATTTGTATCAGTTAAAGCATCAGGCAATTGATTTGCAATGTCTTGCAAGTGTATTATCTTTTGAACATCTGTCTCATATTGTTTTATTCTTGGATCAAGAGGAGACAATGAAGGCACAGACCATGAGACATCATTTTCTCATTTTTTTTTATTTTCTCCCCCTAATGCTGGGAACATTGCCTCATTAAAACGGCAGTCATCGAAATGTGCTTTAAATATGTCACCTGTTAAAGGTTCAAGATATCGTATGGTGGAGGCTGTTTCATATCCAACATATATTCCTAACCTTCTTTGAGGTCCCATTTTTGTGCGTTGTGGTGGTGCAATAGGAACATGCACTACACACCCAAAGAGTTTAAGGTGGGAAATGTATGGCTCATGGCCAGAAACAAGTTGTAGTGGGGAGTACTTATGATTTGCACTTGGTCTCACATGAATCAGTGATCCAGCTTGTAAAATTGCATGACCCCAAACCGATAGAAGAAGTTTTGTTCTCATTATTAATGGTCTAGCGATTAGCTGTAAACACTTGATCAATAATTCAGCTATGTGTGTACATGAGCAACAAGGTGTTTGACAACAATTCCCACAGACATGCAATAATCATTAAAAGCATGTGATGTAAATTCACCAGCATTATCAAGTCTCACCATTTTAACAGTGTAACCAGGGAAATGTGCTCGTAGTTTGATAATTTGAGCAAGAAATTTTGCAAAGGCAACATTACGAGTTGATAATAAAGAGACATGAGACCATCTACTGGATGCGTCTATCAAGACCATGAAATATCTAAACGGTCCACATGGTGAATGAATTGGTCCACATATATCACCTTGAATTATTTCAAGAAACATTGGTGATTCTTTGTCAACTTTTAAGGACGAAGGCCTTATAATTAGTTTTCCAAGTGAACAAGAGGTACATAGAGGCATTTTATCTTATTGGGGGATCTTTTGATATTTCAATGGGTGTCCATGTGTGTTTTCAATAATTCTTTTCATCATTGTAGATCCTGGATGGCCTAGTCTGTCATGCCATAAGTTAAATGTCTCAGGATCACAAAAACTTTCTTTTACTGCCATATGTGCTTAAGGCACATTAATGTGTGTATAATGCAAACCAGAGTGGAGCATTGACAGTTTTTCCAATATATGATCTTTGCTCATGATGTGCAAATATTTTTTTATTATCAATAGTCCTTGACTGAGTATCATATCCGTTATGATATATGTTTTTGAAACTCAACAAGTTTCTCGTTGATTTTGGGGAAAATAAAGCATTCTCTATTAAGAGCTTTGTACCATTTGGTAATATTAAATTAGTTTTTCCCCCTCCTTCTATCAAGTTTGTAGGACCTGATATTGTATCAACGGTTCCTTTTGTTGGTTTCAACTCATAAAAATATTTCTTAGATTTAAGTATAGTGTGTGTGGCTCCACTATCCGCTATACATATATCTGCATCATTTGTTTGCTCTTGTGCTCCAGTGGTATTCATTTTAATCTTGAAAAATATAAAGAGAAATAATAATAAGTGTATAACGAAGGCATTATGAATTATTTTTTAATAAGAAGTTTATTTATTAGTTAAAAACGTTACATGAAAAGAAAGACTAATGAAACATAATAAAGATAGTTATAATAAAGGAAACTACATAATTGTTGCATATAATTATTATGGTTTAGCAACGTTTGTTTCAGAGTTCCATGTCATTGGTATAGTCGGCGACATTCAGTTCGACGTTGATATCATTAAAATTATCCACATGGTTCACCTCCTTTTCTTTTCTTTTGAGAGAGGCTTGGTAAAGTTCAAATAAATATGAAGGTGTACGACAAGCCTTTGACCAATGGTTTGTACTTCCACATCTGAAACAAGAAGTGCCATTGTTTTCGGACCTACTAGCTTCATTCCTTTTGTTATACTGGTTGGAATTGGTATTTTGTGGAGTCTGGTAATTGGGGGTTCTTTGATTTCGACCGCGACCACGTCCACAACCACGGGAATTACCTCGAAATTACTATTTCCTTTGAAGGAATGGTTGCGACCATTACCTTTACCAAAATGGCCACGGCATCGTCCCCATTTTCTTCCAGAGTCTTTAGTATCATCATTAATAATAACACTTGCTTCTTTAATGGCTAATGATCTAGTGTGACGAGCTTGATGATTTTTCATTAGTAGCTCATTGCTTTTCTCTACCACAGCCTCGTCCCCATTTTCTTTCGATATTGTTGTTGCAAGTTTATATTTGATGCATGAAATGTGGATAAAGTTTTCTCCAACATATATTCCTCCGTAACAATTTGTCCATAGAATCAGAGCGTTTAGCCTATTCTGAACAAAGCAGAGGTGTATTCATTCACCTTTTTAAAATCTTGGAACCTGAGATTGTTCCATTCATCTCTAGCAGTGGGAAGTAAAACTCCCCTTTGATGATCAAATCTGCTTTTTAAATCTTCCCACAAAACGTATGGATCCTCATAATTTGAATATTCAAATTGCAACATCTCATCAATGTGTTTATGGAGAAAGACATCTGCTTTTGCCTTGTCTTGATCACTACAATTATTCCCCTCCGTTATCGTTTCCAAAACTCCAATTGATTTGAGATGTCGCTTAACATGTGCCGTCCATGGCATATAATTTTCTCCGGTGATATAAAGAGTCGGGAATTCAATTTTGCGATGTTTGCCATTTTGTTGCTAAACATAAATAAGATAAATATTAAAATCTAAATACTCATTAAAAATGAGATAGCATACATAGGTACAACTATAAACAAATAAATGAATACATAAGTACTAAAAAGATGAGGTGGAAGCTCATACCTTAAGGTCGGCAACAATATTAATATTATGCCGGCCAATATTAAAACCGGGTGAATCATCTTCAAATTTTTTTCTTGAATAACCTTGAGAAGAAGAGTGTTTGTTGCGAAAAAGAATGAGATTGATAATTGGTAATTTATAGTGGTAAATTATAACCGTTTTGCAACGGTTATATTACCGTTTTATAGCCGTTATATAACGGATATATATATAGATTGAGGTTCCTGTAAAAAAGACCAAAAGTGTGAGAAGGGTAAGAAAGAATCTCAGCCATTAGATCTTTTGATCTAATGGTTGAGATCAATAGGGACCAAATTGTAAAATGTTTTTATTAGTTTGGACTGATTTGAAAATTGTATGGACAATTGTGTCTTTTACATCCACCTGAAAATAGGAAACTGTAAATCAATTCCCTAAAATTACGAATTCACTTTCTTCTTCCAGAATTCGAATCCTCCTCCTCCTTCTTCCAAAATTCGAATCATCGTCATCATAATCATCAATCATCATCAATCTGTGAATTTGAAATCAGATAATACTCTAAATCAGATAAGGTGGTTTCCGGACGGAATAACGCCCCCTTCTTATTTTTCCGATGACTGTGGCGACGGCTGTGTCGTGCCGGCGGTGGTTTGGGTGTCCGAAGGGGTAGGGGTTCCGGCAAGGTGGTTTCCGGTGGTTTGGTTCGAACGATAAAAAGACATCCAGCAAGGTGGTGTCGGGTGGTTGGCCACCTCTACACGACGGCGGTGGCAGAGCGGCAGTGGTGGTGCCGGCAATGGAGAAGAAGATGATACAGAGATGTAATGATTATTGAATGATGTTATATATGTGCTGAATGGTGTTATATAGTTTATTGAATGGTGTTATGTATGTGCTGAATGGTGGTATATACTTTATTGAATGGTGTTATATATGTGATGAATGGTGTTATATACTTTATTGAATGGTGTTATATATGTGTTGAATTGTGTTATATACTTTATTGAATGATGTTATATATGTGCTGAATGGTGTTATATACTTATTGAATGGTGTTATATACTTATTGAATGTTGTTATACACTTATTGAATGTTGTTATATAATTATTGAATAGTGTTACATATGTGCTGAATGGTGGTTTTGCAGTGTTATTCGTAGTGTTTTTACAGAGATCTTTAAAATGGTGTTATAAATGTGCTGAATGGTGGTTATAGTGTTATTCGTAGTGTTTTTTTAGAGATCTTTTAAAAAAAATCATGTTCCTATAATTAAGGTGGCGGTTATGAAAAGTTTTGAATTAATTGAATTAATGATAAAATTACTTGTTTACCCTTTTGAATTAATTTTAATTGAGGACACATGTCATCTCCACAATATTTCTCACACTTTTAACCTTTTTTACAATAACCTTACCCTATATATATATATATATATATAAAATAAATGATGTATTACAGAAATGTTATTTTATAAGATATAAAATTAGGATGCATAATAATAATAAAAATGTCAGTATACATAAATAAATGTAAACTCTAAACGAAATGTGAGTGTGTGTATAAATAAAAGTTAGTTGCGATAAAAGTAAAAGTTAGATGCATAATTAAATGTTAGATTGTTAGTAGCCCCGTAATTATGAAACATGTATAATAAAATGTTCTTTTGTGCTTATTTTTTTTTTCAAATTAAATTATAAAGTTAATGAAGTGTTTACAATGCTTATGATGGATATCTTTATGCTGAAGGTCTTTCTTGATTAGGATATAAGCGACTCGTGCTGTAACGTGTTATAATATAACAAAAATTAACACAAGATTAGTGCTAAAACTTTAAGAACTTTTAGAAATATTGTAAGAGCAAGAAGAAGAGAATTGTATAACTTATGAAAGTGTATACATGGGGTGCATTTTCTCTTCTACCTTGAGCTAGTATTTATACTACAAAAAGATTAACGAAAAGATTAACTATTTGGTAGACAAGATTAACTATTTAGTAGACACAGTGCCGGCTCAACGTTTCTCGGGACCTAAAGTGAACAATGAAATGGAGACTTTTTTACTATAAGTTTTTTTTTTGGAGTTTAGCAATTTTTTTGTTTTGTTTTGACAATAGCACTTCTTAATTTTTTTTGAACGGCCAACAAAGTCAATCCCGAGCACTCTCGAGGCACCCACTGGACAAACGGAGTACTTCGAGAGTAACCCAAGTCCACCACCAATTCCGGGGAAAACCCGATAACCCACCCGCCCGTAGACACGACGGTGAAATTAGCGGTAAAACCCGTTTGGCTCAAGGATCCAACCCAGTTTTCCCTGGGTCTCCTATCATTGCCCGCCAGTGCCTCACTCTGCACCAAGTGGGAGTCGAACCTACATCTCTCAAGAGAAATGCAAGCACTCCACCACTTGATCTAGAGATCATTGGCAATAGCACTTCTTAAATGACATATCAATACAAAAACATGTTGTTTTCTATTTTTTTTTCTTTTAACATATCATTCCTATTTCAATAATAACCGTTAATATCTAAGTTGAATGCCTTATGGCATACTATTTATCCCACTCTATTTTTATCAATATACAGTAGTTCAAGACCAATATATATATTACATTAAATGCAAGTTGTTTAAATATAAATATAACTAAATAAATTAGAGCAGAATGTTGAAATTTATATATATATATATATATATATTGTTAAATAAAACTATATAGTATAAACGAAGGAAAAAATATCACTAAATGAATACTTAAAAAAGAGAGGGGTAAATTCAGTAAATTATGTGATTATTTCTAGGGGTAAAAAGGCAAATGTTATATTAGTTATGAAAAGGGATTGGTAGCCTATTAAAATTGGTGGCCCTTAAATTATGAGTCCTAAAGCCCTTGCCTCATTTGGCTTATGCTAGAGTCGGCTCTGAATAGACAAAGCTATCCATAAGTTTAACAAAGAGTTCGTTCATCCACTTGCTTGGTAAATCTAGAGGTAAATCTAGAGGTAAAATATTCATGGTAAACTTTTTTATAATATTCATAACATTTTTCTTATTTTTTTTTTAATTTTTTTATCGGGCTGAGTTGTATAGGATTTTTTGATGTTACAAACTTAACCAATAACAAAATCACTTAAAGATTAATAAGTGTTGGGTTTAATCAGTAATCGGGTTGGGATGAAAAATGAAAATGAGCACTATGATAACACAATACGAACAGGATGAAGGAAAATCGTACAGAGAATAACGTAAGATAAAATATAATAACATAACAACTTTATTATAATTCGGATTCCTATACTAACATTATAAATTGTGAACAGTAAAATTCTTGACCGGTTGATTTTGTTATTGTTTTATTACATATATATATTTTGTTATTGTTTAATTAAACATATATTATGTTATTATACATATATTATTTTGTTATTATTTTATTATCCATATATTATTTTATTAATTTTAGTTAGGGCTGGCAATAGAAATCTGTATAAGACACGATTAGACGTGTTTATTGAAAAAATACACATGTGATTTTTTTTACTTTTTTAAAAATAAATATAATTATGATGTTAGGATCCATCATTTCTTCTTCTTGATACATAAAACGTACAACTGTGTTATAAACATGAGATATAAAGTAGTTAAACGAGTTGTATTCATGTTTAATACTTGTATGACACGCGTCTTAGAGACCAGGTAAACCCGATCAGACACGATTTGTCACACTACGTCAAATTAGACATTTAGCCACACTTTTTCTAAAACCACTCTGCCACACATTCGGTTAAATGTGTGGCTAAAGGTCATTAATCACATTTCAAAACATTCAAGCCTACTTTTAGTCACACATTTATTTATTTATGTGACCATTGTATTACAACTCAAAACCTTTAGCCACACTTTACGAATAAAACTGTGACATTTACTAGCCACACTAGAAAAGTGTGGCCAAATGCGATATACGGTCACAAAATTTGTTTGATTTTTTATTTATGTGACCAAAACATATATCTTCCAAAGTTTTAGCCACACTTTAAGTAAAATGTATGGCATTTAGTAGCCACACTATAAAAGTGTGGTCAAATGTGATCCACTACCACATTATTTAATTCATGTAACAAAAAATACATGTAAATTGTGACATTTAGTAGTCATGCTAAAAAAATGTGGCCAATGTGATCTATGACGATGGTATTTTTTTAATGATGTAGAGATTTTATTAGCCACTTAAAAAAATTATGTGTGGCATAAAGTAATCTATTGTCACACTTTAATTGTTCCACTCTAGTGCCTTGGTCTGCAACTAGCTAGCAACCACGTAACTCTCGTTAGCCCTAATTCTGAATGAAGAATCATTGGTTAATGGAGGAAGATGGTGTAGTTCATGCTAGTTCTGAAATCAATTTAATCAACAATGAAGACACCATACTCTGAAACAATACATTCATTGTCTTTTTAACCCTACAAAGTGTTTGGGATTCCTTCTCAAAACTCCTTTTCACTTCTATTTCACTGTTCAATAAGTTAATAAGTCAGGATTTCCTGACTTATTGACTTCTACACTCACATCACAAGGAATCCCAAACACTCAAAAAGTCCTTTTTCACTATTCAATAAGTTAATAAGTCAATAAGTTGGGAGAATAAGGAATCCCAAACACCCACAAATCTTTGACAACCACATGTTTATGCCGCCTCTCCGTCGTACCTGACTCAACACAACCACCGTCACAAGAATTACCACAATTCGTCATCACTGTTCCCTCAGGCTCTCCTCAAAAGCGCTCGTAAGTTCCCAGCTTCAACTAAAGCTCTTGAATTTTTCGATTTCATTCGTGATAATCCCTCTCAGTCTATACATCCACCTCCATTATATTTCGTATTCCAAATTGTTATTGAGCCCCAATATGTGAAGAAAATTGTGCTTCCATTGTTGGTTTGTTTAATCTTTCAAAAGGAACTGAAAGTTTCTCTTACGCTCAACAAAGCAAACAGGTTAATTAGTTACTTTTCCCATTTTAAAAGGTTGATGATTCGGTGTTAGTGTATGATGAATTAGACCCCAATGTGAATAACACTAATGTAAGAAACATACTATTTGATTTGTAGTTGAAATTTGAAAGATTTTAGGATGCACACCAACTGCTCAATGAAATGCTTCACCCAGATGCTAAGTTTCCACCTAACGTAATAGCATTAAACATTCTTTTTCTTGTGTTATTGAGACGAAATTGGGCAAACATGACTGTTGATTTCATTGGTTTGATTCCATAATTTGGGTTACATGGTTTGCTTCCTAATAAACTTTTCCTGACTAAATTGATCACTAAGTTGTGTAGGAGTTGTAGAAATGACAAAACATGGGAAAATTGTTGCATGAATTGATAAAGTTTGGAAAAGTTGAAGCTGCACTGTGTAACTGTAATGTGCTTTGATCAGGGTTAGCGAAAGAGCGAGACTACAAGATGATAAATTTGTTGGTAAAAGAGATGAACGGGAAACGTGTTATATCAGCATTAGCTGATCATAAAGATAATTAGTCATTTTGTTGATCTTAAATTAATCTGACCTCTAATGAAGGTCAAGAACTATGTTATTCTTACTTTGGACAAATAATTTTTAATCAATTTTTAATCTATTTGCAGAAACTGAAACATCTCATTCAAATCAAACAAATGGATGAAATACTATCAACTTGAAGGTGAGTCCCAGTGCATCACATGTTTGAGCTCCCAAAAACTACCATAGAGCAATCCCTCGCTTAAATTAACTATTAAGCAAACTGTTTTTTTCTCTCTGAGGTTATGCTTTGATTCTCTCTGTAGTTTCGTTGTTTTTTTTCCTTTCAATCTGGTGTTTATGCAATTTTAGAACCACATTTTTTACCTACATTATGTCGTATTCATTATGTCGTATAAAGAATTTATTGGGGTTGCATAAGTATTCGAGTGGGTCGGAGATGTACAATTCGTTACTTCACTGCTAAAGTTTGATCACCCGATCCACACACATGATTGTGAAAATGAAAAGGCAGATAAACTAAGAGATTGCCTGAAATGATCATATCCATCTATGACCTTGTTACAACGATAGCAGAAGTACCATAATAAGTTTTACAGGCCATTTTATTACAACCTTCGGTTTTATAAATGGCCATTTTACAAGAGGGCCATTGTCTTGCATCGTGAAGGATCTCTCTCACACTAAGAAATGGCCATATTAAAACAGTTCGGGTGGAATCATACCCCCGCATTTTGGAATGGGGCAAGAAAGCTTATTCACATTACCGTCTTGTGGATGAACATCTATATTGCATGTAGGGGCTTTTTCGTACTTCTTTTATCGCTTGGAAGGGGATAGTGTCTCCTCGCAGAACATCGGATAAAGAGTAGCAGAAACGTAACAATCACACAACCTGAAAAATAGTTTATCAATCTTAAAACATTACACAAATTCTCAACAAATAAAATAACCACAAACTCTAATCTGAGGTCAGCAGATGGCCTTATAGAAATGGTTTATAAAGTTTCTAAACAAATGAAGCTATACCTATAAGAAAAAAGAATAAAACAACTTCCTACCCAAAATAATCATAAATGTCTGAATAAAATCAAACTAACCCAGATGCAAGTTCCAAAAACAGACTTAATGTGTGATCAATAACTTCCTCACTCTGCAAGCAATGTCAAATGAGACAGAGATGGCAGAAAAACTTCTCAGTGATGCAAGAAATGAGAAAGATGATAATGTACCTCAGTGTAACACTTGAAGTTTGTTGCAATTTTTCTTGTATCCAGTATCGAAACAAAAAAATAAAAACCCATTTTAGACAACAAATCCAATCGCTCTCTCCTACAATGACAACAACATCAGGCATAAGTCATAAGTGAAGCTACAATACATTCAGAAACAAAGGTCCTCTGTCTCTGTTTCAAGCCAATAATTGACTGACCTTAAAACCGTAACTACAAATGGCGCTGAATTTCTTGGTCTCAATACTCAACCTACCTGAAATTGACAATTATTATCCCGTAAGTTTCAAAACCACAACAAAAATCATACATAACAACCTAAGTGTCGAGATGAATTAAGGAAAACCGTTACCTAAGATGTAAACGGAAAGAATATGATGGCTCAATGATGGTTTCCGGATGATCTAATGTCGACATTAGGGTAACATGATTCCATTGGTTAACAAATCCAACAAAACATACAAAGCCTACTGCAAAAAAATAAATAAACAAATAACTATAAAAGCCTTAGCATTTCTAGAATAACTTTACTGATAAGAATAAGATTTATGTTGACACGAAATTAGCAACGGAAAATCCATACCTGAGATTGATAACAGATGTATCCTCGCAACATATCACATTTTATAGATTAAATATTACCTTAATTGACCTTCTATAAAGATACGGGTCAGAATTTCAACCTATACTTTATATGTAATAAAAAAAAAGAACATAATACCTCCAATCTTCTTGCTTTGTTTATGGTTTACTGTCATTAGGTGCATTGATGATTAGATATTGGCTCTTCATAGTTGCTTAAGTATAATTATAAGCTTATTAACGAATGAGACCATATTAATTTAAAATTTAACCTTATGATAACCAAGAGGCAATCTTCGTATAGTCTGAAACATAAGGCATCCTAGAACATCGATCATCGGCCAAATGCACATAACATCAATTGAACTCTACTTATTCAGGCTATATCTCAAACACTTGGTGTGCAACCTTAGAGCCATTCTTTGTTCTTGTTGTTGTAGATCTCATTCACAACCCTATATGAAAACAGTTAGAAGATTCAATAAAAAAAAAATTCTGAGAACAGTGTCAATTGCTTCAAATCAATTTATTTAATAATCTTGAACAAAAGTATCCACATAAAATCCTTAAGATGGTGATAAATTTAAAGGGTTAAATAAGCTTACCAAGTATATTTGAGCCCTAAATACTGATGTTGAATCCGCTGTAGATGTTGAACCACTGTTGTTACTGACCATTGAGAGGAATCATTGCATTACATCCATGCATGAAAAACAAAATCGATAAATTTAGGGAAAATGGGTTTGAAAGATGATAACCCAACAGAGGAGGATCTCATTCTACAGCTCCGATAAATGCAAGGGTGTTCTCAAATAATGGTTCATAGATGTTTGAAGACCGACAAAGAACGACAAATGTCCACAGTGCTGCTTCTTTGGACATTTGTCGATCTTCAAACATCTAGGAAGCATTATTTAAAAACACCCCTGAATTTATCGAAGCTGTAGAATGAGATCCGCAACTATTGGGTTATCAACTTTCAACCACATTTTCCCTAAATTTATCAATTCTGTTTTTCATACCTCCCAAAGCCACCTATCCGCCTCCAAAGAGATCGAGACAGCTTGAAGCATAACCTGTACTTGCTGTAATTCCACCAGTTCAGTATTTAATCCCAATATACCAACTCAATACAAAAATTAAATCTTTTAGTGTGCTACAACTATAAATAACTCAGGAAACAGATTTGAAACCTTAATTATGGATGTCTCACATGCCTTGCGTAGCGTATTTTCTGCATTTTAATCAGAACGCACCAAATTTTAATCTAATTCAAGAAGGATGTCTGACCATACTGAGATGCAACATGAACTGCCGAGTTAACATTCATAAATTTGAAAAAAAGGGGCCAAAATAGTTGCAGTACTAACGATTGTTATGTAGTTGAAAAGTATACCTAAAACATTCGCATTGTCATAATGTTAGGCTCAGATTGTGCATTCATGTTGAAGTTCCAAAACATTCGCATTGTCAGAATGCCAGGCTCAGATTGTGCATAAAGATGACAGCACCATGGCTGCAAAAGAGGTTGCATGAACAACTTCCATCCTACAACCTTGCCATGCCATGATGCTATCTTCATTCAATTTTTACTCAGATCTACAAAATCATCATAGCATCATCTTGAAAGGACAAGAAAAATGCACTTTGCATTCATTTTTATTCACCATCACAGTCAACCCTGAATGATTCAGGGTGTAATCAATACATAAACAGAAACCCAACTTAAGAAAAAACCCCAAATCAAATTAGCAAATATACATGTAAATTACTAACAAAACAACTATCAATTACTGTCATTACCTCATGGTATCAAAATTTATTATAAATAATTTCCAAATTATAAATAATCTCCAAATTGCAAAATTAGGAAGTATTCTACAACAGTAAATGATTCATCTACATAATTCCTCATGTAATCGAATTGCAAATTCAAACATTAAACAACCATAAATTATGGTTTACTAAACTAATACTTATCATCAATTTACAGTTCTCAGATACACATATAACAGTCCAATTAAATCACAGTCCAATCAAACCTTAAAACAATTATCAGATCAAGAATGAGACATACCATCCAGATATTCGGGCCGACGTTTGCTTCATCGGAAACGCATCTAAGTTACCGGAAAGTGCCCAAAACACTCTGGGAGCACAGTCAACCCTAGAATTGTCAGAAAACACCATAGTTTTAGTCTCAGGCGAGAAGCATCTCATCAACATCATTGACTGAATATCCCTAACAATCTAAAAAGCGTGGTCTTTGGTGAGATTGATCTCATCATCATCGATCGAACATGGATTACAGCCAACGCTACCTCGGACAACCGTGAACGGCAGCCGGCAACGATGGTTTATATGTTACAACAACAGGCCAGATCTCGCCATCGTAGCCTCAGATGACAAAATCATCTTCATCGGTCTGAGTAGAGACGTTCAAGGTTTACAGGCGGCGACTTTCTCTCTCCACTTTGTAAAAAAAGCCTAGAATTTCGCCTGTAATTTTGAAATGAGAAGAAAGAGAGAGATAGAGATTAATTGTGAAGAAGAAAGAGAGAGATGGAGATATGATAACATCTCAGGTGCATTAAATGCACAAAACAACCTCTTCGTAGATCTGACTCTTCAACTCTGTATGTTGAAGACGATAGTAGAAGACAACAAGATCTCTATAACTTTAGAGGCTCAGAGTTTACAAAATAGTTAAAGCACCATGGCTGCAAGGGAGGTTGCAGATGAAGATCTACCATCCTTCAACCCTGACAAGCCAAGATGACATATTCAACAATATTTACTCGTAACTTTAAACTCATCATAGCCTTATTGAAAACTCTAAAATATACAAAAACTATTCAACTGCAAGTTTACTTGTCATTGGTCTATTAACATGGCTCACAAACTTCAGGTCTACTTTCATAACAAATCAACCAAAAATCACATAAAAATAGTATAAGTAGCTGCTAAGATCACCCTATTGTAAAGAAATTATTATAATCAGTGAACTAAAACAAATTTTATCAAAATCACTTAACCCGAAAAGAAAAGAAAAGAAATTTACATGTGAGAGAAACAAAGATGGTCAGAGAGGCATATGCAGATCTGTGGTTCCATATTGAATAATTTTCCTCATTCCCGCCATTCAAACAAATGAAACCGGTACTTCCTCACGAACATACATCTTTTCATAAAGAAAACACAATGTTAACATCAAATTCAAGTGATATCTTAAAAACACAAAGAAAAATCTACAAAAACTGAATCGAGCAAACCTTTCTTTCTTCAATTCTTGCTACCATTAAAACACCCGATCTTGCTTTATGAGGCAAGATTTATGTTTTGATATTCAAAATCTATAATTTTATGATAAAAGTTATTATTAAAACTCATAACAGATGTGAAATCACAATAATTAACATGAAATGATCCTCACATGACATATAATTAGCTTAACACTTAAACCCTAAAACACTGACAAAGACTAAATCAATAGACAAGTAAACATGATGTATATTACACAATAATCAGCAACAAAATCCACATATTCGTTCATCAAAGAGGATGAACAAAGCAAAACTCTAAAAAGGAGAAAAAGTATCTAAAGTGTTGTTGTGAGATAAATCGAATTCTTGATCCTAACCTACTAACAGATCTGACATTTAAAACTAACTAAATCGGATAAACATTATAGAACTTAAAAATTTTACTTACCAAAGAAGAAGTGCTAGATACAATCATTTAACCACACACTCCGGCGAGTTAAACCACAAACCACCACCTTCTAATCTTCCATCAAAGCTCAGATCTAGCCGAAAATCACAAGCATCGCCATTAAACCGGTGAAATGAAACAAACAAAGGATTCGTAAGGCCAAAAACGAAAATCAGAAGAAAAGAAACCATGTTTATTGCCACTGACCAATCAGCAGCCTTTCGATCCTTCAGAAAAAGTAACAATACAAAATGAGTTTTAAAAACTAATAATTTCAAATAGAGTAAATTACGTTTTTGGCCCCAGTGGTTATATCACTTTTACTATATAGTAAAAGTGAAGTAAAAGTGATATAACCACTGGAGCCAAAAACTTAATTTACTCTTTTAAATATTAAGTGCTAAAAGTACAATAGCAGCTGCTATAACAAAATAAATTGCAAGTTTAAGTCAAAGATCAAATTCAAGTCAACAGTTTTATAGATAAATTGCAAGTTTAAGTCAAAGTTCAAAGATCAATATAATCATAGTATTTGAAAGTATACCATATGTATTGGCACTCGTTACTACATTACAGCCCATGTTGACTGCTCCTGTGATCCCACCGGCCACCCGTGACCAGAGCTGTTTTGAGCGGTACTTAGATATTAACAGCTGGCAAGCCTCCTTAAATAGTTTATTATGATAATTGGCCAATCAATGACCAAAAGTATTGCCGGAAAATCCCATCTCCACTGCTATTTCACTAAAAGTGTTACCGGAATTTAACTTCACCGACATCAATAAACTCACCACGTAAGCTTTCCACTTTTGCTGGTTCGAAGTGTTCATTGAATCCGGCGACAGCGCCGGGGCATAACCTGCACATAAATAAAACCGTATCAGATTTAGTTGGCAGTTACTGACTTCTTTCTGATAAAATTTAGGTAATCCAATTTGGGGTTTATGTGACTCAAGTTTATTGAAATTCCCATATGAATATGATTTCAGCATGAAGTCAACATAACAGCAGAACACTATAAGAATCACATGGTGAAAAATCACTTAATTAATTAAATATTATTTACCTGGTAAACGAAATGTTGTTGACGACTATGTTCTGTGTAGAACAGCAGTCTGAGATTGGCAGGCGAAAATTTTGATGTTAATTCACACATAGTGAAAATCATATGTAAAGTTATAATTTACATATATTTACACCAATACAAATTTAGAGATTTTACCTTTTCTTTGAACTCGCTTAATGTACATTGTCGATAGATAATAACTAAATCAAAGGAAACATATAGGTTCCAAAACGGGACAAATCCAAACATCAATCAATTAAACAACTATATAACAAAACTGATTATAAAGAAATATAACATAATTAATCAAAAACCTTAGATTTTATGAATACCTTCATTCAACCTAATATTCTCCGGCAACTCATCGTTCGCCTCAACAACCGAGCCTCATCAGGCATGCACTTGAAGATGACCTAAATATGACCAATCTCAGAGAAAAAAATGCAGGTCTTAAATCGTAGGAGATGAAATCGAAAAACCTATATCATATGCAAGTTGGATGTAAATATATACCGTATTGACAGAAATCCATCAACAAAATTGATGAAAAAGTTAAAATATCGATTCCTATCTTCCTCATGCTTCCAAATATTTTGCCGCCCTAATCGTTGGACCCCCCCTTCAAACATGGGATCTCAGATCCAAATAGGAGTTGGATGAAAAACCCTAATCAACTCTAGAATGCACATAACCTAAAATCAATCAAACAAAGATTTAAGATTTTGAAGAGGGAGATTGAGTTGAAAATGAATATATCAAAATCAAATGTCAAGAACTTCAAATCCGATACAGAAACTTACCATCAATACAATCTTTAGAGGCAACTTTTGGGTGGCGACGATCGACGTTAGAGCAGATCTGAACTTTGTAGTGAAAAGAGGAGATTCAGATCTGAACTTATGATAATCAGTAGGTTAGAGTAGATCAAGATCGGAACTTTGTAGTGAGTTTTTGGAATTTAGGGTTAAAAATCGCTAGAGGGAAGAAGGAAAACTAGATCTGATGTTTGTGATGAGATTGGGCGGGATGCATAATACATATCCCCATGTCTTTTTAAAATTCAAATTACCTCCCTTTAATTATGTACAATATTATTTAGATTAATATATATATATATATATATAGGGTAAGGATAGTGTAAAAAGGGACTAATGTTAGTGCATACGTCTGTCGACTTCGTCTTGTATCGAGTCTTGCATTGTTTAGAGCACGAAGATCGAGAAATCAAGATAAAGGTTAATTTTGCATGAAGATCTTAATTCTGCTTGAAGATGTCAAGTTGTAATTCCGCACGGAATTAACATATAATTCCGTGTGAGCTGTAATTTCGCTTGTATGTATTTCTGTTTGAGAGTGTTTCGTGCGGAATTAAGAAGTCTATAAATAGGAGTCATTCCGGTTCATTTGGAACGGAATTAGGAAGAGCGTTTCCGACGGCGAAGCTCTGTCGAAGTGTCGTCTTGCTGTAAAACTGTTCCAGATTAATATAAACGACAGTTAAAAGTGATATCTTGCTGAATTCAACTCATCATGTCTGTTTCCGCCTTTCATTTTGAGTAGAACACCTCTGATCGACTCGTCTCGGGTCCGTACACGATCCTACATGTGGTATCAGAGCTCAGGAGGAGGACTTTTGCAGATTTCAGCTTGATTTCATCTCATTTTCTTAATTCTACACCTTCTTTTCTGATTTGAACAACTTTTCACGGTCACAATGATCTGAATTTCACATATTACAAGCAAAATAGTGTTTTAAATAATCCTTGAGATAATTGGACCATAATTCAATCTAAAATTGAAAAAATCTGTAATTTTGCTTGAAACTTTATTCGAAAATGATGACATCAGCTAATCTCGTTTGAAGTTGTTCACTAATTTCGCATGAAATTATCAGTTTCTCTTAATTTTGTTTGAAAGATCAGCTAATTCCACAAGGAATTAGTAATTCCGCTTAAAATCATTCAAACAAAATTATATTTTCGTTTCAAGTTCTTAATTCCGTTTGAAAACTGAGTAATTTCACACGGAATTACCTGATTCTGTTTGAAAAGTCTAATCTCGTTTGAAAGTTGTTTGTTGCAGGTAATTTCGTTTGAACCTAATATCTCTTGGAGTTAATCTCGTTTGAAGACTTAATCTTGTTTGAAAATGTCTGACGAAGAATTCTACAACGTGTTTGCCATATCTCCGATTACTCCGGCTGCCATTGCTCAAAACATGAATGCAGAAAACGAAACTGGAACGTTGCAAAAACCCCCGAAACTTATGGGAATTGTAGAGTACCATGGATAGAAAAATCTTTTTGAAAATTGGGTTCAGGCAAACCATCTAAGAGCTTGGGAAAGCATTGAAACAGAATATGTTAGACCATAGACTGCTTTGAATGTTGACAAAATCATCTCGGAATTTTCAGACAAAGAGAGAGATAGCTCTAAAGGAGAAAAAATGATGATAAGTCTTTTAAAACAAGCATTTAAAGAGGATATATTTGTTTTGCTTCAGCATGATGGGAGTGCGTTTTCGATTTGGGAAGCACTTAAGAAAAAGTTTGAAGGAAGCACAGAAATGCTCAAGAGTAAAGCATCTCTGCTGAAAAAGGAGTTTGAGTTGTTTACTAGTATGCCTGGTGAGGCTACAAAGACTCTTATTGAGAGATATTGTCATCTTGTGCGTACCATGTCTCAGTTGAAAATTACTAAAACTCCAGCAGAATGGGTTGAAAAGTTAGCTGACGCATTACCATAGAAAGAATGGGGTACTTATCTCATGATCTTAAAGAATTCTGGAGAATTTAGCAGATTGTCAATTGGACAGTTTATCCAAAAGCTTGAGGCACATGATCTTGAACAACAAAAGATTGCCATAATGAACAGCTCAAGCAATCAACAAGACATCAAATTGTACTATAAAGGAAATATTCAAACTGTTGAAGCAAGTCCTAAGATCCAAACCGCTTTTAGTGCAGGAAATTCATCTGGATCAGTCAGTCAAAGTTCAATCAACACTAGTGGATTTTCAAATGTCAATCCTCCAAGTGTTCAAAATGAAAATGTTGGTAATGGACATATGATTCAGTGCAATGTTGCGTTACATCTTCAAAATGGTCAGAATTTTTCTGAAGAAGTTCTTAAAAGTCATATGGCATTACTGGTTACTGCTTTGGAATCATATGAAGGATTGATTGCTGGAAAAATTGGTAATCCTATGTTAACCAAGGAAGATTATGACCAAATTGATGCAGAGGAATTGGAGCTTATGGATATAAAATGGTGCTTAGCAAGTGTTCAGAGGAGAGCCAAGAATTCAAAATGATTACAGGAAGAAATGATTTCTTAGATGCACATGTCTCTGCTTTAGGTTTTGATAAATCTAAAGTTACTTGTTTTCGATGCAGGGAGAAAGGACATTTTAAACGAGAATGTAAAAATCAAGAAGCAAATGGTGCAAAGAATCCATTTGGTGGCCATGATTACTATCGGAAGGCAATATATCAACAAGTTGCTCATCAACCGCATCAACAAAAAGAATCACAAACTGCTCATGGGAAAATGATTGAAGATGCAAATAAGAAAGCTTATTATGGTATCATTGATCAAGATGATGAGAAAATGGCTCCAGGATTTAGCTGGGATAAGTATGTGGATGAGAATGGGGAGTTTAAAGCTTTCATTGCTCAAATTGTTCAAAAGCCAGAATTGATGAAAGAATGGCTAGCAGTGTTATCTGATGAATAGAAAAGTCAAGATGAAGAATCTGTTTCTTCATAAAATAGTTCAACAGATTCTAGTGATGATGATGAAGATATTGAACAGATAAACATTGGAAAAACTCATTTATCTTTTGACAGTTTTGAATTTTATTTTGCAGATAAATTGAAGAAACTTAAAGAGAGAAAAGTTGCAAAAGAAATGAAAGAAGTCAAGGTTATTGAAAAGATTGTTGAAGTCACAAAACCTTGTCTTACATGTTTGGAACCTTGCAAACAATGTGAAGATAAAGATGAAAGGTTTAGTGAACTTGAAAAGTTGAAAGAGAAGTTGCTGTTTGATGTCAAGAATGTGAAAGAGTCGTACGATGTATTGAACAAAAATGTGAATAGTTTGCAGAAGACAAACTCTGAAAGAGAAGATGCTTTGACAATGATGAATGCAACAATGATGTCCAAACAAAAGGAGATAAATTACTATATTGAAGAGTGTGCTAAGTTGAAGCAGGAGTTGGAAATTGAGAAAGTTGAAAATGAAAGAATCAGACGATTACTGAAAAGTTATTCAAGTTCTGATTACTTAATTGACAGAATTTATCCAACTGTTGCAGGTTTTGAAGTGTTTGATGACAAGAAGCCGAAGAATAAGGATACTGGTAAGAAACAGAGTGTCAGTTATAACAAGTGTCCGCCTCCAATTTGGGAAGGGTATTCGTCTAGAAAACCGAATGAGGAACAAGTAAAAAAAGCAGTCAATATAAAGTTGGAGTCCGAGATAACCGATGTATTACCAGACAATATTGACATCACATTCACAGCGTCCGACATAGATCATGAGTCTGAGTTAATAAAAAGGATGGTCGATCAGGTGTTAGATAAGGATGAGGAGTCTGAGTCAATGTCTGAGTCCAGGAGTTCGAGTTCATCTGTCAAGAGTTCAAAGTCGTCTGGAAAACGGATGTATAGTAAAGAATTTTTGTTGTCAAAATCTAATTTGAATGACGAAACATTTGAAGTGGCATACACTTTGAATGATTCTGACAAATTATATTTTGATAAAGAATTTCCAATAAGAGGTGTTAAAACTGAAATGATCAAAAAGGTTTTCAAAATGACAGAAATTAATATTTCTGAAATAAAAGATGTAAATCTTACTGAAAAACCTAAAAAGTACACCTCAAGAGTTCAACAACGGTTAAACAAGAAAAAAGGTTACGGTTCTGGTTCAGGTTTTCAAAATAAACCAAACCATAACGGTAATTTCAAAAGAAAAGGTCTTGGTTTTATTCCCCCAGAAAATTATAAAAATGAGAAAATTTCTAAAACAAATACAAAATTTATTGCAGGGACAAGGTGTGAAGAGGAATCAAAGAGCTCATTCTGGAGACAGTCAAATCAGGAATTTCGTGCTGAAAAGAAGAAAACTGAAGCTCATCAGAGAAAAGAAACTAGAACCTGTTACAGATGTCAAGAAGTTGGTCACATTGCCTGGAACTGTTCTAAGGCAACCAATACAAAACAGGGAGTTTCAGAAAAACTCAAAGATATAGTTGTTGATAAAACTGAACCACCAACTGAAAGATTTAAAGTGTTTAAAAATTCAACATATGAGGTTGGTGAGTGTTCGAAAAGGTTTTACAAGAAAAGGGGAAATCTTGACAACCAAGCTTGGGTTGTTAAGAAAGCAGAGGTAAAATCTGGCAATGAACCTGATTCCACAAAATCAGAGGAGCCACATGTTGTTAAAAATGAAGGAAACTCAGTTCCGCCTTTGGATGATGTTCATTTTCCACCATTGCGGGCTGAGAATTTAAAATCAAAGGTTGGAAAAGTTGAAATCTCAATCAATTTTATTCTGAAAAGAATGAATTTGATGTTGGAAAAGCGTTTAATGGAAATGTGAAAAAGATTTTTGGGAAAATGGTCAATGGGGAGGCCAAAGGGGTTAAAGAATTTTACGAATCTAAGAAGGCAACTTACAGCCCAACTCCTAGAGAAGTTGAGAAGGTTACACCCAAAGCTGGTCAGGCTTGGGTGTCTGTGCTTTTTACTTGAAAAACCTGACTTGCCGGAGCTCCCAAGTTTGTAATCGTGGAGCAGGAATCGGCATCATTCTCGATAAAGTTTGTTTTTGTGAATGAATCTTAAAAATTGTTAAATTTTTACAGGTAGTGGACGTTGCCGGAACTCCCAGGTTGGTAAGTGAGGAGTAGGTATCGGCATATTTCTTGTTAAAAAATTGTTAAATTTTAACCTACAAGTGTTAATATCAACAAAACTTATTTTCCGGAAAAATCATTTTGGTTAAAACAAACTTAAGTGTTTTGAAATCATAATGAGAAAATAGTTTGTTGTAAGGGGGAGTTCTGATTGTTTATGCCAAGTGGATGGAGAATTGAAGTAATTCGATATCAGTTGTCAATTTACTTGTACAGTTTATTTTCAAATTTTCTTTAAATGTGTTTGCATTTTAGGGGGGGTAAGAAATTTTCAGAAAATCCAAAAACATTAGAAAATTTGAAAAAGTAAAAAAACATGATAAATTCAAAATGAGTTTTGGTGTCAAAGAAGAGGAAATGATAGTACATCAGTTGACAGTTACAGTATGCTAAAGATATGTATTGTTTAAATAGCGTTAAACGGTCTCACTGATGATATGCCGATAGGTTTTTACACATTTAGTAAGTTTTTTCGGGATATAAACTTAAATTCAAACTTGCTTATTTCGTGGGGAACACTACTTGGTTATATAGGTAACCCCCTGAAATTTCGTTTGAAGGGTCCCTCTTTCTGAGATACTAGGTCTTTATGCTCAGTGATATCTGGGGTATTATCCTAGGACTTCTGATTTTGCGGAAGCAATGGCCTAGTCCCCGGAGAATACTTTACACTTGCTTGAAATAAAAGCTTGCCCTCAGCATAAAAAAAATGAGGAAACATTGAAAAATGTTAATCATGTGCTGTTGTAAAAAAGATCCTCTAAAGGGGATCCACCAAAAGTCGAGCCGTCATCTCTCTGCTGAACGGAAGTTCTGACCTGAGCTCTCACGGTTTCGCAATTAACCCCTTATAGATATCATCTGTGGTATACTCACCTCTAATACTGAATATTCGGATCTGGATACGGGAGTATATTCAAGAGGTGGGACACATGAATGAGTTTAAATTCTTAATACACTAATTCATATCCTGAATCAGTTGAAATTTGTGTGAGAATTTAAGTGGATCAGTATATCGGCAATCTAAGTGAATTGTTTAATTCTTAATGTGAAACTAAGCTCAACAGTACTTGTGACTTGTCAAAAACTGATATGATCCTCTTACACAAACTCACAAAAATAGTGTTTGTAAATATTTCTTTACTGCATTTCATTTCATTTCATTCAAAAATCCAAAAAGATTTTAGTGTGGTTTAGCATAAACTTTTGAAAAATTCAAAAAGATTTTCGACAACTGATGTTGGAGAGCTGACTTTCAAAGTTCCAAGTGCTAAGCATGATGAACAGGTTTGGGAGAGTGTGTATGAAAATGTTTTTACTTACAAGTGGTTCATTAGTTATAAACATTGTTAAAACATTCTGGATAAATTTGAGGGGGAGTCTGGATATATAAATTTGTAAAATGTTAAATTTGTGAAAATTTACATTTGGGTAGAGGATGTGCAGAATAGCCTCGATTCTGAAGTATGAGTATAGAGCCAGGTCACAATCCTGATCCTGTGAAAGCCAGATTATGATCAACATCCAAGGGAAGATTGTTCGAGGGGAGTCTGTTGATAATGAAGAGGAGAAAGAGATAAAGTTTTGAGGATGCTTACACTGTCAAGATACTTCATAGAGAGTTCAGACTGATAAAGACTGAAGACGTTGAAGACTCGACACTTAAGACTCGTCAACATCCGAGGGGGAGTCTGTTAGTGCATACGTATGTCAACTTCGTCTTGTATCGAGTCTTGCATTGTTTAGAGCACGAAGATCGAGAAATCAAGATAAAGGTTAATTTCGCATGAAGGTCTTAATTCCGCTTGAAGATGTCAAGTTGTAATTTCGCACGGAATTAACATATAATTCCGTGTGAGCTGTAATTTCGCTTGTATGTATTTCTGTTTGAGAGTGTTTCGTGCGGAATTAAGAAGTCTATAAATAGGAGTCATTCCGGTTCATTTGGAACGAAATTAGGAAGAGTGTTTCCAACGGCGAAGCTCTGTCGAAGTGTCATCTTGCTGTAAAACTGTTCCAGATTAATATAAACGACAGTTAAAAGTGATATCTTGCTGAATTCAACTCATCATGTCTGTTTCCACCTTTCATTTTGAGTAGAACACCTCTGATCGACTCGTCTCGGGTCCGTACACGATCCTACACCTAAAGTGTGAGAAGTGTATTATAACACTATATATAATACTATATAACACCATATAAACACCGTATAACAATATGTAACAACATATAATACCATATAACACTATGTAACACTGTATATCATTATATAACAAATATAACACTATACATCTATCATAGACATGCTATCAGACAACCTATAGTGTTATATTTGTTATATAATGATATATAGTGTTACATATTGTTATATGGTATTATATGGTGTTACATATTGTTATACGGTGTTTATATGGTGTTATATAGTATTATATGTAGTGTTATAATACACTTCTCACACTTCTCACACTTTTTACAGGATCCTCTACCTATATATATATATATATATATATATATCGGAATTACGACATCAGCATGGACAATGTGGCATATCTAAGAGATTGACACGTAAGAAGATCGACATCAGCTTCTAATCTCTTATTATAGATAGTATAGCTGAACTAATTTCAGTGTTCTAAAATCTCCAAGCAGTCAAAACAAGATGGGGCTGTGTTCCCAACACTAGAATTTATCGTCATCTTTGTTCACTTCTTTGTCATTTGAAGCCATGTTACTGATGTTAGGGTGCATATGATAACTATAATCACAAGCTAATAGCATTTAATTTATTCACACTTTTACGTAACAAGCTTCAACATTTTCAATCAGATCGAAAAGATAGTGTGTTTTTATTTCTGGAATGTTTCATAAAGTCAAAGAAAAATGAAGCCTGGTGCGGGCAATTCAAGACATTGCACACATATCGATTAGGGTATGCTACGAAAAAGTGAAGGAACTACAAATCGCTAAATCGATTAGGGTATACAAGAAGGGCTTAAACGATCAGGGTTAGTCGTGTACCTTCAACTTTTGATTACCTTAGAAATGTGAAGCATTGAATCGCTAAGCATGATTAGGGTTAGCAGCGGAGTATGCGATAGGGCGAGATTTAAGAGTTGCGAGAGTGACAGCGATTAGGTCATTAGGTTCGGCTGATGTCTAAACTAAATAATAACTACATGGATCATGGATGATGTGGATAATGGGTTTGGTTGAAATGGTAAGAATATTTAGAAGTTGATTTTGAATTGTTCCATTTGAATGTAAGAATGTCAAACAAACGAATAATGGATTTTTTATTAGTTTATTTACCAATTTAACCTCACTAAACCAATATTATATTATCCTAATAAACTTCCAACCCATACAAAACACCGGCAAAGTTTTCCGGCCCAACATCAACAAAATACACGTCTCTCATCTTCTGAAACGCGTGCCACGTCAACAAACTATCCGAACCGGCCTGATGACACTTTCCCACAACCCGGTTCACTTCCAAAATATTCGCCACCCGGTCTAGCCCACCATACAAATTTTTCCGACAAAACTTCATCAGATGCTTCACATCGTACACGTTCTCCCCAAAAAACACCCTTAAACTCTCCAAAAACTCATCTAACCCACGCGGCAACTCCCGGCGCGTGAGAATCTTCAACAAGTAACCAAAATCATACGCGCTGTGAAACGTCACCCAACTCACTGAGTCATTACAAACCAGCCCAGACGACATCATCAACTCAGCGAATCGCTCCGAGTCAATACCTTCAACTCGGTTCCGTTCAAAATCAATCCCTTGACGCTTCAACAAATCAATCGATTCTGGCGCGTGCTGGTCACGCGCCAAGTCAAAATCACTAAAATTAAACTGCCAAATGAAACGACAGCGCGTGTCGTCGTCGCACGGGAGGTTACCAGACGCATCAGTGAGTGTTAAACCGAGCTGGATGAGGTTCAAAACGTCGACGTTTGATTTAAGAAGCTTGTAGTGATCTAACGGCTGGCGATGAGCGTTTGTTTTTTTCGGATCTAAGTGACGGTAGATGACACCGGGGAATTCAGTGTCCATTGAGATGTACGGGTACTGATCGATCACGGATCGGATGAATTCGAATTCGGATTCTAGATTTTTGGACCATACGTTTCGGATCGTGATGGTTTCATCTATAGAAACTGACATATTGATGGGTTGCAGCGCAACTTGTTTGCCCGTTTGCTGCTAGTTTTAGTTCAGATTTGTGCTCTATATTATTTTGTTTTGGTGTTTTTGATTGTTGCTTTGAGAGTGAGATTATATTATGTTTTGAGTAAGCATAGGCAAGTGGTCAGTTTGAACGCGTTTGCAATTGGGTGCTTTGACCATAATATTTATTGCATTTACCACGAGGTGGCTAGTGGATAGTTATATTCCCAAAATAAAAATTATGGTCGACAACAAAAAGTCACGTGTTTTTATAAGTGTTTTTAAATCGAGTTGCATTGAACATGAAGAAATAATGTGCAAGTGATTCGCACCAACCCTGTTCGGACAAAATAAAGGTAAATCTTTGAATGCTTTGATGTTGTAGTAGGTTGGCTGAAAGATAGACGACACTATTGTTGGAGATAGATCGCTAGATTGGTAGCGAAACTAAAGATAATAATGACGGGTGGAGAGGTATGATCTGGATTCGATCCAAATACCCGCTACATCCAACCAGATCCGGAAAAATCGGGTCAAGCCAATCCACAATTATGTTATGTCTATGTGGCAAAAAAGTACAACATGACAAAAGGAATGTTCGCCTCCACCAATTGGATTGAAAATGTCACTCTTAAATCGGCTATATCTTAATTTCGGCCTACAACCAAATGATAGTGACAATAAAACCCCAATTCACCTAGTAAGAATACTCCATGACGAGGTAACACAATTCTTTCACTCATAGTGTCATACTCATGCGTACTCTCACTCATACTTTACGGTACTTAGCATTAGTTGTTCTCAAAGAGTCAATAATTATCATGGAAACCTAGCATCTTTTGGCGAGACTAACAACTTCTGTTTTGCATTGTTTCGTTAGCAGTGATTAAATAACTCAAGTCAGAAGTTGATCAGAAGACATCTTGGTGAAGTTCATAGCGATATCCAAACACACGTCTACTATTAATTTCTTCTTCAATAAGATTTTCTTCTATGTAATAGGAGTTGACTGATGTAAGAAACCTTTAAATTCACACTTGGGTGTCATTTTGGATCATGGGTTACATGGAGATGACTCGTATGGACTCATACTTTTACCATCACATTTGAATATTTGACGATCCTAAATTACTTAGGTCTTTCCGAGTTGCTCAATCTAGTACATAAGGGTCATCATCAGGTTGGTTAGCGGGGTCAAATTAAGTTTTTAGCATGAATAAGAAATAAAAAAAAAATAAAAAAAACATTTTTTTTTTGTTCATCTTTTGAATTCTCAATTAAGCATTTGATTATACATTGCTAGAATTTTAATCAGCTCAATCCATTTTACATGTTTCCAAATCCTTATTTTCATTTTAAACATCTCCAATATAAAATTTACTGTAAATCATTATATATTTAGGTAATGAGTCAAAATTGTCACATCTAATTGAATCATGGAAAGTCAACGTAAAGAAATTATGATCACCAAGCGCAAGAAAACGAAAGAATCATGGTACCAGTCAAAGACTATTTTTTAACTTAAAAGAATCAAAGTTGGTTTCTCTAAGTTCATTATTGTTTTTTCCATTTTCTTTATTCAAATCCTTGTTTTTATGTATGTCAAAGTTAATGATCTGTTTATTTAAGCAGATGCAAGGCCGGCTTAACCATTTTGGTTGCCCAAAGCTTGTTACAAATTCGGGGCCTTTCTCTAGATTAAAAAAAAAACCCACACAAACCTGTTGTAGACTTGTAGTCGAATATAATGTTACACTTACACTTTCTCTGGATTAATCAACTAGCAAATTAATTTCAGTTAATGCCTTTTAACTTACTATATCACAAACCTGTTATAGACTTGCAGTCCAATGTTACACTTATAACTTTTTTTTTTTGGACAATTAAGGCCCTATAGATTTTGGGGCCTAAAGCCCTAGCCTCATTTGGCTTGGGCTTGGGCCGGCCCTGAGAGATGAACAAAGCTTCAATAGTTGGAGATGTAATTGAGTATGTAAAAGATCTACAAAAGATTGTTAAGCAACTTCAAGATGAACCTAAGGAACTTGAAGATTGCAAGGAGAATGATGATTGAAGTGGATGTTTGTAAGCATAAAACCATTTGATTATTCTATTTTCAAACTTTGTTGATGTAAAGACTTTGATATGTCTAAAAGTAGAAACTTAACTGAAATTCATAGTTTGAAAAGTAAGAAGCTACTTATGGACTAGTGATGTTGTCATGTTGATTAACCATTAACTTTTTAATACAAGTTTGGTCAAGGTGGCTTGATTAGGAACGACGGAACACACTCTCCAATTATTGCAGGCTTTTTTTAATGTATAGACAACTAGTGTGTATCAAGTATTTTATAAAAAGTATTCTATTTATATAATAATTCTATTTTGCAAAGAACATTAATTTAGGATGTCTTAAGCATTAAGGGTGTCGGGGTGTAAGCAGTGAGGGGTGCGTGATAGGGGTTTACCGAGTGGGTACACCGCCGTCGTCTCCATCGGTGAGTGGTGAACAATGTCAAACGGGGAGTAGTCACCACAAAGAATGCATGCTCTTTTTTCAACCGTTGTTCCTCTCCAACGGCTCTATAGCCATTAACTAAAAAAATTGTTTTATTTAATACCTCTTTCACATTTCATTTTCTAACAACTCAAAAACATTCACAAATAAAGTATAAACATCACACACCATGGATAAACAAAACAAGGGTGGTATCAAGAAAAAAAGGTTCGTCTAGTCAAGGATCGGGTTCAAACCCGAGGGGACGCGTCTCGCAAACGAGGCGAGGCAGTTCTAGTGGTCTAAGTGCACCATTTCAAACCCCACACGGGTATTGACCACACTCTCAACTTCAACTCTTTTATTCCCAAGCTTCACTACCGAGTTTTTACAACATCCAATCCCAACGGAGTTTTGACAAATGTCCATGCAATTTCTAATTTTTAGTTTTTAGTCTAATTTTATTTAGTTTAATTTAACTGTCTTTTTTTTAATTTAATGTAATTATAGTTTGTTTAAAATATGTTTAATTTATTAATGCATAATTTTAGAATTAAAAAAGTAAAAAAAAAAAATGGAGTACTTCACATGAGGGGAGCACCCCTTTCGTTTGAGGCAAAATGAGGAGTAGAGAGAAAAGTTGACATGACGTATTTTGACTGACTGTGATGGAGAATTTACCACTCCTCATGAGGAGCACCCCTTAGGGTGTAAGGGTTGTATGCCTAATGAGATTAGGCAAACTTTCCCCCCACCCAATCATATTGTGTCATGTCATTTTTCATCTCATTCTTCCCTTTTGCCCAAAAAACATAAGGGGTGCATACCTAAAATGAGATGAGACAAACTAATTTTTTTTAAATACTTAATTAATAAAATTACAATAAATTAAATTAAACCCATTAAATAAAAAATAAAAAATAAAAAATTACATTAAATTAAAAATAAAATAAAAAAACATTACATTAATTAAAAATACTTAAAATAACCTATATTAAACTAACTAAATTAACTACTCTTCGTCGGATTCCACCAATAGGTGGGATAAATTCATTCTTCAGAGATGCTCAACGAAATCATGTTTTAGTCTCCAATGCGTATCTTCATCCATAAGCTCGTCTAACACACTGTCATCAAGTGCGGGCTCGACTGGAGGATCCCGAATGTGTATCGGTGCTATCGTGTTTCCATTGTCTTTTAAAATCATGTTATGTAAAATAATACACGTATACGTATACACCACATACCTAATTTTTTCACACTTTTAGCACGCATTGCCCGATAGATTATACCCCATTTTGACTTCAAAACACCAAAAGCCCGTTCCACGTCTTTTCTTGCCGCCTCATGTTGCTTCTTGAACTTTATTTCGTCAACTTGGTGAGGATATGGAAATGATTTGACTAACACGGACCATGTAGGGTAGATTCCATCCACGAGATAGTAACCACGTTTGTATAAGTGATTGTTAAAGTAAAATGGACATTTTGGGGCCGTTCCATTTTGTAGGATCGTTGTACGACCTAAACGAGTCGATCAGAAGAGTTTGAATCCGAATCAAAGGCGGAATTCGATGATACGGACTTGATTACAGCTTGATTCACGCTTAGATTCACTTGTTTATTGATTTCAAAGCTATACAGATCAATTGACAATTTGGCAGCACCTCGGCTCTGAAATCCGAAACGTTACAAATGAGAAACCGTGCTCAGGTATATATAGAGATGGCCATTTCGCATGGAATGAACATTGTCATTTCGTGTGAACTGATCATTCAACATAAAAACCCTAATTTCTTGACTTCTGAGCACTGGTTTATCCTATCTAAATACAAGACTCGATACAAGACAAAGTTGACAGACATAAATGCACCAACAGACTCCCCGTTGGATGTTGACGAAGTCTTCGGCATCGAGTCTTCGGTAGTCTTCAGTCTTGATCTGTCTTCTCACTCTTTCCAAAGCATCTGACACTGTAAGCATCCTCACTCTATTTTTCTTCTAATTCTCTTGATCAGATCTCTTGATTCCTTAAATTTAACAGCATCAGCAGCTAGCACTCGAATCTGACTTTTACAATCTTCAAATTCCCCCTTGAATGTTGATCCAGAATCTGTATCTGACTCTTATGTCTTCAGACTCCCCCGTTCAATAAGATGGGATCACAGACTTGAATAGCTCTCGTTCTAGAGTCGTATTCTGGCTCAAACTTTGTTCAGTCTTAGCCATGGGGATCTCGCTTTGCAGCTTTCACAGGTTCAGTACTGTTGCCTGCTTCTCAGAAATTTGACGTTATAATCCTATTGACTTTTTGACTTCTTTTGTTGTTTTTATCAGTTTTTAATAATCCACTTAAGTATCCAGATCCAAGTTAATGACCCTGGGTACTTAATTTGTCTACCAAGTCCAACTTAATGACCTTGGTTGACTCGAGAGAAAGCAAAACTGACTTTTGTTCAACATTTTTTTTTCAAAGTATTTTTCTAAAAATTACAAGTTTCAACTTAATGAACTTGTTTTGAATTTTCATTTTCACCGGTTTAATATAATAAGCTCCCAACTCTTCTGTCCAGCTCAGAAACTTCCTGCATCTACTTCAAACTGCGAGTCTGAAGATCAGCTTTCCACTTTGGTTTGTCGAAAAAATAAAGCAGAAATGTAAAATCTTTTTGGATTTTGAATAAAGTTTCTAGACTAGAATGCTAAACATAAATGAAATGCAGTAAATGTAAACTATTTACAAACATATTTTTGGTGAGCGTGTTAGGGAATCATATCAGCTACTGACAAGTCACAAGTACCGTTAAGCTTTGATTTCATATTCAGAATTAAACAATTCGCTTAGATTGCTGATATACTGATCCTCTTAAGTGCTCACACAAATTTCAATCTGTTCAGGATACGAATTTAGTGTTTTAGAGACTTAGCTTATACGCGTGTACCACCTCAGAATATACTCCCGTATCCAGACTACTATATTCAGTCTTACAAGTGAGTGCACACTAATGATATCTGTAAGGGGTTAAATGCGAGACCATGAGAGCTCCGGCTATTGCTTTCGCAAAATCAGAGAGATGATGGTTCGACTTTAGGTGGCCCCCCTTGGGGATCTTCTTTACAACAGCACATGATTAGCATTTTTCAATGTTTCATCATTTTTTATGCTGAGGGCGAGCTTTAAGAATAAAGCAGTGCAAAGTATTATACGAGGACTAGGCTATTGCTCCCGCAAAATCAGAAGTCCTAGTATAATACCCCAGATATCACCACGTACAAAGACCTAGTATGTCAGAAATAGAGCCTTTCAAACAGGATTTCAGGGGTTACCTATATATCCGAGAGATGTTCCCCACGTAAAAGCAAGTTGTGATTTAGGTTTATATCCCGAACAAACTTACTAAATGTGTAAAAACCTATTGGCATATCATCAGCGAGACTGCTTAACACTTTTAAAATTTACATTTCTTTAGCATACCGTAACTGTCTAGCTGATGTACTATCATTTTCCCTTTTTACACAAGCTCTTTTTCGGTTTTCTATTGTTTTTGGATTTTGAAATATCTCATGTTTTTGGGTTTTTGAATTTTTTATTTTTTTGTATTTTCAGAAAATATAACCTACCTCCCCCTAAATACAAAAACAAGTAAAAAATCGACAAACCATTGCAGATTGCTTTTCAACATCATCTACAGTGGTACCTTCATCTACGCCAAGAATCCCCTCCAACACCGATAAAAGCTTCATACCGTTCAGTTTTAAAAGATATTGAAAACGAATTTTATCAAACACTTTGGTATGTAAATCAGCTTTTTGTTCGTCAGTGTGAATTTTCTCAATTCGTATCAACTTCTTCTCGAAACAATCTCGAATGAAGTGATGACGAATTTCAATGTGTTTCGTTTTAGCGTGATAAACAGGATTTTTTGTTATGTTTATAACTGCCTCATTATCAACAAAGATAGGGGAGTTAAGAAATTGCAAACCGTAGTCTCGCATCTGTTGCTGGATCCACAAAATCTGATAGCAGCAGCTGCTAGCAGATACATACTCGGCTTCACATGTGGATAAAGCGACAGAGGTCTGCTTCTTACATTGCTAGGTGACCAATCGTGGTCTGAAAAACTGGCATCCCGCAGTTGTTGACTTAGCGTTAACTTTGCAGCATCCGAAGTCGGAGTCAGAATACCCTTCGAGCGTAAAGACGCCTTCTTTTGGATACCACAACCCTAGCGATGGAGTTCCTTTCAAGTAGCGCAATATCCGTTTCACAATCACCATATGCGAAGCTCTGGGGCTTGACTGAAACCGCGCTGCAAGGCAGGTTGGATACATGATATCGGGTATTGAAGCTGTCAAGTACATCAGCGATCCAATCATGGAGTGATACATCGTTTCATCCACCTTCTCTCCGGTGAGATCAGGATTTATCCCATGGTTCGTTGCTAACGGGGTGGAAGCTGGAGTAGTCCCGGACATCCCAAATTTCTCTAAGATATCATGAACATACTTCGTCTGATGTATGAATATTCCCTCGGGCAGTTGATCAACCTGAAGTCCCAAGAACAACTTCATCTCACCCATCGTGACATTTCAAACTTTTGCTTCATAACTCTTTCAAAATCTTTGCACAGATCTTCATTTGTTAACCCAAATATGATGTCGTCCACGTATATCTGAACTATCAGAAGATGTCCATCGACTTCTTTGGTGAAGAGAGTGACATCTACTTTTCCACGGATGAAGCTGTTGGCAAGCAGATGTTGAGACAATGTCTCGTACCAGGCTCTCAGGGCCTGGTGTAAACCATACAGCGCTTTATCCAGTAATGTCACCCTGATATTTTCACGTATTACCGGTGGGCCCGGTGGGGAGTATTGTGACGTAGTTGATATCATAGACAATTTATATTATCACAGTTTAATACACAGCGGAAGTCGAAAGATAAAATCATTACAAACCGAATAAAAAGTAATATCAAATGTATTACAAAACGGTTGTAAGGATCCACAGGCGGATCAAAGTTCAAAAATTATTGTTCAACAGATTTAATAACATCTAAGCTTGCAAGACTCTTTATTGATGCTTGGAGTAGCCAGCCTATTCTGTTTAGTACCTACACTTAGCCTTTTTGGAAAATACGTCAGTTTACACTGGTAAATACAATTAACCGACTCATTTTGAAAATGTTTAAGAAAATTGATTTGAATGCACATGGCATAAAATAATCTTTTATAACTTGGGATTATTATTTATATATAAACTTGTAAAAGAATTACATGTTCGTTATACGTTCAGTAGCCCGGGCTGAATACCGGGTTAAAGATTAATAGACACACCACATGATATAATCCCGCGGCGAGTTATTCTCAATTCCGTCAGTTATACCTTTTATATATATATATATATGCACCGTCAGGTGTATGCCTACACCCCGTGCTTAGGTCGTGGCCATTTCAATGAATGATGCCAAGGATATCCGGGACATGGTCATTAAACCCCCAAAGGCTTTAAGCAAACAAAATAGTTTAAATGGGTCATCTCAATAAATTAACCTTCATATGATTAAAAATTCAATGCCCGACTAAGCGGTATTTTATATACCGTACCCCAAGCCCGTATAAGGGAAAATAAGTTAAAAATATTTACCTGAGCAAGTATATATCAAAATCAGCGAGTGCAAGTAGCTTTTACTGGGCTCCTAATCTGGAACGAAGGTTTTAATAACCTATTAGATTCCTAACGGGTCTTAATTAAGCCTAAACTTAGACCGGTTAGTTTTAAAGGAAGATACACGGTTCAAAACGCACGATTAAGCGATGACCGGATTAGAGTGTGGTTTAGACCCGAGAAGTTTGTATACTTGTATAATATAGGTAAACTAAACACATTCTGGATTTTGAGATAAAAACGATAAGGTTTGACCCGTTTCGGCTAATTTATGCAAACTAGTTACATAAACCGCACCGAACACGAATAATGCGTTACGGGTAACCAAATGAGTCATGAACAAGTTTCCTAAGTTAATATGCCTTAAATATATTGTGATATCAGTAAGATAACTTCCATAATGCCCAAAATGGATTTAAACTCAAATTGTGCCCCGTATGGGTATTTTGGTCATTTTAAAGGTTATAAAAGAGTTTAAATACTAATCTGAGTTTCAGGTCTGATATAGTCAGTAAAAATATTTATTTTTATAAGTCATAACAGTAGGGTATTGCATATATGTGAAATTTATCTTATATAACCAAACTATGCACCGTAGGGGCATTTTGGTAATTTCACATAAGCTTTAAATGTCAAAATTAGAATTCTGAGTTCAAAACTTTATCTTACTGTTAAAATATAAAAATTTACTAAAAACATCAGTAGGTATTAAGTCTTATATGTTAAAAATAGTTTTAACTCATACTATGTGCTTAAAACGCGTAAAAGTCGGTTTTAAGCGAATTTCGGGTTTAAATAGGAAATCTGAGTTTTTGATCAGTTTATAAAGTTCAAAATGTTTTATTTATTATATAAAATCAGTAGCAAAAATTTTGGTATCAAAATATTATGTAAAACTCATTTTATTCAAGAAAAGGGCATAATCGACATTTACCGAATTATAGCAAGAACCCTATGTTATGCTCAGCTTAAAAATAATTAAAAATCTTCAAAAATCCCAAAATATTATATTACATCAGTGGGTAAAAATTTTGGTGTCAAAATTTGGGTTTAGATAGGCTTTATGCTAATTACGCCGTTTAATTAATAAAAAGTTTCTTAATTACGATATTGAGCATAACTCCTAATCTAGACCTCAAACTGATGTCAAATTTTTAGGACAAGTTTATAAATCAGTAACAAAGGTTTTTGTACTCTCACATTTTCAAAAAACTTATTTTAAGGTCAAAAGGGCATTATGGTCAACATTTAGGCATATAACGGAAACTTGCACATGAATTGAATAACTAATGAACCAAGTTGTATAACCTCAGAGGGTTACACTAATCTATAACCCGGTCCTAATATAGCTTGATGTGTGTAAAATGAAACATATAAATTACATCAAATGAGGCATAAAACTAACCCTTTTTAAGTACTAATATTGGAAAAAGAGTGTTTTTGTCTTCCTTTTGTATTTTCAGGATTAAATGAGCTCAAAAACACAAAAGAAGCAAAAAGACAGCTAAATCCAACATAAATACAAGAAAAGGAACATAAGTGGATTGCCCGACCCCTCAACGGCATCTTCCCAAGCAAAATAGAGAAGGCAGAAGACTGAACACGCCCCGTGCTCAGCCAGCACGGGGCCGTGCCCAAGAAGCAGCAGAAAAGACAAACCTATAGAAGCTTCTATTGCCCACCACGGGGCCGTGCCCAGTGAACACGGGGGCGTGGCGAAAGTACAGCTGGCGCATTAATTGTAATTGCGAATTACAATTAATGAGGAGAGAGAGTGTCAGACAGGCACGGGGCCGTGCCCAGCGGACACGGGGCCGTGCCCAGCCCTCTGTTCAGCCTATAAATAGGAGTGCTTGGTTTCATTTCAACTCATCCCTTGGCACACCACCTCTCTCACACTTCATCCACCACCCACCACCATCACAACACCATCATCCACCACCATCATCCATTGTCCATCGTAGAGTGTGTGAGTCGTCTCGGGATCCAAGATTGATCGTAAGAGTTCTTGACAATCAAGGCCATGTTTGCCTAAGTCTCTTACATCACTTGGTGAAGACAAAGTGTCTAGTATAATACTTTTTATTTCTAATCTTTTGCACTTTTTATTTGGTTTTGTATTAATGACTTTAATAACTAGTTACTTATGTTGAAGGTGATATTTCCTTATCGTTTGTCCGTGGTGTCTTGGCATTATTTTACTGTCTATATAAAATAAAAGATTTTCACCATTCATATCTCCACGGTCTATATGGAGGTATGTTGGCTACCTGGTCGGGGGTTAAGGGAACGGTTTGGTAAAGGTCTTGCCATTGTTCAGCGTTTAGAGGTCCTGCAATGGACCTGGATCAAATTTAGTAGGACCTCCTTCAATGCTTCACGGTATTGGATGGCGGGGGTCCAAACTCTTTGATCCCCTCATAAGTTAACTACTATTAATACTATAACCCGGCTATTTAGGACTGTATCCCTGCTGACTCAGACTACTTAGCCGAGGGTAACGTCACCGCCAAAAGCGGGGCCTACCATAATACTGCATTAATAACTTAATTCATTATCTTCCAATAATCCACCATTTTAGGATTGTATCCTTGCTGACTCAAACTACTGGGGTGAGGGTAACGTCACCTTCAAAAGAGGGGCCTACTACAATAACTAAGATAATCTCTTAATTATGTGCAAAAGTGCGGAAATAATCAAAGGTTATACTAGATACGAGTCGGAACCAAGTGATTCATCTTGTCTATCTGTTTTTTTATTTTATTTTTATTTTCAGCATTTTAGTTAGTTTTTATTTTTCTTAGTTTAAAACATTTTTCTAAACTTTTTATTTTGATTAGACGTTGAGGATAAACCGGTACTAAAAGCTCTTGTGTCCTTGGACGACCTCGGTATCTTACCAACGCTATACTACGCTCACGATGGGTGCACTTGCCCATATGTGTGTTTAGTGTTAGTAAAATATCGTGTTTTATAAATTTATAACTTGGCTAAAATAAGTGTTAAAGGGGCTTAAAATATACACCTAATATATATAACACTTCGCATGCATCATAGCTCTAAGGCATTTCTAAAATATGCTACATTGGGTCAGAACTGAAAGTCAAAGCAAAAGTCTACTTTTGCGACTTTCGGTTCCTAACCGAGCTTAAACTAAAAATTGTCGGGTTGAACATGTTTAGACATGTTCTTACATTAATTACCAAGTTATATGAGTGATAAAACAGGTTCCATAGCTTCCACATTGTTAATTTTGTGTTTATGTGAAAAATAGCTTTCTGTTGACTTTTTATAATTAGCTTTGACCCGACAATTGACCTAGTTAGAGTGGGAATCAGAAGGTGCCCTTTTAAGGGTTTATTACCCACATAATTACCAACTCAAAGCTACTTTCAATTCGAGAATTGACTGGACCATTAGTGATTAATCACTAAGTCAAACCTTAATTACGACGGGTTTGACTTTGGGCCATTAAACTAATAAAACTGAATTAAGAGAGGTTAAGGACACTTACAGAAGTCCTATGCACGACTAATGATCCTTAGGAAGTGGTCTTGAGCTCCAGAAATCTCCAGAACAAGTGCTTGGAAGTTTTTCAAGTGATGTACCCAATTGTTGCAACAATGAGCTCTATATATAGACAAGGAAGGATCATGGAGATTGATCCAGGTGTTATGGCAACTCCAGAGATGAAAACAAGTGTCTAGGGACGTGTTTCAAGCAGCTAGAGTGTGGCAAACTCGCGTAATTTAGCAAACATGCAAGCTGCCACGTTAAACAAGTTTTTTCTGAGCTGGCAGTCCATCGCGTCATGCGACGGAGGAGTGCCTCACTGGTGGCGCGACGCCAACATGTGGCTGGTCTGATCAACAAGTTTCAAACAATGACATTTTCACCCCTGGACCTTCTAAAGCGTAATTTCTTCCATTTTAAGCACTTTTAACCCATGAAATTTATATTTCTATGATCCATGAGATATAACCAAACATCGTTAGGTCCAGTTTCGTTAAACGATAACCGAAAACACAAGTTTTGCCTCGTTGACGTTTTTAACCCCTTAATTACGAAAGTTAACGTATCTTCTTCATACGATATCGAAACCTTGCGAAATTTTTTTACCACTTATTCTTGGGAGTATAATTAATCGTTACAAGGCTCCGGGTTCACTAAAAGGTCACTCAGAGGTATAACTTAAACATGTTGACACATTTAACCCTCGCGTCTTGTAAACTTTGACTTTCTTCCACAAACGGTTTCATATGCTTCATGATACATTCGTTTTAAGGGTATAAACATCGTGTAGGGTTGTTGAAAGGCAAAATTATCAAATGCTGACACTTTGTATCCTCATATACACATACTTTCTTCGTTTGTCAACTTTAGTACCTCATAATTAATCCGTTACACATTTAAAGTCCATGACACGTGTCGATACTATATTGGACATGATTTTACGAGGTGTTACAAGTTAATAGACCTTGTCTTTGTGGATTGGGTCGGTGAAGCCCGGTGGCTGTCTGACATATACCTCCTCTTTTACCTTCCCGTAGAGAAAAGCCGATTTAACATCTAGCTGTAAAACTTTAAATCCTTTCCAAGATGCAAATGCTAGGAAGATTCTAATCGCTTCAAGTCTAGCAACAGGAGCATATACTTCGGTGAAATCTATACCCTCCTGCTGACTAAAGCCCTGGACTACGAGTCGAGCTTTGTTACGAATAATAACCCCTCGATCGTCTCTTTTGCACTTAAACACCCACTTTATGTTTATCTTCCTGTGACCATCAGGAAAGTCTACCAATTTCCACACTCCCAACTTCTCAAACTTACTCAGCTCCTCCTGCATCACGTTGACCCAAGAATCTTCAGTTAGTGCTTCTTTATATGTTCTTGGTTCAATCTGCGAAATGAAACAACTAAGTGAAAACTCTGTTTGTAAAGGAGCAACTGTAGAATAAAAACAAGTAAGGCCTTGGTCAATTTGTCGTCTAGTGCGGACACCTGATTGCAATTCTCCAATAATCAGCTCTTCTGGATGGTACGAAAGAGTTCTCGGCATCACCTCGCCTGGAACATCTACCTCGCCTTCCAAATTTGTGACATTATGATTTGCACCTTGTTCACTGACTGGAATTGTTTGACTTGAAATCTTGATCTACTCCCCCTCAGAATCTGAATCACCACGATCGAATATTGGCCTATCATCAGATTCTAGATTATCGTTGACTGCCATCTGATTGTCAGGAGCATGTTCACGTTCTGAAGATGATGGAGTTTGCTGAATATCATCATATTCTCCAGCATTACTTGGACCAGCTGCATTGTCATTGGAAGTTTGCCATTGACACCTAGAAGATTCTGTTGGAAATCTTTCTTGTGATGTTTCATACTCTCTTAGAATATCCAACTCGTCGAAAAACTCTGGTTCTTCCTCCATGTCGAATGAGTCCCACAGAGTGTCATAATTGAAGCGTCATGAGTCACCGGGATTCTGAGGTGGCATTGTATAACCTTGGCATTCAACATTATGTGCTTCAATGATCCGCTTTAAACTTGGAACAAAGACACGTTTTAATGGACTTGTGTAACCCACAAATATTCCTTCGATGCTCTTTGAACCAAATTTTCCAAAAGGTTCTAGAACAGTGCAGGGAGACCCGAACGGTTCCAAATACTTCAGCTTCGGTTTGCGGTTGTTTATCAGCTCAAAACACGTCTTGTTGAATTTCTTTACTGTAAGAACCCAGTTGAGTGTATAGCAAGCGGCTGACACTGCTTCTGCCCAAAAGTTGACCGGTAATTTCGAATCAGCAAGCATCGTCCTGGCCGTTTCAATTAGCGTCATGTTCTTTCTTTCAGCTACTCCATTTTGTTGTGGAGTGTAAGGAGCACTAAATTCTTGCAATATACCTTTCTCATCACAATACTCTTCCATTTTGTTGTTCTTAAACTCTGTACCGTTGTCGCTTCTGATTCTTCTGATTCGAGTTTGGTATAAGTTTTCAATTTTTCTGAACAGCGTCATCAAACTTTCGAATGTCTCATCTTTTGTTTTCAGAAACGTTACCCATGAAAATCTCAAGTAGTCGTCTGTTACTACTAGATAGTAGAGATCACCAATTATGCTTTTGACGTTCACCGGACCAAAAAGATCCATATGAAGTCTCTCTAACGGTCTCGAGACTGAGTTAACCTTCTTTTGAGGATGTGATTTCTTCTTTTGCTTGCCTTTGATGCAACTAATGCACTCCCCTTCCAGATGGAAACCTTTCAAATGAACACCGTTTACTAAGTCATTATGTACCAAGTAGTTCATTTTTCGCAGGTGAATATGGCCCATCTTTCGATGCCATAGCTGTGACTCCTTTTCAGTGGCTCGTGACATGAAGCAGTGAACCTGACCCGTGGTAGTAGTGGCTACACTCATATCCAACACGTACAGATCATTGACTCTAGGTGCTCTCATGATAACCCACTCTTCCGGAATAACAAACCCTGGTTTCAGAATCAAACATTCCTTATCTGTAAAGTGCGTTGTATACATACGATCACAGATCTGAGAAATGCTCAGAAGATTGTTTTCAAGCTCGGCGATATAGTTTACTCTTTCAAACGTGACAATACCATTAGACAGAGTTCCTTCACCGACTATTCGACCACCTTGATTGCTTGCAAATCCCACATATCCTCCATTAAACCCTCGAACATCGTACAGTAGGGTTTTCTTCCCTGTCATGTGCCGAGAAGCTCCACTATCCATAATCCAACGTGAAACGGATCTTGGAAGCTCCTGCACATATCACAAACACTTAGTTAGATTTTGATGCCACCCAAGCCTCTTTTGACTCAGGTAGCTTGACATTGAGGTGAGTTTTTGCAGTGTAAAGTGGCGGAAAATTTTTGTCATTCATCTTTAAGCTCTCTTCAGACCCAATCTCAACCTCTTTGTATAAAAAGAAATCATTTTTTAGGAGGTTGACCAGATGATTGGTCTTTCTTTGGTACATCCTTCTTTTCAGAAGTAGTAGACTTTTGTTTTTCAAGTTTCTCATAGTAATCCAAAGGTACATACATCTTCTCAGTTGAAGATGATGATTTTGCAGTCTCAAACACCTTTGGTTTTGGAGAACTTGCTTTCTTTACTTCAGATTTTGGCTTCCAAGCTTGTTGAGACGAAGCAACCCGTTTGTAAAATTTATCAGTTTTAGTTACCACATTCTTTATGGGTTCAGTTTTGAATTTGGTGTTTTCATTTTATAAAACTTTCTTTTCAACAATCATTGGAGCTTTGCCTTTTGCATCAACTTTCTTTTTCGGACTCTCAACAACTTCAGACTTAGGCTTTAAGTTGGTGCACTTTCGTGCAATGTGTCCAACTTTGTTGCACTTAAAGCATGTACGGGTATCAACTTCCCGACTTGTGCCTTCGGTCTGAGGCTGTGAGGCCTTCTTTTCAAAGAACTCTTCATTTGATTTTGAAAAAAATCTCAGATTCTTGCTCGGAAAGTGAGCTTGAACTTGAACTCTTCACAAACACCTTTTTCTCAACAAACTTTTTGTTTTGAAAGTTCCTTCTTTGATAATTCTTACCACCCTGATATCCACCCGACCATTTGTTTTGATTGTTGTTAGAAAATCGTGGTAAAACAACAGGTTTTTTGTAGTAAGCTTTATCTTTTTCAAAGTTTAATTGCCTTTTGGAACGTTTCAAACCTTCGATTTCAGAGACATCAATCTCAACCAACTTGAACACATTTTTCAATTTGTCAACATTCACATTTTCCAAAGGAAATTCAAGATCCGAATACAACTTATCTGATCCCGACATCTTGTACATCACAAGATTAGGTTCTTCACTTAAGTTGTTTTTGGATGTTGATTTCGGAATATATTTGTCCAAAAAGCATTCTTCATCCTCAGTTGAGTCACTTTCAGATTTCAAAACATTTTCAACCATACTTTTTACAACTTCAGACTGAACACTGTCTTCATCGGATGATGAAGTGAATGTGACGACAATTGATTCTGGAAGTTTAACCTCATTTGTTTCATTATCATTAACCAACCCGGACTTTTTCTTTGAAAATTTATTTAATACTGGCGGTGGAACCTGATGATACCCAACCCCAGTTCGTCCGAATAAACATCTTAGCCAACTTTGTTCTTCCTGATTGGTTTAGGAACGATATGTTGAAGAACAAAACTTGCGGAGTTGTAACTGTTGAGTTTCAGATTGATGCGTTCATTTTCAATCTTAGCTTCCTAAAACTGAAGCTTCAGATTTGCAATCTCATCCAACTGTTGGTTGATTTGCTTTTCTTTCGACTGAAGTACTCCTGACAGTTGAAAATTTTCTTTGGTTGTTTTATCGTTTCTTTCATCAGAATCTTTTGTTGTTCTTTTTAGCTTCTCGTAAATTTCAGAAAGTTGACGGTTTTCATGAATTAACTTTTCATTTTCTTTCCTGATTTGTTCTACGTCAATTTTATCTTTTTCAAGTTTATCAATTAATTCTTTTATTCGATCATTTGAGGCTTTTACCAATTTGTCACGACTTAAGATCTGATTTTCAACTTCTTTGACTCTTTCTGTCAGTTCTTCAGTCTTTTTACCACTGTGGTAAGCATGTGTGCTACAACCCTTGCAGTCTTTCATGCAATTTTTGCTGTCACTTTCACTTTTGGCTTTATCAGTCTTACCTGACTCATTTGTTGAATCATTAGAACTGACCTTGCTCTTTAACTCAGTTCCAGACTTAGAATCTACCTCTAACTCTTTCGCTGCAAGAACTTTATCAGCCATTTTCTTCAGATTTTCTGCTGTGAACACTTTTGTCGTGTCGATTATCCCATCATCGACCTTTTTCGACTGTAGCTCCTTTTCTTTCTCTTCTTTTTCACTTCCCCACCACATTCTTTGTCTAGCTTCTTCCTCTTCTGTTATTTGCTCGATAAGAGTCTCGACAAGAAGTGTTGATGGTTCCACAAGTATATTTCCCTTAGGATCCAAGTAGCATTCTCTGTCAGCGTCCCATCTCTTTACACTTTTTGCCTCTTTCCATGCACCATAATGTCTGTCTTTCATAGTTTGGGCTAACATCTTCCTGTTGACATATTTTACTTCTTCTGTTCGGGTATCTTTGAAAGGAATAATTTTTGTCATAAAGGCATAACCCACTGCATCTTCTTCCGGTAACAAATCACTCCAATCAAATCCCTCATCATCATGGATAACGGCTAATGCTCTTGACTTTTCTTTGGGATTTTCTTCTATCTGTTTCATTCGTGGAGGTTCGGATTTATTTTGATGATAGATGGCTCTTTTATAATAGTCCTCACGGAATGGGTTGGCCGTTTCATCAGCAGCTGCATTTCGACATTCTCGTTTAAAATGCCCCTTTTGCTTGCATTTAAAGCATGTTACCTTCGATTTATCAAAACCTAGCTTTGTTGAAGGTCCACCATTTGAGTGTCTGCCTGTTATCTCCATGAATCTTTGAGCCCTTCTGACCACACTCGCCATACACCATCTAATATCAATCAACTCCATCTCTTCAGGGTCGATTTGATCATAATCTTCCTTGGTGAGGTTGGTGTTTCCGATCTTTCCAGCAACAAGGCTCTCATATGATTCCAAGACGGATGCCAAAAACACCATTTGCTGCTTCTTCACTGAAGTTTTGTGCATTGTTGAGGTCTACAGCAATATTGCACTGGAACATGTTTTTCGGAACCGATTGTTATTGTTGACTTGGAGCAGTTGAAGATGATCCTCCATGATAACCACTGCTTGGACTTTCTTGATTTGGCATGTTAGAGTTTTCTGCTGGGAATGCAGTCTTTGGTGAGACAGTTTTTGGGATCATACTTCCTCGATAATATAAATCAACATTTTGTTGATACGAGGAGTTGTTGACTTTGTTCATCTTCCTAATCTCCAATTCATGACTTTCCAACCTTTTAATTAGCAAATCCACTGTCAAATCAGTCGACTTCACTATGTTCTTCAACATTAACGCAAAATACTGCCAATCTTTCTCATCAGGTAGTGAGTCAACAACTTATCAACCAATTCTTCCTGTGAATACACAATTTCATATCTTGCAAGTTCCATCTTTAAGTGACCGAATCTTTCTATCATCTTTGACACAGACTCATTTTTCATACACCCAAACAGATCGAATTCTTTTTTCAACAATTTTTGATAAAGCACCGGATCGATGACGAACATCAAACATTGCACTTGATTCAAGACATGAAGAACAAAATATGAACAAGATAGAAATATGTAGAAGATGAATCCCTTTATTAACGAATCAGTCATCACAGATTACATACCAAAAGAGTATACATCATCTACAAGCTGGTTTAGATCACTAAGATCTAAACCAAGCTTTCTCTCACTAACACATAGTATCCCTCTCTCTCTAGAATTCACACACTCATGGAGAATGGATGGGATTTGTGAGAGGTGCACAAAGCTATCTCAAGGGTTGCCCTAATCTACCCTATATAACACATATATATAGACTAGGGACTAAACCCGGACAAAACATATTGTCCGGGATACAAAACAAATAATTCGGACAACAATAATAATCAACATATTACGAGTTTAACATCATAAACTCGGAACTGATAAAGCTTCCGAATTCTTGACATGGCTTGGACTTTGTTGACCGTAGACCAGAACTGATAAAGCACAGTTACCCGGCAGGAACTGCACTTAGAGACTCCCCCTTAACTGTTGCTATCAGTTCTGTCTGACACTAATATCCTCAGTCACCGGATACTGCAATTACAGACTCCCCCTTGACTGATGATATCATGCCTGCTTTCAACTTTGGCTGAGACTTGATCTTTCCGGCAGAGCACAACGATCTTCAACCCTTCTAATAAAAGACTTGATGAGGATCACTTAAGGCCGCTTTGAGAAACCCGACGAACCAACATCAAACACTGTAGATCCTCCCCCTCAAACTACTCCCGAATTAAGTTAACGCGAACCGACCTACAGCCACATGTAAGAATATCGCTCGATACATTAATCTTCAAACCTATCTGGCAGCCAGTGTTGTAAAAGTCGGATTACTCGGCCGAGTACTCGGGATTACTCGGGAGTACTCGGTGCCTAGTCGGCCTAGTCGGCGCCTAGTCGGCCTAGTCGGCGCCTAGTCGGACGTAGTCGGCCTAGTCGGTCAACGTGGTTTGTTGACTTTTAATCGGTCAAACTCGGTCAAAATCGGCCTACTCGGCCTTGTACTCGGACTACTCGGCCTTGTACTCAGACTAGTCGGACTTGTATTCAGAATATTTGAACTTTAAACCTGTTTCATTTTAAATTATACTCAGTTGACATGAATTATGCTTATTTTAACACATAAATAATATATTACAATTAAATTTTTTTTATATTTACCATGTCCGCGTACTACCCGAGTACTCTCCGAGTACTTCGATTACTCCCAACTCCCCAGTCGGCCGACTAGGGACCGCCTAGCAACTTTTACAACACTGCTGGCAACAGAAAGAAACATTGGATTTCCAATGTCCAACCTTGAACACTTCAAACTTCACTAAGACATGAAGTTCAGTTCGATAACTTAATAACAAACTCAACTCCGTAAAAGTACATCCACCATCTTGATCAAAAGTCTTCAACCCTTCATGTATAATCTCATCTCGTCACGTATCCTCATGAATCAATCTCCTATCTTCACCAATCCGTTGAATCCCCGATGGCTTTCATCTCCGATTTTCCCCTCAAATCAAGAAGCCCACATTATTTCGAGACCAGAACTAATCTTCTCTACTCTAAACAACAACTTAATAAGGTTCAATCTTCAACTAGTCGTCAACGGAGAATTCAACTTCATCACGTCAACACTTGATTAATAACATAAACACACGTGACAAAACTCCATCATACACGAGCCTTTTCACGCACAAGCTTTATATTTACGAAGAAAATAGGAAATTTTTACTCCCCCTATTTCTTCGTAAACTGTCAAAGTCCAACCAAGTTATTATTATCTTCACCTCCAATGCATAATAATAGTCCAAAATTTTCCCAAAACTCTAGTAAGGACCACATCCGAACTCGGAGAATCTTGAAAAGAACACCGTGGACCACCATTACCGCGTCTCATCCTCTCACTTAATCCAGACAACATAAGTACCCTCGAACTTTTTAGTGACCTGAAACTGACTTCAAATTTCTGAATTATACAAAATTCTGACTCTTAGCTAATTATCCGGTACCCCCGGTAACCCGGCATAACTAGAAAAACTCGGAACGTGCAAAACTCGGAACTTCCGAACTACACAAGCTTCTAAACTTAGTTACAAATCCGGTACCCCAGGTAACCCGAAATTCTAGAAAATTCAGAACTCGTAAAACCCGGAAGCATTTGAAACCTCAGATCAGATCATCTGAATCAATACTTCTTGATGAGGATTAAGTTCTTGATGAAGATTAAGTTGAAATCACTAAGAAATCAAGAAACTTTATGACATCACTGAACATGGTTATGAGAGTATGAAAGTATAGAAAGGGTTGATGTTCTAAGTGGGTTTGATTTGGAAAAGTTTCTAAGTTCACAGAATCCGGAGACACAAAAGAAACTTGGAAACATGGAGTAAAAAGTTGGAGTGAATCAGAGTGGTATAACCCGGATCACACAACCTGATTAAAACTAAAGACTCGGACAACACCCCAAACTCTAAAACCCGGACGAGTGTTAACTAGAAAACAACTCGGAACATCTAAGTTTCAAAAATTGTAAGACTAAACTCTGATGAATGAATATCAAAACTCGGACGCTTTATACTCGTATCTAAACAATAACTTGGATAAGACAAAAAGATTCACAAAGAAGCTCTGAAGGTTAAAACCGGATTGATTGAAATTAATAAACTCTGAGATTACTAAATCACTTGAAAAACTCGGACACTTGGATCAGACCATACAACTAAACTCGGATGAAGGAAACTCGGACCAGAGAACAATGAATAAACTCGGAGATTTGATTTAAAAAACTCGGACACAAATTTAAAAAACTCGGGCACAATTCTTTATCTTAAACTTGGATTCTGAAACTCGGATCAAATTAAAAACTCTGATATACTCTAAAAACTCTGATAAAAACCCTGAATGAAACTTCGGACTCACTTATATAAACTAAACTTTGATGACCTTTAAAATCATAAACTCTGAAGAACTGAAAGTTTAAAAACTCTGATGAACTGAAAGTTTAAAAACTCTGAAGGACAGAAAGAGGAACAAAACTCGGAGATTAATTTCCAGGAACAAACTCGAATATTCAAACTCGGATTCTACTAGATTGCTAAACTCACATATTCTTTTAAAAACTAAACTCTGAAGTGTTCTCAAAGCTAAACTCGGACAATATGTTTATCCCTAAACTCTGAGATATTTAACACTAAACTTTGAAACTGTGAAATAAAAACTCTGATGGTAAACTCAGACATATAAGAACAATGTAAACTCTGAAGTAAAACTCTGAATACACCCTAAAAAACTCTGAATACTTGTAAACTCTAACCTCTTAAAAGGAAAAACCCTGAAGGAAAAACACTGAAGGAAAACCCTGACTTGATGTTGATAGACTAACTCGGACAGGTATAACACTTACATAAACCCGGACATTGCCGTTTTCAGATCAAAACCCTAGAACTGCAACAAGAAACACCATCACAGCTGACGAACAACTTCATTTTCTTCAAGTTTTATGTAGAATCTTCACGTCTTCAAGATGTTTGGCGGAAACAAACATCAATTCAAGAGCAATGGTGATTCGGAAGGCGGTTAGACCATTCCGAATCGGTAACCATGCTCTGATACCACTGTTAAAGCACCGGATCGATGACGAACATCAAACATTGCACTTGATTCAAGACATGAAGAACAAAATATGAACAAGATAGAAATATGTAGAAGATGAATCTCTTTATTAACGAATCAGTCATCACAGATTACATACCAAAAGAGTATACATCATCTACAAGCTGGTTTAGATCACTAAGATCTAAACCAAGCTTTCTCTCACTAACACATAGTATCCCTCTCGCTCTAGAATTCACACACTCATGGAGAATGGATGGGATTTGTGAGAGGTGCACAAAGCTATCTCAAGGGTTGCCCTAATCTACCCTATACAACACATATATATAGACTAGGGACTAAACCCGGACAAAACATATTGTCCGGGATACAAAACAAATAATTCGAACAACAATAATAATCAACATATTACGAGTTTAACATCATAAACTCGGAACTGATAAAGCTTCCGAATTCTTGACATGGCTTGGACTTTGTTGACCGTAGACCAGAACTGATAAAGCACAGTTACCCGGCAGGAGCTGCACTTACAATTTTTCTTGTTTTTAACAATTTCGGCACCACCCACACACTTCATCTTTAATTTTTCCCATAAATCTCTGGAATCTTTGTAGTCGATTAATGATATAATGTCATCCCTCACTGATTGATGTAGTAAGGCGATGCATTTCTGTTCTGCCACGAACCTTTCTGGTTCAGTATCATTTAAATTTTCAAAGTCAGTTCTTCTGATGTCAAAACCATTTCTCATACTCTTCCAACTTAGATATGCGAATGCTTTCAGCCATTCCTCAAACCCATTTGCCCATCTGTTGTATTCCTCTATCGCCATTAGCTTGGGTGGTTTGTTGTAGGTGCCATAGGCGTTATCAACACTCAAAGAATCAGCAATGGTTTTCCTATGGTTCGGATTTGGTGCTGAGGTATTCGTGTTGTCTGATGTGGTCTCTCCTGTGCTGCTAGTGTAAGAAAATACATCACTAAATGGATTCAGAAAATCATCACCCATGTTTAAGTACCTGAAACAATTAACAAACACTTAGACATTTTTTTGCGATTTTAAAAACAAACTTCATACTGGTACTAGTTCACTTCGTGCGAACTGAAACGAATCAACTCCTGCGAACTGATGTAGTTTCAAACGATCTAGAATACTTCTCACTTCGTGCGAACTAATTGATCCTTAAAGAAACAGACTTGATGCGAATTGAACTGGTGCGAAATGACCTGGTGTGAATTGGCCACTTGATATTCAATTCGTGCGAATTGGATCCAACAATGTCCAATTCGTGCGAATTGGATGAATACCTCAAGAGAAATGACACCTTTCAAGCGAAATGAACAGGTTTCAAGCGAACTGGGTCCATTCCGTGTGAAATGGAGGATTACTTCAAGAGAAATGGCAACTTTCAAACGAACTGGGTCCAATCCGTGCGAAATGGGGTTCAAACTAATCAATCCATGCGAAATGGGGTTCAATCTACTCAATCCGTGCGAAATGGACTGTTTCTTTCAAACAAAATGATGCTGACGTCATACAATCGGCCATGATTTTGTCAAATTGATCACGTTTTAGGTTGAATTAAGGTCTGATTCTTTCAAGGATTTGTTAAAACTGTATTTCGCGTGTAATATGTGAAACTCAAGCCATTTTAACCGTGAAATCTTAGTTAATTTTGAAAAATGTGAACAAGAATGAGTAGAAGTTAGAAATTTCGATGAAAATAAGTTGAATCGGTATGAACTCTTCCTCCTGAGCTCTGATACCACTTATAGATTCGTTGTACGACCTAAACGACTCAATCAGAAGAGTTTGAATCCGAATCAAAGGCGGAATTTGATGATACGGACTTGATTACAGCTTGATTCATGCTTAGATTCACTTGTTTATTGACTTCAAAGCTATACAGATCAATTGACAATTTGGCAGCTCCTCGGCTCTGAAATCCAAAACGTTACAAATGAGAAACCATACTCAGGTATATATAGAGATGGGGAATGAACATTGTCATTTCGTGCGAAATGGACACTTGTCCATTTCGTACGAAATGGCTTTGTCCATTTCGTGTGAACTGGTCATTCAACATAAAAACCCTAATTTCTTGACTTCTGAGCACTGGTTTATCCTATCTAAATACAAGACTCGATACAAAATGCACCAACACATTTCGTTCAGTTTGAAATAACGGAGATTGGTGAAACACATTGATGTCATTTTATGCACCTGGTGGACCGCAAAAAGCATGCCAAACCCACAAATCTTGAGAGGCCACCGCTTCGAGCATAATTGTAGGGTAACAGTAAACTCTATGGGACACATTATCCATACGAAATGGGTGCAATCAAGGCTACCCACCATGCCAGGAAGGTGATGTTTATACTCATGAGCTTAGTACAAAAGCGCCATGTCATGGCTTGTTGGCCTACGTAAGAACTCGGGAGCATATATGTTACATACCGTTTCGCAGAAATATTCTAGACACTCACAGGAAGTCCTTTCGGCCATATATAAATACTCGTCCTTCGCGTCTGGAGTGCTACCAGTTGCAAGTTGTTTAATAGCCGATGTAACTTTTTGCAACAGTGTAAAACCCTTTTTCATTCTCGCATCTACACCCTCTTCAAACCACGAGTTATTTGCTTCCACGTCGCTCACAATTTTTAGAAACAAACTTTTTGACATACGGAACCGGTGACGAAAAATTTCTTCGTTATATTTCGGTTCCTCGACAAAATAATCCGCCATAAGGATTTCGTGGCCACTCTCACGACCACGACGAACATAACGTTTCTTACTAGATGTGCCCGTGTCTTGTAGTTTGGCTTCGTCGATGAGTTTTTGGAAAAAAAAACTTATGCTACTATCGGATAAATCACTGCTATCGGGGGGAATAAAATATGTATTTCTTCCACCATTTTTAAATAAAATACGGGTAGAGATTTATAGATTTGGTGAAATGAGGATGTGGGTTGGTGTGAATTTGTTTAAAATGGGTTTGGTTTATATAGATTTATATAAAAAAAACCTCTTTTTAATTGTAACGGCTATATAGTCGTTTGAAAGCAAGTCCAACGGTCAAATCATCATTTCCCCCAAGCGGCAACAACTCCCCGAATCATCCTCTCCTTACGCGATAAATGCATGTGGCGGCGGTGTTTGCCGATCGGCAAAGGGGTTGTGTAACACCCTTACTTGAATTATACAATATTTTATATAAGTTTCGTATAAAAACGTGTTTATACGATTACACATAAGTATGAACATACGAGTTTACTAAAACATTTTAAGATTTAAGATATTTCAACATCATGTGTTTATAATGCCATTTAAATGTGGTGACTAAATAAGTTGCGGAAGCTTGAATATTTGATTGTGTTCGGTTCCTCTGTAACAACCCGCGTTTGGGAAGTTAAAGTACAAGTCAAAGTCAAAGGAAGAAAAGATTGCTAATTGCGATCTGTCACTCCTTGCTTAATTACTGAGTTGTGCTTCTTGACTTGTAATCAAATTCTATTATTTGTTTACTTTAGTTGTATTATGTGGAGTATCTATAACAAATCGAGGTTTAATCGCTAATCGACTTATCGCTGATCACATCGCTATCGCATCGCAACTCGAATTATAGGTTATGGATATTGTTTTACGTGTGTGTGCTATTATGTGATACTTGTTCATGTTATGTTCATGTTGAGGTGATTAATCGCAAACGCAATCGCAACTCTATCGCAACGCAATCTAAATCGCAAACGCTAAATGCAAGTTATTTATGTTGATTGTGTGTTAGATATAGTAGTTAGGTTATTTGTGTAACTAATGGGTAATACTATCGCATCGCTCACTCGAAACGCATCGCAACGCTCAACGAGCAAAACGAATCGTCGAAATCTAACTCGCCGGACCACTCGATCGAATGGTCATCTGAACGGATGACCAGATCGGATGGCCATCCGATCAAGGTGCCATCCGATCCGACACTTGTGCTCCTTTCCTCTTTTGGCAACCTATAAATACCCCTGTCACATCACCAACAGTGATGTGACAGCTCCCTCTCGTTTGACCAGCGCTCCAGACCTTCTTTCTCTCGATTTCTCGTGATTCTTGTAAGTTTTCAACTTAAATCTTGTACATCTATCATCTAAACACACTTCTTCATCATTTTCACCTTTGAATCTTCACTTTTAACCTTGAAATCAGCGGATTTGAGGTGTTCTAGGATGATGTCATCATGGGGTTCTTATGAACTTCAAGTTTTGGCCTCATTCCACCAAGAACAACTCAGATCTACATGATTTCCACATGTTTTAACAATATTTTCTCATAGATCTAAACAAGTTTGTGGTTAAAAGGATTGAAAGATGGTTTCACAACTTTCTTTCAACTCTTTTACACTCAATGCCTTCAAACCGATAGAATCGGAGCTCGTTCAGGCCTTTTACTCGTTACTAGTGAAGTGTCGGTTTGAGATCTGGTTCCGATCAAAGAGACAACCGACTTCGGGTTGAACACGAACAAACCGTCACGAACAGCCAACTGATCGGGCTGGGGTGATTCCCATCCGATTCGATGGTCTGGGCTTGGTGGGGTCATTGTAACAACTCTCATCAAAAGTTATATTTATTTAATTAAATTATCCAATAGGAAACCCTAATTGAGAAACCCAAGTGATTCTGCATAATCCCTAAAATTTTCAGAACACTTGGAATCAGGATCAGGGCCCCTAAAACTCAGGGGGGGGGGGGTAAACCCTAGTCGGTAAATTCCACACAGTTTGTTGTCAAAAATTAAAAATCACACGAAACCAACTCAGCCAAGCTATTGGGACACGAAGCAACCCTAGGGTAGAATAGGGTCTCTCGCGCCACGCGACGTGCGCAAGAGAACCCTCGCGTGGCGCGAGGGGGGCGATTTTCTAGCTATAAATAGGTTGCTGTGGGACTTGATTCTGGGCATTGATGCGACGTTTAAATTCCAATTACACTCCGAGTTATTATAGAAATAGTCTAAAAACACACACTGATCACGAAGTGCTGCCACAATTCAGGGTAATAACTCGATCGCTGCTACGATTAAATGTCCGATCGATTAAACTATCCAATGGATGTTTAAGTGCTGCCCACATTAGGGTTTATGCTTTGTCATTCGTCGTTAAATCGATGGATGTTTAAGTATCGCACTTTGTCATTCGTTGTGAAGGTTTTAATCTCGTGAGTTGTCGTAAATGCTGTATTAAGTTACTAACCTAGTTTGTGTGCTGATTATTTAAATTAGGTTATCAAGGCTAATCAGTAAACTAAGCTCTGTTAAATCTGCAATGTGAGTCATTCTCTTTTTATCTAATTACTTTCAAAATCATGTTTATTTTCAAAAGTTATAATTACAGTGATTAAGTATATGTAATCACCAAGTTACAGCCGGTATGTGGGGTTTTGTATACATTACTTGATAATCTTCACCATTGGACAACGAGTTAGCCAAGGGGTGATATGACCATAGTCACAGACACCATTGGACGAATGGGCCAATGGGTCGAGTGACAATTACTGTGGGTAGTTGGTTTGATATTTGAAACATTGTAATCTCTCTTAATACTGTAAATTATAACAAATGTGTCGTTTTATTAAATAGAATGATTCACTCAGTATTTCCCGCTGACAAAATTTTTTTTCAAACATGTTTCAGGTAATCTGTTGTGATCCAGGAAAAGTGCCCTGAAGCACTATCAACTTAAGAAAGTGGCTCAGTATAAAATAAAGAAACATGTTTTGTAAAATAAAAGATTTCTTCGTGAAATCTCAAGATTGTAAATTATCGGGTTTTATCCCAAATTGTGAAATAAAATAATGGGGAAATATTTCAGTTTTTAAATTGATCCTGAAGAAACTTCCGCTGTTAAACTCACTTAATTAAATACCACGGGATTTCTGTCCCGCGGCTCCTGAATCGGGTCAAACCGGGTCGGGGGCCGTGACAGAAATAAGGTGGTATCAAAGCCACTGATTTAAGCCTATTAAGTATTTAGAAATACTTAATTTTACTGATTGCCAATTATGTGATTATGTGTTTCATTAACTGATTATTTGTTAATTACAGTATGGGTAAACAAAAGCTGTCAAACATCTATCTTAAACTAGATAGGTCAACCAACGAGAAGGGAAGTTCATCCCAAACAAAACCTTATGTAATTCCTGAAGAAGGAATATTTGTCCGTAAGGCACATTACGAGGAACCACTCTCTCCTAATAAAAGAAGTTTGATTATTAGGAAAAGTCAGGAGGAAATAAGGAAAAACCGAGAGAAGAAAGTTAAACAAGAAACCCAGGATTTAATCAATAAATCACCTTGGGAGGACAAATTAGATGAGAAATGGGCAAATCTTTATATGCTAGCCACAGTAGCAGAAAATGCAAATCTCTAAATACTCAAAAGTTTTAGCACTTTTATTTCCCAGAAATCTTATTTAGTAAATAAATAAGTCACAGTAAATCGTAGTATAAATTACTTGTCAGTTGTTTTATGTATGCAATAATAATATTACAGGTTATCTATAAAATTTTGTTATGTTATTTTAACATTTGGTATATATTTTGCATATATGCTAAACAGCATGAATGAGATATCAGAAGGTTTAGAAAATCTTAACCTCTATCCCGTTAAGATAGAAGTTTCCAAGGAATTCACTGGTTACTTCGCTGATAAAGAAGAACCCATGGAATTTCAATCCAAACCACTGGCAAAACCTAAACCCAAGAAAAGAAGCAGATTTGTGGGCTGGAGGCGTGTACGAAGGAAAAAGCCAGCAACAAGAAAGGTTACCAAAACTGAAGAACCAAAAGACAAAGGAAAGGGGGTAGAAATTGAGGAAAATATTAATCAAATAGAGATAGAAACTGAGAATAGTTTTAAGCAAACAGAAAGAGAAGTCGGAGAAAGTTCTAGACAGAAACAGAAAATGACTCCTTGGGAAGTTTTAGATCATAAACTAGTAATGAGTGACCTCATCGGACCTGCTGATGGAAACCTTGAAGTAGCTAATCCAAACCTTATATTTACTGAAGAAGATCTTTTCAGTTACCCACTAGAAGCTCCAATCCCAATCAATCTGGAACCTGCTATTCCAGATCCTATTGTCCAACCTCAACCATTACCAGTAGAATTAGATGAATGGTGGACAACTGATTGGCAATACCAAAATCTTTTAAACAACCCTGATACATTTTTCCCGCAAGTTGACCCAGAACCTCCATTATACCCAACTATGAGCCCGGAGAATCTGACTGAACTTCGCCTCTGGGGCGAAGAGTTAATTGATGCAGGAAATCGGATTAGGGATGTGGGGGAAAGAGTTACTTGGAAGTATGACGAAAGGGAGCGTCGTTTTTAAGAAATTAGCTGACCAGATAATGGGAGTTTGCAGGAATATGTGTTAATAAATAATCATAATAACCAGTATGTGTAATAACTTAACAATAAAACGTTATATGATAATAGTGTGTACGAGGCATAATATAATATATAGAAATGAAACTTGTGAAATCAATAAATTTTGATTATACATGTTAATGTGATTATGTGCAAACTGTTTTATTATATTTATATGTATACTAATTATTTAGATAAAATTTATTATCAGATGTCAAACATTGGTAATGAACCAGTAAATGAGGTTAATCAGTCAGAGCAACATCCAGGAGATCAATATATGACTCGGCAAGATATCGAAAATATTGTTGCTCAAGGAATAGCTAATGCTATTCCAGCATTCGTTGCTGCTATAAAGAATCCAATCGAACCGCAACACATCGTTCCTAGTAAACGTATTTCTGAAGATAACTTCAGTAATAGTGTAAATGGAGGCAATGATAATGTTAATCATAATGCAGAACCACATCAAGCTCCATTACCTAAGAAAATGAAAGCCGCAACGCCTGGTTGCACTTTCAAAGAATTCCTTGCTTGTAAACCCACTGAATTTGCAGGCAATGAATGAGCAACTGCATCACTGCGTTGGTTAGAGAAAACCGAAGCAGTCATTGCAATAAGTAAATGTGCTAAAGATGATCAGGTCATGTACGCATCAAATCTCTTTAAGGAAGGAGCACTCGAATGGTGGAATACTGTGTTACAATCAAAAGGAAGAATTATAGCTTATGCTATGACTTGGGAAGAATTTAAGGGTATTGTAGAAAGAAAATTCTGTCCCGAGTATGAAAAGGAACAGATGACGAATAAGTTTCTAAATCATCGGATGATGGGTGTAGATTGTCGTGGTTATACTTCGACATTCTTTGAATATGCTAGAGTGGTACCAACGCTGGCTTCGCCAGAACCGGTACTCATTTCTCGCTACATTTGGGGACTGATTAGTGAAATTCGCAATATCGTTAAAGCTGCGAGACCTCGCACTATTGACGATGCTGTGGAATTAGCTAATACCCTAACCGATGAACTAGTACGCACCCAAGATGAAAACAGGAAGAAGGAATTAGCTCAGAAAATTACCCAAGGATTTCGTACGGGTAATAATAACAGCTTCAAGAGAAGAGGAATAGGACAAACTTCAAATCCGCCATTCTGCAGAAATTGCAAAAGGAAACATTTTGGAAGATGTAATATAATTTGCAACTTTTGCAAAATGGCAGGACACCGTGAAGAAAACTGTAGGAAGAAATCCACAATTTGTTACAATTGTGGAGAAACTGGACATTTCAGGCCAGATTGCCCGAAATTGGTCAAACCAGCAGACAACAAAGCTAAACCAGCAGATGGAGCTACAAAGAAGAATGCTAGGGCATTCCAGCTGACTACACAAGAAGCAGAACTCATTCCAGATGTGATAGCTGGTACGTTCTTAGTTCACAACATTTACGCCAAAGTATTATTTGACTCTGGTGCAAACCAAAGTTTTATAAATACTTCATTCTGCCAAGCTCTTAATTTACCTTTAACCAATATTAGGCAGATTTTTACAGTTGAAACGGCAGACGGAAATTCAGTTAAAATAGATAAAGTTCTGCAAGAAGAAAATATAGAACTTTTAGGACATAAATTCTCTGCAAAACTATTGCCGATGAATTTAGCTGAATTTGATGTTGTATTAGGAATGGATTGGTTAGTATCCAACCATGCTCGAATCCTTTGTGATCAGAATTCCATAGAAATTCAATCACCCACTGGAGAAGTAATTAGGATTACAGGAGATAAACCACGTAAGCCCATGAAGTTCATATCAGTAATGAAAGTTGCTAATTATGAACGAAAACAAGGAATAGTATATATGATTTCGGTAATCATTAGTACTAAGGGTAGAGAACTTAAAGAAATTCCTGTAGTCTCAGAATATTCAGATATATTCCCAGAAGATTTACCGGGGTTACCTCCAGATAGGGAAGTAGAATTTAGGATTCATCTAATTCCAGGAACTACACCGATAGCCAAGGCACCTTATCGGTTAGCACCTACAGAAATGTTAGAACTGAAAAAGCAATTAGATGAATTACTAAGTAAAGGATTCATAAAACCTAGTTCATCCCCGTGGGGAGCACCTGTGTTGTTTGTTAAGAAAAAGGATGGTTCAATGAGAATGTGTATCGATTATAGAGAATTGAATAAGGTTACAATTAAGAATCGATATCCATTACCTAGGATTGATGATCTATTTGATCAACTTCAGGGGCTAGATATTTTTCTAAGATAGATTTGCGCTCCGGATATCATCAATTGAAGGTACAAGAAGAAGACATACCTAAAACTGCTTTCAGAACTAGGTATGGTCATTATGAGTTTACAGTCATGCCCTTTGGGTTAACAAATGCACCTGCTGCATTCATGGACATGATGAATAGGATCTGTAAACCATATTTGGATAAATTTGTAATTGTTTTTATAGACGATATACTTATTTATTCCAAAAGTCAGACAGAGCATTGTGAACACCTTCATGCACTCTTAACTTTGTTAAGAAAAGAAAAGCTTTATGCCAAATTCTCAAAATGTGACTTTTGGTTAAAGGAAGTGCAATTCTTAGGACACATAGTGAATCACGAAGGTATTCACGTAGATCCTGCTAAGATAGAGGCAATTACCAAATGGAAGGTTCCACAAACAGCAATGGAAATAAGAAGTTTTATAGGTTTAGCTGGGTATTATAGACGGTTTATTAAAGATTTTTCCAAGATAGTCGTACCATTAACTAAGTTAACCTGTAAAGCCATTAAGTTTGAATGGGGACCTAAGCAAGAAGAAGCCTTTAGAATATTGAAGCAGAAATTAACAAAAGCACCAATCTTAGCTTTACCAGAAGGAACTGAAGATTTTGAAGTATATTGTGATGCTTCAAAACTAGGATATGGATGTGTGCTTATGCAACGCAAAAAGGTGATTGCATATGCTTCAAGGCAATTGAAAAAGCACGAAGAAAACTATACGACTCATGATTTAGAATTAGGAGCCGTAATTTTTGCCCTTAAGATTTGGAGACATTATCTTTACGGAAGTAAATTTACTGTCTACACAGACCATAAAAGTTTAAGATATATATTTGGGCAAAAAGAGTTAAACATGAGGCAAAGGAGATGGATGGAAATCCTAAGTGACTATGATTGTGATATTCAGTATCACGAAGGAAAGGCAAATGTAGTTGCAGATGCCTTAAGTCGTAAGTATTATGAGAAACAACGACGGGTTCGTGCTCTCAGATTAAATCTACAAATAGATTTAATGGAACAATTGAAGAATGTTCAAACTACAGCAATCAAGGATGATGCTGAAAGAATGAAAGGACGAATCAAGGAATTAAACAAGGAATAGATGGAATTTGGAGATTTCACAAAAGTAGAATTTGGGTACCTAAGCAGGGAGGCTTAAGACCTAAGATTTTAGAAGAAGCTCATAAATCTAGGTATACTATGCACCGAGGAAACAATAAGATGTACCAAGATTTAAGAAAGAACTTTTGGTGGATAGGAATGAAAAAGGACATAGCACAATATATTTCTAAATGTCTTACTTGTTTACAAGTTAAGGCAGAACATCAGAAGCCTTCAGGATTACTACAACAATTAGAAATGCCAGTATGGAAATGGGAACTTATAACAATGGATTTTGTTACTAAGTTACCCAAAACCAGAAAAGGTAATGATGCGATTTGGGTAATTGTGGATCGATTAACTAAATCAGCTCACTTTTTACCTATGAAAGAAACCTTTAGTATGGAAAGGTTGGCAAAATTGTATGTAGATGAAGTTGTATCCCTACATGGAGTTCCTCTCTCCATTGTTTCGGATAGGGATAGTCGTTTTACTTCTCATTTCTGGAAAAGTTTCCAGCAAGCTATGGGAACTCGATTAAATCTGAGCACTGCATATCATCCCCAAACAGACGGACAAACTGAAAGGACAATCCAAACTCTAGAAGACATGCTCCGAGCATGTGTAATAGATTTTGGTGGAAATTGGGATGATCATTTATCATTAATTGAATTCTCCTATAACAATAGCTATCATTCAAGTATTGAAACCGCCCCATTTGAAGCACTGTATGGAAGAAAGTGCAGAACTCCAGTTTGTTGGGCAGAAATAGGAGAAAATCAATTGTCAGGTCCTGAAATAGTGCAAGAGATGACTGATAAGATTACTCAAATCAAGGAAAGACTGAAGACGGCTCGAGATCGCCAGAAAAGTTATGCAGACAATAGATGCAAGCCGTTAGAATTCCAAGTTGGAGACAGAGTATTGTTAAAAGTTTCTCCTTGGAAAGGAGTAGTTCGATTCGGTAAGAAAGGAAAGTTAAGTCCAAGGTACGTAGGACCATTTTCAGTGATCCAACGTATAGGACCAGTTGCTTATCGTTTACAACTACCAGAAGAATTAGCAGGAGTACATGATGTATTTCATGTATCCAATCTTAAGAAATGCTTATCAGATGAATCACTGGTAGTACCTCTTAGAGATATAGAGGTAAACGAAAAGCTGAAATTTGTTGAGAAACCTCTTCAAATTGAGGATCGAAAGATCAAGTTTCTTAAACACAAACGACTAGTATTGGTCAAAGTCAAATGGGATTCAAAGAGAGGAGCTGAATACACTTGGGAGCTGGAATCAGAAATGAAGCGAAAGTATCCTCATTTATTCCAGTAAATCTCGAGGACGAGATTTTTATTAAGGTGGGGAGAATGTAACAACTCTCATCAAAAGTTATATTTATTTAATTAAATTATCCAATAGGAAACCCTAATTGAGAAACCCAAGTGATTCTGCATAATCCCTAAAATTTTCAGAACACTTGGAATCAGGATCAGGGCCCCTAAAACTCAGGGGGGGTAAACCCTAGTCGGTAAAATCCACACAGTTTGCTGTCAAAAATTAAAAATCACACGAAACCAACTCAGCCAAGCTACTGGGACACGAAGCAACCCTAGGGTAGAATAGGGTCTCTCGCGCCACGCGACGCGCGCAAGAGAACCCCTCGTGTGGCGCGAGGGGGGCGATTTTCTAGCTATAAATAGGTTGCTGTGGGACTTGATTCTGGGCGTTGATGCGACGTTTAAATTCCAATTACACTCCGAGTTATTATAGAAATAGTCTAAAAACACACACTGATCACGAAGTGCTGCCACAATTCAGGGTAATAACTCGATCGCTGCTACGATTCAATGTCCGATCGATTAAACTATCCAATGGATGTTTAAGTGCTGCCCACATTAGGGTTTATGCTTTGTCATTCGTCGTTAAATCGATGGATGTTTAAGTATCGCACTTTGTCATTCGTTGTGAAGGTTTTAATCTCGTGAGTTGTCGTCAATGCTGTATTGAGTTTCTAACCTAGTTTTTGTGCTGATTATTTAAATTAGGTTATCAAGGCTAATCAGTAAACTAAGCTCTGTTAAATCTGCAATGTGAGTCATTCTCTTTTTATCTAATTACTTTCAAAATCATGTTTATTTTCAAAAGTTATAATTACAGTGATTAAGTATATGTAATCATCAAGTTACAGCCGGTATATGGGGTTTTGTATACATTACTTGATAATCTTCACCATTGGACAACAAGTTAGCCAAGGGGTGATATGGCCATAGTCACAGACACCATTGGACTAATGGGCCAATGGGTCGAGTGACAATTACTGTGGGTAGTTGGTTTGATATTTGAAACATTGTAATCTCTCTTAATACTGTAAATTATAACAAATGTGTCGTTTTATTAAATAGAATGATTCACTCAGTATTTCCCGCTGACAATTTTTTTTCCAAACATATTTCAGGTAATCTGTTGTGATCCAGGAAAAGTGCCCTGAAGCACTATCAGCTTAAGAAAGTGGCTCAGTATAAAATAAAGAAACATGTTTTGTAAAATAAAAGATTTCTTCGTGAAATCTCAAGATTGTAAATTATCGGGTTTTATCCCAAATTGTGAAATAAAATAATGGGGAAATATTTCAGTTTTTAAATTGATCCTGAAGAAACTTCCGCTGTTAAACTCACTTAATTAAATACCACAGGATTTCTGTCCCGCGGCTCCTGAATCGGGTCAAACCGGGTCGGGGGCCGTGACATTCATGTTGTTCAATACGTTGTCATACCGTCTCGAATAAACCGCAAAACTTTCAAAACTTAACAAGTTTCAAAACGATCAGACTGTGGGACGGATTGTCGTCCGCTCGGATTGCCATCTGATCGAACGACAATCCAATCGGATTGAACTTGGTTTCAATACTTAAACATTTTTTCATAATTTTCAAAGATCATCAGTTCTGACGGATTTCCATCCGATCGGAAGACCATCCGATCAAATGACAAACCTGCTGTGAACTTGTTCTTTGAGAATGTCTAACCGACGGATCGCCATCCGATCGAACGACCGTTCGACCGGGCGACCTAAAAGGTAGAGATAATTATCTGTTTTCAAAATGCTACAACGAAAACTTCAAAGTCACATCATACACCAACACATCCATCCCAAACGAATGTCAATCCGATCGAATGGCCATCTGAACGGATTGACATCCGATCGAATGACCATCCGTTCGGATTTTCATCTGATCGGATGACATTCGATACTTGGTTCACCCTTCACCGTTTAACGCGCCGTTCATTCGCTTATGCTATCGTTAACTGTTCAGGCTAATCTCTCAGCGCTCCCTTCAATCCAAGAGAGTGTTTAGATACTAAACACGATCTGTGAGTATACTCGATCTCTTTTTGCTTTAAGCACTTTTGGGTGTTACATACGTTACTTATATCAAATCACATAGATCACACAACGCAAACACTTTTATACGCTAACCATTACTGCATGTTATACGTGTTACTCGATGAATGCTTGTATGTTATGTTTACACAGTGATTGTTGCCTGACACCTTAGCAACAATAGTACTATAGTTTGGACTCAGCACCTGTTGTAGACAGGGGTTGTTAAGGGCTTTTCTCGCATGTCACAGTGGTGATATGTGTTGCACATTCTACAACTCGCAGTCTCATCTGTGCATATTTCATTGTCGATAACCTACTTGCTTCACATTATACATATTACATGCTGGTTATGCGTAAACGCTTTCAAATTCTATTATTGCTCTTAAACTGGTATGCTCACCTTTACACTATGTGTATTGACCTCTATTTTAACGTATGTGACAGGTGTTTGAGATGCTAGGATGTTGCTTGCTTTCATGGAAACGAGTAGGAGAGTCAAGAAACAAACTAAATAAAATCTGAGTTGTCAGAATGGATACTTGTCTTTGAGAACAATTATTTGTAATAACTGTTTTATTTGGATATGTTGTGGTATGGGACATGACGTTTAAATATCTGGTAATTAATAGTTGTTATGGAAACTCATGGAGAATCTGTTTCGCTCAGTGTCGCGCCCCGATGTTTCCGCCATCGGTTGGGGTGTGACAGATTGGTATCAGAGCCATAACTATAGGGAATTAGGCAAGACTCGACCTAGTCCGGGTCGATGTCTTAGAAACGACCTAGTCTATAGTCTAAGTACCAACAGACCGACTTGTGCATACCCGGTATGGGTTTTGCACGAGCTTACTTGCTATCTCACGATCGAACTCGCTGAACACTCTTGTGCGAACATCGCATATTACAGTTCTGCGCAAGATCAGCCTTTCCTAAGGCTGGACACACACACAAACGGATGATCTGGTTAAGATTAGGTGTGAAAACCGCAAACTCTCGACCAGATCACTCGTTCGACTCGCTATTTTTTTACTATAAACAAGAGAATATGCGTTGAATTATGAGTGAAATCCATACTTCAATGTGGTTCTCCTTATCTATCTCGTGATTCTATCACACAAACAGGAATGCGATCGTTAAGTCAGGGGTGAAACCTAAACCTTGATGACTCGTTCTACTCTCTATTTTTGTTTTACAAAACTCTCACCAGAGTCTCGACGGACTCCAACGACTTGAGTCACGCTGTAACTGAAAGGATGTGTGCCGATCGCCTGGATTGAGGCGAGAGCTTAGTCTGGAAAGCGAACGTGTGTACCCAAAGTCCTTGTGAATAGTCGAATCACTTTGGGTAGTCAACGTCTATCAAGCTGAGACAATCTCTCTTCGATTTTATGTGTTTCGATTCTGGAACTCGTCGCCGCCAACTCTGTGATTTATCGATTTTATGTGACTTTTATGTGGTTTTATGTGTTTATGTGTTTCGATTTTTGGTGATTTACTAACTTTTCGCTGTTCGCTTTGATCAACACGCACAACTCGCACTGCACATTTATCTCAAAACGCAAACAAATCGCTTGTATTATTCGCAATCGCTACTTGCTATTCACACTCGCTATACTCGATCGCTTACGCTGCTGTGAAAGATAGGTGAATACGTGCAATATATGTCGGTCAATACATGCAAAATATAGTTGAATACATGTTTTCGTGCTTCTGTGCTTACATGATTATGTGGATTTTGTGCCTACGTGATTTTGTGCCTTGATGTGTTCCTGTGCTTTATAAAGTAGCTCTTTGTGAATTCGCTAGACTATACTAGGGTTAATCAAAACTGTGTTTGAGTCCTGTGATGATGTATGTTTGCAGACAATGTCGTCATTTAGAACACACTGCTCGTTCCGCTCGCCGAAACCATGAAGACAAACGCATTACTGCACTAGTCGCTAAGCAGATGGCGAAAGTTATACCGCAAATTGTTAGCGAGCTGAACGAAAATGCCAGGAAGTCTTCAGAAGAATCTAGGACAGATTCTCCTAAAGAGAATTTTAGCTTCAAGAAGTTCAAAGCCTGCGGTCCGAAAGAATTTACTTGCGAAGACTGGCCTATGGCCATGTTCCAATGGTTTGATTCAATCGAAGTCACCCTGCGCCAAAGTGGTTGTCCGAAAAACCTTCGCACTGTTAACGCCACTGACGTCTTCCAATCCCGAGCTCTAGATTGGTGGACGGCCGAGAGAAACAAACGAGGGAATGATGCAGCTTTTGGGCTGATGTGAGACGAGTTGAAGGACATCATGATGCAAGAGTTCTGCCATCCCCATGAACTCCAAACATGGTTGTAAAAGTCGCTAGGCGCTCCCTAGTCGGATTCGGGAGTACTCGGGATGTACTCGGCTTAGGCGGAGATTACTCGGGGTGTAATTGGCCTGGGAGAAGAGTACTCGTGCCTCGGCAGCCTACCTTGTAGCGAGTACTCGGGGAGTACTCGGAGCCTAGGCGGGACTTTTACAACCATGACTCCAAAAGCTAGAGGACGAATTCTGGCATATTAAGCAGGATGGCGGAGATAACGCTGGTTTAACTACTCGCTTCAAGCAGCTGAGTATCATCTGTCTTGGTCAAGTTACTACCCCCGAGATTACGATCAAGAAGTATATTTGTGCTCTGTCGGATTGTGTTGTGGACTTTGTCCAGGCTGCAAAAACGACAACTATCGAGGAAACCTACCTGCTCACTGCTGAGATCAACGATAAGCGAGTCAGGGCTAGTTATTTTGATAAAGCCTCCAAGAATCTGCACCAAGTCACCGCTGCTCCCACCGCTGAAACCACCGCATCGCAAACTTCAAAGTCCTACCGTCGCAAGAGAAAGAACAACAGCTCCAGCAACAAGAATTGTGCAGTAACTGCCGCACCGCTCCAAGTCGTGCTTGCCCAACCGCAACACCGCCAAGTAACGGCGCCTGTGGTCAATGCACTGCCTGCCAAGCGTGCATACACTGGACCTCACCCGCTCTACCCTACTTGTACCTATCATCACCCGGTTGGAATCGCATGCCGGTTTTGTGTTCACTGCAACATGTACGACCATTTCACCACTAACTGTCATACCGGTCCACGCCAAGCTCCAGCACCAGTTCAAGCTCAAGCTCCTGCTCTACCAGCTCCACATGGATAGCAAGAGCTTGCTTTGCGTGTTGTGATCCCAACCACTTCGCAAATGTCTGCCCCAACAGAGTGGTTAAGCAAGAGCCACAGCAGCAGCAGCCAGCACCACAACAACACCAACAGCAGCAGCCAGCTCAGCAAGCAGCCCGTGGGCGCGTCTTCAACATCAACGCCCGCCAGGCTCAGGCAGACAACAACGTGGTTAATGGTAAATTTCTCGTAAATGGTATATATGCTTCGTGTTTATTTGATACTGGAGCCGATAACTGTTTTGTATCATTCGAATTCGAAAGGCTCCTAAACCGTAAACGCGTTAACCTCCCATCAACATTCGACGTAGAAGTTGCCACCGGAAGAACTGTCACTGTTAGTTCCGATCTGCGTGACTGTACTCTCGATCTCAACCGTCACGTTTTCCCGATCAATCTCATCCCGATGCAACTTGGTAGCTTTGATATCATAGTAGGTATAGATTTCCTTCGGGAAAATCATGCTGAAACTGTTTGCTTTGATAAAATGATTCGTTTCTCTCTCGCGAACAGTGATCAATTGTGTGTTTATGTCGAATTCGCTTCGAAGAAGTTGCAACTCATGCCGTGCGTCCAAGCTAGCAAGTATCTCCACAACGAATACCAAGCTTACTTGGCGCACATCGTAGTAGTGGAGGAAAAGGAAGGAAAGACTCGAGTGAAAGATGTTCTTGTTGTTTGTGAATTCCCCGATGTTTTTCCTGATGATTTACCTGGTTTACCTCCCACTCATGATATCGATTTCCGAATCGACCTCATTCCTGGAGCAAATCCTGTTGCTAGAGCGCCTTATCGTCTTGCTCGTTCTGAAATGCACGAACTCTCGAGTCAGCTCCAGGAACTACTTGATAAAGGCTTCATTCGCCCTAGCACCTCTCCTTGGGGCGCGCCTGTCCTTTTCGTCAAAAAGAAGGACGGATCATTCTGGATGTGCATCGACTACAGGGAATTGAATAAGCTTACTATCAAGAATCGCTATCCCTTGCCTCGAATCGATGACTTGTTTGATCAGTTACAAGGTGCTACTTGTTTCTCGAAGATCGATCTACGCTCAGGCTATCACCAGTTACGAATTCAGGAGGAAGATATACCCAAAACCGCCTTTCGAACCCGATACGGCCACTACGAGTTTGTTGTTATGCCTTTTGGTTTGACTAAAGCTCCCGCAGTCTTTATGGATCTAATGATCGCGTGTGTAAACCCTTTCTCGACCGCTTCGTCATCGTATTCATCGATGATATCCTGATCTATTCCGAGTAAAAAACCGAACACTCGCAACATCTACGTTTGGTTCTTGAGTTACTCCAGGGAAACCGTCTCTATGCCAATTTCTCCAAGTGCGAATTCTGGCTTGAGGAGGTTCAATTCCTTGGTCACGTCGTCAATAGTCAATGAATTCATGTCGATCCTGCGAAGATTGAAGCTGTTAAGAGTTGGGTTACACTAAGGAACCCGTCCGAAGTTCGTTCTTTTCTCGGATTGGCGGGTTACAGTCGCCGATTCATCGCTGACTTCTCGAAAATCGCTATCCCACTTACCTCGCTTAAGCATAAGGACAAACCTTTTGTTTGGGGAACTGAACAAGAGGGAGCTTTTCAAACTCTCAAAGCTATGCTTTGCAATGCTCCCATGCTCTCACTGCCTGACGGAAATGACGATTTCATAGTCTATTGCGATGCCTCTAACCTTGGTCTTGGTTGTGTTCTCATGCAACGAGACAAAGTTATCGCGTATGCCTCTTGACAGCTCAAGATCCACGAAATGAATTATACAACCCACGATCTCGAGCTAGGTGCAGTTGTTTCCGCTATCGGTTAGGGTGTGACAGATTGGTATCAGAGCCATAACTATAGGGAATTAGGCAAGTGACGGGTGGTCTGTAGGACAATCCTTAAAAGGTTTAATACAACGCACATTCTATACTTATTTTGGTTAATTGCTTGAGCTTGGTAACCACTATATTTGTGATGATGCAGGTGTTAAAGTGCATAAAAGATGGATATTATGGAGCTTGGATGGATGCTAGATGATGGTGGAAACAAGAATTATTAATTCTACTTGTAATGAAAGAAACAAGAAAAATCACCATACTCAGCACCGTAACCTACGGCTACCTGCCGTAGGTTACGGCTCCCACATTTGTCCAAAAATGCATGCCGTAAAACAGGAGACCTTGGCCGTAAGATTCACTGCTAGCCGTAACCTACGGCAGGTGGCCGTAGGTTACGGCTCCCTGCTGACTTTGGGACTTGCTGACTGCCGTAACCTACGGCTGGGAGCCGTAGGTTACGGCTCCGATTGTGCGGGGGTCCACGACGTCCATGTATTGGTTGCCACGAGGCTCACTACAGGAGGGCACATGGAAAACCGGTGTCTTATGTTTCACAGCTTCCACCTCCATCATACGTTGACGATTATGAATCAGAAATGGAGGATGACTATTATTCATATGGATACGATCGGGACGAGGAAGTTTATTATGAGGCAAGGATGGATGGTCTATGTTTTTGTTGCGGTCGCGATCACACTTATGATTATGATGTGTGCACGGTGTATTCGGAAAACCCGAAGTATTGGGATAAAAAGATGATGGATGCGCGCATCTATAGACCGTATCAGGGATATCGACAATATCATCCCGAAGAATATTCTGATCCCGAGGGTGTTTATGTTTATGAGACCGAGGAGGAGAAAGAGCTTGCTGTATTGGAAGTAACTTTGTCCAAACTCGAGCAATATTTAGCAACACCCAACTTGTCCGATGAAGACCGAATCAACTGCTTAGTTTCTAAGTGTCATACTTTAAAATTGAAGATAGAAATAGAAGAAAGCCTCTCACCATTACCTGACGATATTAGAGATTGTTCTCACATGAAGGAGGAGGTTGTGGAGGATAATACCACACCAATGAGTCCTTTATCTGATGAAGAGTCACTTGTAGATCAGATGATGTGTGCAGATTATGAGGTAGAGCAGGCTGATGAGATGGATATGTGTACCGAACCTCTTCCCATATCAATGATTCAAATTAACAAGTGTGGGGAAGAGGGTTCGAGGAATAAGATGAGAAGGGTGAAACTACCAGACATTAAGGTATATGTCATGAAGTGGACTAGCAAAGCCCGTAGGAGCAGCTTTAACATGCCAAATATACTGACAAATCTATGGAGATGGCATGTAAATTTCCGGGCATTTGTTGGAAATGCTGCAGGTAAGTGTGCATTAAGACCACCATAACGCATATCAGGTATGGTCTGGCTGAAGACCTTTAAACTTAGCGCTCTCGGGAGGCAGCCCGAGGATGTAGAGTATTGTATTTGTGTTTTGTTTTGTTTCGTTTCGTTTGCTTTGTTTGGTTTGGTTTTGTTTTGGTGTTGTGTTTGTGTTTTGGCAGGTTATTACGTTTCAACCCTCGCGGATGCAATGATTCAAGTGTGGGGATGTTTGGCAACATCCCTGTTGAGATATCGGCGAATCTGAGAGATGTTTTTGAACCGGTTCGATTACCGCAGCTGCATCACTACCAACACTGCTGATTTACTAATCAGGCCGTGTCTTGTTCTCATCTTGTGCACCTTTGTATATATTCTTGTTTAAGTTTTTGGTTGGGCGGTTGAGTGGTGTTTTTATGTGTTTAGTTTTTGGGTTGTGAAGGAATTGGTGGTGTTGAAGTTTTTAAGAATATAAGAAAAATATAAAAAAATATAAAAAAATATAAAATGAAAAATACCAAAAAGAAATTTGGGATTTGAGAGTATTAGCGAAAGCTAATGTTTTTGGTTAGAAGCGATTTTTCCCTCAAAACCATACATTGGGACAATGTATCCCAAGTGTGGGGATGAGGGGAATTTTTTTGAGAATTTTAAAAATTTTTGTGAAGCCAAGCGAAAATTGTCAAAATTTGAAAACTTGATATTATTCCACTTGACACACCGATACCCATTCCTAGTCATTTCTTGGCGAGTGTTTGAGCCACATATGATTATTATAGATATTTCTTTCTTTTGAGTGGCGGTGTGTTTATTGTGTTAATAGAACTTGTGTACGAATTCTTGTTAAATCCTAGAGTTAGCATGCTTTTGAAAATGATAGGGGACTTTTAGGTAGCCTCGTCTAGACGTGTGAGAGTGAGGGATTGGTGGGTTGGACCTCATACTTTACATATATGAGCTTGGTATTGTGAGGGGTGGGGGTTTTGGTCTTTAGAAAGCCATGTTTGAGCCTTATACCATTCGGTTGTGCCCCAAACCTACTTCCTACAAAATTTTACCTTTTTAGATGACCCGGTTTACGAGTTTTAGTATGTAGTATTGATGTTCTTGTATATATTGTTGAGTTTGATGTGTTATGAAAAAAATGAAAAAAAAAAAAAAGAAAAAAAAAAGAGAAAGAGAAAAATATGAAAAAAAAAGTATTTAGTTGCAATAGTAGTTGAGAATGTTGAAGAAGTTGTGTATATAGTTGATGTTTACTTTGTTTTGTAGTAGAAATAAAAGCCGGGTCAAATCAATTAGCTCTTTTATATGTATTCCACCATTTTCCTACCTTTACACCTAGCCCCGTTACAACCCGTAAGTTCCTTTGATTCATAAGCATGCTAGATATTTGTAGGAGGAAACTTGATTCTTACACAAGCTTATTGTCGCACACACACACACACACGCATTGAGTGGTTTTGCATTACATGCTAGTAATTCTTGTCACCGAGAGAATTTTGTGAGGGGGGTGTCTTGTGGTACGATTGAAAGTTAGTAAAAGGACGGCACATGTTAGCTTGGTTTGCATATTTGATCGTTTTTGGTTGAGAATAGTTTTGAATGGGTTGCTTGGGACAAGCAACGGGTAAGTGTGGGGATGTGACGGGTGGTCCGTAGGACAATCCTTAAAAGGTTTAATACAACGCACATTCTATACTTATTTCGGTTAATTGCTTGAGCTTGGTAACCACTATATTTGTGATGATGCAGGTGTTAAAGTGCATAAAAGATGGATATTATGGAGCTTGGATGGATGCTAGATGATGGTGGAAACAAGAATTATTAATTCTACTTGTAATGAAAGAAACAAGAAAAATCACCATACTCAGCACCGTAACCTACGGCTACCTGCCGTAGGTTACGGCTCCCACATTTGTCCAAAAATGCATGCCGTAAAACAGGAGACCTTGGCCGTAAGATTCACTGCTAGCCGTAACCTACGGCAGGTGGCCGTAGGTTACGGCTCCCTGCTGACTTTGGGACTTGCTGACTGCCGTAACCTACGGCTGGGAGCCGTAGGTTACGGCTCCGATTGATGATGTTATGTAACTCACGCATTAAATGATCATTTTGAGGGGATTTATTGGGACTTATGATTGGATTTCGGTTACACATGCTTGGGGATCGAAATTAGAGAACTTTTGGAGACTTTCGGTCGCGATTACACTTATGATTATGATGTGTGCACGGTGTATACGGAAAACCCGAAGTATTGGGATAAAAAGATGATGGATGCGCGCATCTATAGACCGTATCAGGGATATCGACAATATCATCCCGAAGAATATTCTGAGCCGAGGGTGTTTATGTTTATGAGACTGATTCAGCCACAGAAGTGTTCTGCTGACACCAAGATATTATTCAAAATGTTAGGAAATTAATTACGAAAATACGTGTATATCTGTATATTATTATTGTGTGTTATTTGACTATTTGTTAGTTTATAGTATGAGCGACCAAGGACCTTCCGACGCTTACCGTCAGTTGTCCAGCTCACCTAGAAACGAAGGCACCTCTTCACAGCCTACCATCTCAGGGTATTCGGCTGACAATGAAGACGGGATATTGGTGTTCAAGGCTCAATCTGAAGAGCCATTCCCTCCTAAGAAGAGAGGATGGTTCAGCAGAGGTGCGCATGAACGTAGGAAGATGATGAAAAAGTTACAACAACAGCGAGTTTTAGCATCCGCTAAGAGAGAAACAGATGCTCACACCCAAGATATGCTCAATAGGAGTCTAGCAAATTTTCATATTCTAGCAACTACAGCTGCAGACCGTAATTTAGAGCAACTCATAGCACCCCAACCATTACCCTTGTTTCCCACACAACCAACGGAAATTGAAGTCAACTCAGAAAACCAAATCCCAGCACCAGCTTTTGACCCGACTGAGATACCTAGAATACCAGCACCCAATCCCTTAGACCCAGACTACGATCCATGGTTTGACGACCATAGGGATTACCAGCAACGCTACCCAATACCAGAGGAACCTATGCCAAACCTAGCTGCTTACCCAGGTCTGGACCCTCTAGATCCCTATTATAATAATGATCAGTACATTAGGGAAATTCTAGAGAATCCACATCCTCAGGAAGAACCAATGCTGTCACACCCCGACCGCGTAAAACAACAAATCGCGGCGGAAACATCGGGGCGTGTTGCAACAGAATTAATGTTTCACAACCATGGAAATTAAAGTTTCGTTTTATTGATTAAAAGTGTTACAATGTCTTAACAAACAAGGAAAATACAACATAATTAACTAGTCTTGCATCTTTTATTGTCACTAAAGCCCAAGTCTGTCTATGTATATCTTGATCATCTTATGCAACAGCTCCTGAAAAACACATGTGAAAATATGGTACGTCAGCATAAAAATGCCGGTGAGATACATAGGTTTTTGTGAAAATAGGTGTCATGACTTATGTTTGAGAAAATGTTTAGTCATGAACCTTGTTATTTGCTTTGTTTTGTAAATTACTTGAAAAACAATCAGTTCAGATGATATGTATAAATAAGTGAATAATGTATGGTTAAATGAATAACCAAGTTAAATGAGTTTGTAAAAGATAAGTTGTTTTGTAAAACAATGTCTTGTGAAAAGTATGTTATTTGTATAAAATATTCTATGTCTCAAACTGAAATGATTCAAATAACGTTACGACATGTAATACCATACAAACACTTATATATAGGAAGTACCAGCGGCGTATCCACCATGCTTGTATCATATTACACACGCATCGTTACTTAATCACTTAATCAAACCAAACCAAACAATGTAAAATGTTCATGTCAAGATGTAAATCATGTCAAATATCCATGTCAAATGTCTATGTCAAGTATCCATGTCAAATGTCTATGTCAAATATCCATGTCAAATGTCTATAGTCCAAAAATAGTCAAGTAATGTATAACCAAAATGATATGTATGGTAAGTAAAATTTAGACTACTTAAACCATAAGAAAAAATGTACAAAACAAAGTATTGAAGTAAAACTGGTTTAAATCAAAGTTATGTTTTGTAAGATATATGCATGCTATACTGAATATGAACATTTATGCGGTATGTTAGACGCAAACATTCAAGCCTTGAGACAGTCGGATAACCCTTTCAGTCAAGGTTATCAAAAGAATTGTATTCGGATTCGGTCATTCCTTTCATCCCCACCTACCCGGGATGTCCGAAATGGGATTTGTCAAGTCCTATGGTACCACTACCTACTACCGAGCGGCGTGATCGGTGTTAATGAATGTACATTGTCTCATTTAAACAAACCAAATGTCATACCAAAATGTAAGCATGTTTTATGAAGATAATGTACCTAGTATGCTAGAGTAAACATACAAGGTAGAGCTGTAAAACAATGTGTCCATATGCTGAGTAAACATATGCAACAGAAATGCAATGTAAAACAATGTGTCCATATGCCGAGTAAACATATGCAACAGAAATGCAATGTAAAACAATGTGTCCATATGCTGAGTAAACATATGCAACAGAAATGTACTAAGTATGCTAAGTTAACATACAAAGTAGAAAAGTCATGTAAATCAATGTACTAATAGTGTACTAATGAACATAACCAGTATATGATGTGAAAACAGGAAAACATGAAAGTAACAAGTAGGCACATGTGTTTCACCCCAAAACAGTTTGGAAAACAGTAAAAGAGGGGTCTATGTACTCACTTGAGATTGCTCAGTAGTCCTTGAGTAACAACCAAACAAAGCTAGAGATCACGGAAATCAAACGGCACCTAATATAGGTAACTATGTTAATTAACCGGACCTAAATCGGAAGATTGGGTAGCATTAGGGTTTGTAAACCAAATGAGTGTAGGAACTCATATGATATGGTTTAACAAAGCCTACATACTAAATGAAACTTAACCTAAGTGTCTACGACCCATTACGACCCGTTTAGGAAGCTTATGCTACTTTAACGCGTCGTTCGCGTGTAACGCGTTCGGACCGCCTAACTAGTCCTATGACAAGTGTTATATGCCTAAACATGTTACATAATCAGTTATGTGACAAAAGTTTAGGTTACATATGCTTAATTACCAATTATACATGAAAAGGGTATTCTGGTAATTTACCTAAGGCATATAAACTACCTATCATACAACTACTTAAACGATGTGACCATAGGGTATAACCTCGGAAGGTTATTCCCTACCTACTATGGTCACCTAATGTATTTGGTCGGATCCTAATGATCGACCAAACTGGGTCGGGTTCGAAGGTATAGGCGATTTATTAGATCGCCTACCCTACGACCCTAGACAACGTGGTAATCAGTGGGCATAGTCCCAAGGGACTATGACCAACGTGATTACACTCACGTTGCGAAGTTCCTACGAACTTCGCATTGACCATTACTGGTCAACGCTGAAAGTCAAACAAAGTTTGACTTTCTGACTCGAAAAGCAGTAAAAATAAGGAAAAGAACGAAAGAATACTTACGAAGGGTCCAAGAATGGAAGGTTTGAACCCGAACACTCTCAGGTATGAAGTGTTAAACACGACAACTTAGAGAGCAAGTTCAGATTCAAAGGTGTGAGTTTTTGGGTGTGATGTTGGTGGGTATTTATAGGAAATGGTCCACCGTTGGGATCGTTTCTTGGATAACGTGCCATGAATCCAACCCGTACACTTGTCGGAACCTTATGGTAACTAAAATTCCATCCTTATCTCATGACTAGACAATTAGGAACATGTGGTTGTGGTTAAATCTGCTGAAAACAGGCTGTTAAAGACTCTGCACCTGGTCAGAAGACCCCATACGCATCGTATGGTATAAATACCATACGCATCGTAGGGCTTACTTTGGCAGAATTACACTTTTGGTCCCTGAACTGTATTTAGGCCATTTTTGACACGTTTAAGGCCCGTTAACCCCATTTCAAAGCTCTAAAATGAAGTTAAAGTATAGGGAACTTAAAATGTGTTCAAAAATATCTCGAATGTCGGTTCGTTTAGCCGTACGAACGCGATGTTCGCTTAATTACGACGGAATGCGCACAAGCGCGAAAAACGATCCAAATGACGCGACGAATGGATTTTTCTTAAGGCGAACACTAAAATATAATGTAGTCATGCTTACATAAATTTTTAGATGTCCGGATGTATTCAGAACGTAAGTTATGCTCGAAAATGCAAACTTGTGCACTTTTTGACACTTTTAGTCCCTGAATGACACGAAAGTTTATTTTAGCATACCGAACACCTCAAAGCCTATTTCTAAGCTATGAAAAGGATATTTATGGCATGTTTAACTTATGGTCATGTTCCGGAAGGTCTGTTACAGTTCAAATTGGCATACTTTCGCAGTTTGTCAACTTTAGTCCCTGTAAGCGATTAAACTTTATTTCACCACACCAAACCTTCCAAAACTTATATCTAAGTTATGTAAAGGTAATTTAAGGTATGTTAAGCCTATTTCACTATTCCAGAGTGTTCGTTGGATTAAACTGGTTATATTTACGCATCAGAGCGCGTATAACCTTCCAGAAAGCGATTTAGAGCTTGAAATCGAACATGAGTTGATATGTGCAAAAGATACACATATTTATACAAGTCCAAAGTATGAAATACAATATTTCATTGGTTTGGCATTTGTTTGATGGTTGAAATGACACAGGTGTTACAGTCTCCCCTACTTTAGGAAATTTCGTCCCGAAATTTATTTAGAGGAAACTTGTGAGAGTTTAAAACATGAAGTTGAAAAGATCAAACAACATTGGTTAGGGTTCTGAACTTCTAGTAACTTTAATAACATCATGTTTGCAATGTAAGAGGGATACTTATATACAAGTATATGAAGCGTCATTGGTGCGTCCACCGTACCTCCATCACATCGTTCACATTCCGTTATTGTTGTCGCTATCGGTTCTTACACATAATAAATCTTACTGGGTTTCTGTGCATTGAATTCCATAATTATGTAGGCCTCCATAATTACGTAGTTCCTTGTACAGTCCGCACAGTCTATTTTATAATGTGTAGTGTAAAACCAAATGAACAATCCTGTGATGAGCGTGACTTAGACCGCCATAGAGTCCTTTAGACTAAATCAATAAATGATTTAAATAGACTATCAAGGAGTCTGTCCAGCTACATCACTAGATGTCATTCTTTAACCAGATTGCGAATCAATCTTTTGACTAGACCACTAAAAAGGGTCTGGAGTGGTACTATATAATCCAAGGGTCTTAACTATTACATAGAAGCCCATTAAGGATTTAGGGTAGTACCTTTGAATATCCTTCTACGAATTCCTCATATGAAGATATGAAAGATTCTACGAGGATTTTGATAACGAATATCCAGAGTATACCAAAAACACAAAAAAAGCATAAAAGAAAACATAAGATGAATAAACACATAGTCACATAACCACAAAATTGTTTAACTAGAAGTTTGTTCTGCTAACAGAGTACATGTATTTAAAGCACACTAGGAATCCATCTCGTGGATTTCATTTGGTACTTTAAACATTAACAAGAATCTAACTATAAAGATAGAAAGATTCAAAAAGAAAATTCGACTTCGATTATCTGGAACCGAAGTGTTCGAATTAAGGTACATAAGGAATTCAATTAAGGACTCTGATTTGAATAATAATCATCCACAAGGATCTAATTGTGAGGATAAAAAGATCCCATATGGATTTAAAAGTTGGAGATGTTTTGAAACCTTGCACTGGACGTGCTTAGGTCAAAACATGATGTAAAATGCTTAAGAAGTTGAGATGCTTGATATGTCAAGGCGACATATGAAGCAGAATTTTGAAGGTTAAGTCAATGTATGAGGAAAATATTTTTGAAAACTATGCATGGGGTTCTTTTAAGAAAAAGGTGTTTAACGTTTTTGAAACCTTATATATAATACTTTTTGAAATCATAAAGTAGGTGTATTAGGTAGATATATTTACAAAAATGTTTTAAAATCATGCGAGATGAATTTTGAAATTATGTATAAGGTTTTTGAAAGACATGAATGATGCTTTTCGAAATCATGCACTTGATCAGAAAATGTATTGTGTTAATATTGTCTTCAGACTATATGAAATATTTTGAAATTAGAAAGGTTGGTTTTGATAATATGGCCAATGTTTTTGAAATAACATAGACAATGCATCTAGAAAAATTGTTTTCAAACTATATGAAATGTTTTGAGATCATGAAGATTGTTTTGAAATACTGGTACTGTGTATGTTGAAAAATCAAAACGTAATGGGTAAGAGATTTGAAAATACCCTTAGTTATCTAACCAAGGATTTAATGGCACAGATGTGCAGAAGCATGATCACTCATAATGTCACTTTATTTTGTGTACTTTGTTTCTTAGAATGAAACGAGTACTTAAATTTTTTTTTTTTGAAGGAATCACGAGTGATCATTTGAAAGAGAGAATCACAAGAGTAGTTTGTAAGGAACATAGTTCCTTGATGTAGGTATCATAGGAAAATCATACACACATGTAATTATACTTGTATAACAGCATTTGTGAACAACGATTTATTTATAAACAAAAACAGATTGTTTCACATTACAAGGAAACAAAAGAACAAAAGCGTAAGACAGCAACATCCTTTGTTCAGCTGAATGCTCATCCGTGGGTCGGATTCGCATTAGCAAGTTTTGGGCATCGGTTTCTGTAGTGGGTTAGATCCCCACAATTGTAACAGGCACCAGGTGGATAGTGTGGTCGTGCAGCTTGACCCTGTTGCTGAGCAAGAGGCTGAGCAACTTGTTGAGCCGGGTTCTGAACTGGGCGATTCGGATTAGCAGGGATGCGACAGGTGTTAGCAAGATGACCGGATCTTCCGCGGTTGGTGCACTGACGACACTGGAGGTGTGGTTGATGATGGCCGTTACACCTATTGCACAAAGGTGCATTGCCAAAATAAGGCTTCTTGGCTAGTGGTTGCGCAGGCTGATTTGGTGCAGCTTGGGCCTGAGCAGTAATGGCATTGTTTTGGGAAACCTTACGCTTCCTTGCCCTCTTGGATGAACTAGAATCCTTTGCATTCTTGTTTTGACCTTTCTTGCTATCCTCCTTGTCAGACGACTGTTTCTCGCCCTTGTCACCCTTCCTGTGTAACTTATTCTTCCTAATCTGCGACTCAGTCAATGTTGCTGATAACTCGATCGCTTGACGGAGTGTGGCAGGGTTACTACCAGTAAGGATGTCTTGTACCGAATCAGGTAGGCCGTCGATGTACCTTTCGATAGCTATGTCAAGTGGGGTAACCATTGTCGGGCAAAGCAGACTCAACTCCTCAAACCTATCAGTATACGCCCTGTGCTCACCACTATCTTGCTTCAACTCATCAAATTCCTTCTCCAAAGCTCGCTGCTCATGACGGGGACAGAATTCCCTCATCATAAGAGCCCTAAGTTCAGCCCAGGTTTGCGCAAGGGCAATTTCTGCACCTCGGTCCCTCATAACCCCGTTCCACCATGTGAGAGCCCTCTTCTGGAACACACTTGAAGAAAACTCGACCTTGCGATTTTCCGGACACTGAACGTGGCGGAAAGTATTCTCAATGCTCTCGAACCACTGAAGAAGCCCAGTTGCTCCCTCAGAGCCACTAAACTTGAGTGGTTTAGCCTGATTAAAGTCCTTGTATTTGCATAGGGCATTGTTGTTGTTGTTGGCTTGTTGCCATTGAGCAAAGAGATTTGGAAATTGGGCAGCCATCTGCTGCGCAATAATTTCTGCCAGTTCGGCAGTCTCTATCTGGTTCTCGCGTCGAGGAGGCATTCTAAAAGAGGAAACATGAAAGGGAACGAGTGAGAGAATTAGACGAAAAGAATGAGATGAACAAATCTGATGAAAGCAAGGATAGTGGTCATTTGTTTGTTACTACAAAGCAACAAACGACACACAGTGACAAATCAAAGTAAATGGGTCGAAAATAATGTATCGCGAAGACATGCTCGCCTATAAGTGAACACTCATCCCAAGAATTCCCAGGTAAGCACAACTGGTCTCGCGTCTGATGAGATGTATACGAAGTGCTTGCCTAGCCAGAAAACCCAGAATACAGGCATTCACCCTTCCAGTTTGCACGTGTTCACATTATTTAAAACCCAAAACCTTGACGATGTTTTTGAAAACCCAACAGGGTTCAAAACCATATAACAGAGAGTTCAAAACCTAGTAATCAATCATCCTAGAACAGATGATTAGTTTTCAAAGCGGTTTTGAAATTTATATTCTTGTTGTGATCGTCGCCTAAGGATAGGTGACGGTATTGTTTTATGACTAAACGCAAGTAAACTCGCGTTAGGGTCCTAAGAAGGTTATAGACTAGGTCAAAGCATTACTAATAACCTAATTCCCTATAACCATTAGCTCTGATACCATCTTTTCTGTCACACCCCGACCGCGTAAAACAACAAATCGCGGCGGAAACATCGGGGCGTGTTGCAACAGAATTAATGTTTCACAACCATGGAAATTAAAGTTTCGTTTTATTGATTAAAAGTGTTACAATGTCTTAACAAACAAGGAAAATACAACATAATTAACTAGTCTTGCATCTTTTATTGTCACTAAAGCCCAAGTCTGTCTATGTATATCTTGATCATCTTATGCAACAGCTCCTGAAAAACACATGTGAAAATATGGTACGTCAGCATAAAAATGCCGGTGAGATACATAGGTTTTTGTGAAAATAGGTGTCATGACTTATGTTTGAGAAAATGTTTAGTCATGAACCTTGTTATTTGCTTTGTTTTGTAAATTACTTGAAAAACAATCAGTTCAGATGATATGTATAAATAAGTGAATAATGTATGGTTAAATGAATAACCAAGTTAAATGAGTTTGTAAAAGATAAGTTGTTTTGTAAAACAATGTCTTGTGAAAAGTATGTTATTTGTATAAAATATTCTATGTCTCAAACTGAAATGATTCAAATAACGTTACGACATGTAATACCATACAAACACTTATATATAGGAAGTACCAGCGGCGTATCCACCATGCTTGTATCATATTACACACGCATCGTTACTTAATCACTTAATCAAACCAAACCAAACAATGTAAAATGTTCATGTCAAGATGTAAATCATGTCAAATATCCATGTCAAATGTCTATGTCAAGTATCCATGTCAAATGTCTATGTCAAATATCCATGTCAAATGTCTATAGTCCAAAAATAGTCAAGTAATGTATAACCAAAATGATATGTATGGTAAGTAAAATTTAGACTACTTAAACCATAAGAAAAAATGTACAAAACAAAGTATTGAAGTAAAACTGGTTTAAATCAAAGTTATGTTTTGTAAGATATATGCATGCTATACTGAATATGAACATTTATGCGGTATGTTAGACGCAAACATTCAAGCCTTGAGACAGTCGGATAACCCTTTCAGTCAAGGTTATCAAAAGAATTGTATTCGGATTCGGTCATTCCTTTCATCCCCACCTACCCGGGATGTCCGAAATGGGATTTGTCAAGTCCTATGGTACCACTACCTACTACCGAGCGGCGTGATCGGTGTTAATGAATGTACATTGTCTCATTTAAACAAACCAAATGTCATACCAAAATGTAAGCATGTTTTATGAAGATAATGTACCTAGTATGCTAGAGTAAACATACAAGGTAGAGCTGTAAAACAATGTGTCCATATGCTGAGTAAACATATGCAACAGAAATGCAATGTAAAACAATGTGTCCATATGCCGAGTAAACATATGCAACAGAAATGCAATGTAAAACAATGTGTCCATATGCTGAGTAAACATATGCAACAGAAATGTACTAAGTATGCTAAGTTAACATACAAAGTAGAAAAGTCATGTAAATCAATGTACTAATAGTGTACTAATGAACATAACCAGTATATGATGTGAAAACAGGAAAACATGAAAGTAACAAGTAGGCACATGTGTTTCACCCCAAAACAGTTTGGAAAACAGTAAAAGAGGGGTCTATGTACTCACTTGAGATTGCTCAGTAGTCCTTGAGTAACAACCAAACAAAGCTAGAGATCACGGAAATCAAACGGCACCTAATATAGGTAACTATGTTAATTAACCGGACCTAAATCGGAAGATTGGGTAGCATTAGGGTTTGTAAACCAAATGAGTGTAGGAACTCATATGATATGGTTTAACAAAGCCTACATACTAAATGAAACTTAACCTAAGTGTCTACGACCCATTACGACCCGTTTAGGAAGCTTATGCTACTTTAACGCGTCGTTCGCGTGTAACGCGTTCGGACCGCCTAACTAGTCCTATGACAAGTGTTATATGCCTAAACATGTTACATAATCAGTTATGTGACAAAAGTTTAGGTTACATATGCTTAATTACCAATTATACATGAAAAGGGTATTCTGGTAATTTACCTAAGGCATATAAACTACCTATCATACAACTACTTAAACGATGTGACCATAGGGTATAACCTCGGAAGGTTATTCCCTACCTACTATGGTCACCTAATGTATTTGGTCGGATCCTAATGATCGACCAAACTGGGTCGGGTTCGAAGGTATAGGCGATTTATTAGATCGCCTACCCTACGACCCTAGACAACGTGGTAATCAGTGGGCATAGTCCCAAGGGACTATGACCAACGTGATTACACTCACGTTGCGAAGTTCCTACGAACTTCGCATTGACCATTACTGGTCAACGCTGAAAGTCAAACAAAGTTTGACTTTCTGACTCGAAAAACAGTAAAAATAAGGAAAAGAACGAAAGAATACTTACGAAGGGTCCAAGAATGGAAGGTTTGAACCCGAACACTCTCAGGTATGAAGTGTTAAACACGAAAACTTAGAGAGCAAGTTCAGATTCAAAGGTGTGAGTTTTTGGGTGTGATGTTGGTGGGTATTTATAGGAAATGGTCCACCGTTGGGATCGTTTCTTGGATAACGTGCCATGAATCCAACCCGTACACTTGTCGGAACCTTATGGTAACTAAAATTCCATCCTTATCTCATGACTAGACAATTAGGAACATGTGGTTGTGGTTAAATCTGCTGAAAACAGGCTGTTAAAGACTCTGCACCTGGTCAGAAGACCCCATACGCATCGTATGGTATAAATACCATACGCATCGTAGGGCTTACTTTGGCAGAATTACACTTTTGGTCCCTGAACTGTATTTAGGCCATTTTTGACACGTTTAAGGCCCGTTAACCCCATTTCAAAGCTCTAAAATGAAGTTAAAGTATAGGGAACTTAAAATGTGTTCAAAAATATCTCGAATGTCGGTTCGTTTAGCCGTACGAACGCGATGTTCGCTTAATTACGACGGAATGCGCACAAGCGCGAAAAACGATCCAAATGACGCGACGAATGGATTTTTCTTAAGGCGAACACTAAAATATAATGTAGTCATGCTTACATAAATTTTTAGATGTCCGGATGTATTCAGAACGTAAGTTATGCTCGAAAATGCAAACTTGTGCACTTTTTGACACTTTTAGTCCCTGAATGACACGAAAGTTTATTTTAGCATACCGAACACCTCAAAGCCTATTTCTAAGCTATGCAAAGGATATTTATGGCATGTTTAACTTATGGTCATGTTCCGGAAGGTCTGTTACAGTTCAAATTGGCATACTTTCACAGTTTGTCAACTTTAGTCCCTGTAAGCGATTAAACTTTATTTCACCACACCAAACCTTCCAAAACTTATATCTAAGTTATGTAAAGGTAATTTAAGGTATGTTAAGCCTATTTCACTATTCCAGAGTGTTCGTTGGATTAAACTGGTTATATTTACGCATCAGAGCGCGTATAACCTTCCAGAAAGCGATTTAGAGCTTGAAATCGAACATGAGTTGATATGTGCAAAAGATACACATATTTATACAAGTCCAAAGTATGAAATACAATATTTCATTGGTTTGGCATTTGTTTGATGGTTGAAATGACACAGGTGTTACAAATGCCACAGTACCCAGATCCAATACCAGTACCTGCACCACCCAAGAGCACTGAAAATGTGCAAGAACTCCGAACCTTTGGTGAGGAGATTTTAGAAGAGAGTGAAAGGATGAGACAAATAGGGGAACGACTCGTCTGGAAATATGACGAGCGTAATATGGACTTTTGGATGAACCCCTATCACTAATAATAATAATAATATAATAATAATAAATATATATATAATAGGTGTGTATGTTTGAAAAAAATGATGATAATATATATATATATATATATCGTAGTATAGACCACCTAGTGGTTAGTGATGCATACTAGTATTGTATTTTTATTCTAGTTGTATTTGTAATAAATATAGATGCATACTATAAAATAGAGTAAGTCGCAATGCTCGACGATTTTGGATCAACATGCTTGTTGTGTGATTGTTGCATTGGATATTTTATGCAATATTAATACTTGGTAATTGTTTAAAATCCAGATGGCTGACGCAGCAAATTCGGAAAACCAGAATAATGAAAATCAAATAAATAATAGTGAAATTCGACACCTTATAACCCAAGGAATTAGAGATGCCATGCAAGCTATTATCCAAAATGTTAGGGATGCAGAAAATAATGATAAAAGTGGTAATAGAAGTAAACGAACCCATATAGAACCTAGTCACAACGTGCACAATGGACCCAAACTTCAAGTGCCCATTCCAAAAAGAAGAAGAACCATGTCTTATGGTTGTTCTTATAAGGAATTTTGGTTCTGTAAACCAATAGAATTCTCTGGCAATGAAGGGGCCATTGCAGCTCTACGCTAGATAGAAAAGACTGAGGCAGTCTTAAAAATAAGCAAGTGCGCAGAAGAAGATAAGATAATGTTTGGCTCCAATCTATTTGAGAACTCAACATTAGAATGGTGGAACACTATCCTCCAGTCTAGGGGAAGTGATAGGGTTTACAATATGGAATGGGAGGAATTTAAAAATATGGTAGAAAGGAAATTCTGCCCTCCCAATGAAAAAGAACAGATAGCAAATAAGTTCTTAAACCTTAGAATGATTGGAGTGGATAGTAAGGGGTACACTACTTTATTCTTTAAATATGCTAGAATAGTGCTAACCCTTGCATCACCTGAACCAGTATTAATCTCCCGTTACATCTGGGGATTAATCAGTGAGATTAGGCATGTAGTCAAGGCAGCTAGACCCCAAACTATAGAAGAAGCTGTAGAACTAGCAAACACCTTGACTGATGAGTTAGTACGTACACGAGAAGAGGACTAGAGGAGAAACCTGGCTCAAAGGCTTACCCAGGAATTTCACTATGGTAATTCCAACCGTGGGAAAAATGTAGGTTCTACCTCTGCACCTTACTGCAAGGCTTGCAAGAAGAAGCATTCAGGAAGATGCTCCACTTATTGCAATTTCTGCAAGATACCAGGACACAAGGAAGAAGATTGCAGGAAGAAACCTAATAATGGAATATGCTTCAACTGTGGAAAAAAGGGTCACATCAAGCCAAACTGTTCGAAACTAGTTCCAGCCCCGAACAACAAGACTACTAAAAATGCTAGAGCATTTGTTCTAACTGCAGAAGAAGCAAAGATGATCCCGGATGTGATCACCAGTACGTTTTTAGTTAATGATGTTTTTGCTAAAGTATTATTTGACTCTGGTGCAAACCAAAGTTTTATTAATACTTCATTTTGCAAACTTCTCAATCGACCATTAACTAAACTCCCACAAGAATGTCTAGTAGAGACAGCAAATGGAGAAACCATTAAGATTACCGAAATCTTGCAGGAAGCAAAAATAGAATTTTTAAATCAAAAATTTATTGCAAACCTTTACCCAATGAATCTGGCAGGATTTGATGTTGTGTTAGGGATGGATTGGTTAATAGCCAATAAAGCCAATATTTTATGGGATCAAAAGTCAATCCAAGTAAATTCACCAAGGGGTGAAAAGATCACAATTAAAGGAGATCAGCCCTCTAGATCCACAAAATTCATCTCTGTAATGAAAACAACAAGTTATGCTAGGAAAGGATCATTAGTGTATATGATTTCTATAATCATTAACACTAAAGGAAAGAAATTAAAAGATATACCTGTAGTATCTCAATTTTCAGATATATTTCCAGAAGAATTACCAGGGCTACCGCCAGACAGAGAAGTTGAATTCAGAATCCACCTGCTACCAGGAACAGCACCAATTGCCAAAGCACCTTACCGTTTGGCACCCGCAGAAATGCAAGAACTAAAGAAACAATTAGACGAATTGTTGGAGAAAGGATTCATACAGCCAAGCTCATCGCCATGGGGAGCACCAATCTTATTCGTCAAGAAGAAAGACGGGTCAAAGCGAATGTGCATTGATTACCGTGAATTGAACAAGGTCACGATTAAAAATCGGTATCCATTACCGGGAATCGATGATTTATTTGATCAATTGCAAGGAGCTCTATTTTTCTCTAGAATCGATTTACGTTCAAGATATCATCAATTAAAGGTACAGGAAGAGGACATTCCTAAGACCGCTTTCAGAACAAGGTATGGCCATTATGAATTTACTGTCATGCCATTTGGTTTAATCAATGCCCCAGCTGCAATTATGGACATGATGAACCGAATATGTAAGCCATATTTGAATAAATTCATAATTGTCTTTATAGATGATATTCTCATCTACTCTAAGAGTAAAGAGGAACATGCAGCGCATTTGCACGCACTTCTAAGTTTATTGAGAAAGGAAAAGCTTTATGCAAAGTTTTTGAAGTGTGAATTTTGGTTAGAACAGGTACAGTTTCTTGGACATTTATTCAATCATGAAGGAATTCATGTGGATCTCATAAAGATCGGGGCGATTACCAAATGGAAAACCCCTGAGTCACCAACCGAGGTTAGAAGTTTCTTAGGATTGGCCGGTTATTATAGAAGATTTATTCGAGATTTTTCTAGAATAGCCATTCCCTTAACTAAGCTAACCTGTAAGTCTGTTAAGTTTGAATGGGGACCAAAACAAGAAGAAGCCTTTAGAATCCTTAAGCAAAGATTAACCAATGCACCCATATTAGCGTTACCAGAAGGAACTGAAGACTTTGTAGTCTATTGTGATGCTTCTAAGTCAGCTTATGGATGTGTATCGATGCAACGTCAAAAGGTTATAGCTCTCTAGACAACTTAAGAATCATGAAGAAAAATTATTCAACCCATGATTTAGAATTAGGAGCTATAATTTTTGCCCTTAAGATTTGGAGACATTACCTTTATGGTAGTAAGTTTACCATATTCACTGATCATAAGAGTTTAAGGTATGTTTTCGGACAAAAGGAATTGAATATGAGACAAAGACGCTGGATGGAGATACTTAATGATTATGATTGTAATATCCAGTATCATGCAGGAAAAGCTAACGTAGTAGCAGATGCTTTAAGTCGAAAGTATCACGAAAAGCCAAAAAGAGTACGTTCTCTTAAATTAAATCTACAAGTAGATTTAAATGAACAGATTAGAAAAGCACAAGAATCAGTGATCAAGGATGATACTGAAAAATTGAAATGAATGATTAACGAACTAGAATAAGGAACAGATGGAATTTGGAGATTCCATAAGAAAAGAATGTGGATACCTAAATTAGGAAACCTACGCCACCGTATATTAGAAAAAGCCCATAAGTCTAAGTATACGATGCATCCTGGAAGTGATAAGATGTATCAAGACTTAAGAAAGAATTTCTGGTGGATAGGAATAAAAAAGGATATAGCAGCATATGTGGCAAAGTGTCTAACCTGTTAACAAGTTAAAGCTGAACATCAGAAACCCTCAGGTTTGTTGCAACAATTAGAAATTCCAGTTTGGAAATAGGAATTGATAACAATGGACTTTGTTACTAAATTACCTAAGACAAGAAAAGGTAATGATACAATCTGGGTGATTGTAGACAGGCTAACTAAGTCAGCTCATTTCCTACTCATGAAGGAAGCTTTCAGTATGGAACAATTAGCTAAATTGTATGTAAATGAAATACTTTCATTACATGGAATTCCTTTATCAATTGTTTTTTACAGAGATAGCCGTTTCACCTCTCATTTTTGGACAAGTTTCCAAAAAGCAATGGGAACCAAGTTAAATCTAAGCACCGCTTATTATCCTCAAACGGACGGACAAAGCGAAAGAACAATTCAGACAATGCAGGACATGCTTAGAGCTTGTGTAATTGATTTCGGGGGTAATTGGGACGATCACTTACCATTAATAGAATTTTCTTACAATAACAGTTATCACACAAGTATCAATGCTGCACCATTTGAAGCACTTTATGGACGAAAATGCCGAACTCCAGTCTGTTGGGCAAAAATTGGAGAAAAATAACTATCTGGACCAGAGATAGTACAAGAGACAACAGACAAGATCATTCAAGTCAAGGAACGATTGAAAGCAGCACGCGATCGACAGAAGAGTTATGCAAATAACAGACGAAAGCCATTGGAATTTCAGGTAGGAAACAAAGTGTTATTGAAAGTCTCTCCTTGGAAATGAGTGGTAAGATTCATCAAAAGAGGAAAGCTAAGCCCCAGGTATGTTGGACCTTTTGAGATTATTAAAAGAAAAGGACCTGTAGCCTATCAGCTACAACTGCCAGAGGAAATGGCAGGAATACATGATGTATTTCATGTATCTAATCTCAAGAAATGCTTAGCTGATGAATCGCTGGTAGTACCTCTTAAGGATATAAAGGTAAATGAAAAACTTAAATTTGTAGAGAAGCCACCACAAATTGAAGACAGAAAGGTCAAGAATCTGAAACATAAAAGACTAATTCTGGTCAAATTGAAATGGGACTCCAAGAGAGGACCAGAATACACTTGGGAGCTTGAATCAGAGATGCAACGGAAATATCCACACTTATTCCAGTAGACCTCGAGGACGAGTTCTAAAACAAGGTGGGGAGGATATAACAACCCTCCAAAATATTTTCGACACCCTAAAAATATTTAAATTGTCCCTATACGTCCTAAAATACACCCCGTATACGAAAACAGGCCCCGAATACCTTTATTACTATTAAAATTAATTTAAAAAAAAATTAACGGGCCGTCGCGGGGCGCGACGCCCTTGGTTACCTCAGTTGCGGGCCGCGACAACCTAGACACCAGGCAAGCCCCGAGGCCGCCACGTGTCCCAGTCGTGTCGAGCGTAGTGGTCAACTCAGCAACCCTAGGGCCTACCCTAGGGAGCCTCGTGGGCCGCGAGGGCCCTACCTTCTTTCTTTGCGGGGCGCGACAAACACGAAATCAGGCCCTATAAATAGAGGCCATCGGCCTTCAGTCCCAACTCGCATAACACAACTTTCTCTCTCAAATTTATGCATAGTTAAAGTAATTTTCGAGCATAATACCCCCTTAAATAATGAAGTTCTACCTCGTTTTAAGTATCATAACCCCCGGTTACGTATTAGATACGCTGCCCGATCGATCCAGGGTTCCGTAACGGCTGTCGTGGTTCTGCCCGACGTAGTCGTTGGAATGCCGTCTCGGGGAGGGTATTACTAATGTAAATATTGGGTTATTATACTAACGTGTGTGCATTTGTGTAATTAACAGATAAGCACCAGGAAATCCTAAAGGAAAACCCTAAGACAGCAATGTGAGTAATCTCCTTTTTTGCAAACTATTTTTACAAAACCTCATATGATTAACATTATATTAAACAGTGATTGAGTATTTGTATTCTATAATTATCGTCGGTATGTTGGAGTTTTGTATACAAAATTTGTTACTACATTGTGAGTAGTAACATGACCACAAGTCGGGTTGACAGTACCGTGGGTGGTAATTAAAGTAGATGGAAACAAATGTAATTGCGCGACCGCCCTCAATGCTGTAGACTGATAAAACCTGTTTTGATTAAACTGGGATTCACTCACCAGTATTTCCCACTGACAAAATGTTTTAAACGCGTTTCAGGTAACAAAATGTGAAAGCCAAATAGAAGCCAGCTGGACAGCACTGAAGGCTTGGAAAAGTGGCAATAAAAGTTACCTAAATAAAGAGATGTTTTTAATTAAATAAAATAGGGTTTATCCCTATGAAAATGTGTGTACTTGAAACTTGGGAATTTCCCATGTGTTTAATATTATAACAGCGTGGTATTTTACTCTGATAAAATATTTCCTAACTACGGTCCTGATGTAATTTCCACTGCCAAAATGATAAAACAACGATACCACCGAAACTGGCCCCGGCCGCCCGTTCTCGGGTTGTTAGGGGGACGGGGGTTGCGACATTTTGTCCGCTTAAAGACTCAATTCCTTTGTCTATAGAGTTCAATCAACGATTTGTTTAAAACTCCATTCATGATATACAACACATATTTCACAATGTTATTCGAATATGCATTTTTATTCGAAACTTAACATTTTAGCTTTCTCTTAGGCGTTTTAACAAACACCTTATGGGCATCGTTTTACAAAATCATTATCAAGTTTCAAGACTAGTTATTTAACCACTTTTAACATCTTCCTTAAGTTCATATGTCTAATTTTATTCATTATCATTCTAAACTTGCTTCATGGAGCTCAAATAACACTAGTTTGACAATTTTAATTCTAGTGTTCATCCTATTTCTACAAGACCCATTTAACCCATGAGTGGATGATCATGAATCTCATAATTTGAACATCAATTCAACAAGATATTGACTAGGGTTTACTCCTAGTCATGATTTCATTCCTAATTTCATTCGAACATCAATAATGCAGACCAAATTTTCGACTTCAATTATTTATCAAGAATTCAAGATGAAATCAAACAATGAAATTTGGCATACCTTATGATCCCTTTACTCAGGTGATCACGAAATTAGTTAAAGCCCCAATTTTCTAGCTTTATTTCCCTTCAATTTTGTTGAATTTGTGGGTTTTAGGGTTTTGAAGGAACCCTTCTTGTACTCCTGATGATGTATGACCAAACACACACTCATGTGTATGTTTTGGTGTTTATTTATTTTAATTAAAAACAATCTTTCATCTTTGCCCCCTTTTAGTCCCTCTAGTTTCAAAGGTTATTTAAAAGGCTTACTAGTTCATGCTTATTTATTGTCTTAAAACAAATACCTGACTAGGTTGATTATTCCTAGTTAACTTAGTGGGTTCTGGGAGCTAACCCGTTTATTTTTAGTCTCGTTAACTTGGGCTCCTTATAACTTTGTTTTCTCAAAACATTTATTCTCCTTTTTTAATTAATATTAGGATTATTTGTTTAAGTCCTAATATTCACCGGGTTAAATTTTACCACTAATGGTATTTTATCCGTTCATCGCTATTAGCGATGTTTGATTACCAAACCCGTCTTTGGGGTGTTACAAGTCTACCCCCCTTAAAGAGGTTTCGTCCCCGAAACCTTATTTACGTAGCTCATTAATTTAGACTAAACGAACTTAGTTTCGTTTTCAAGGCATTTCATTCATTCTTTCTTATATAACGTTTTCATTTATATCGACGTTTACGCCTTTCATGTGTAAGGCCTCGAGGGCCGTTACTTTCAGCTTATATCTTTTTTTTTGTTTAATTATATTGGCGGTTAGACTTGTTAGTCACCGGTTACCTTATACCCCGTCGCTCGTGTATATCCACTTTGCCTTCTCGAGGCTTACAAACTTTTATCGTCCCCATTTCTTAGTTCACACTATAACGTGGTTATATTCCATATTACTTTTCTTAACCGTGATCGTATCACGTCATGTTTAAGTTTAGATAATCTTTTCATTATCGAAAATTTTCTTTTCGAATGTGTCTTCATGCACCCATTCTTTTAGTGCTATTCAATTCCTCTCATAATATTTATATTTGTTAAAACGTTATTTTTCACTAAAGCCGAATTTTAGTTTAACGTTTTCTCTTTAACTCATGTCAATCTCTCATATCAAGGAATTCACGCCCAATGATTTATTCCTTTCCGTTGTCATTTCCATACTGTCTTCGCCCTTTTTGTGAAATGACACAATTCAAGTGTTTGTGAATTCTTTTATCATTCCTGCCCGTTTAGATGTTTTTTTTTGTGAAATCCTTCACTTTTGTCAACCAGACTTTTCATGATCTCTTAGTTTTAACCCATTCGATTAACTTAGCGAAACTCATCGCTTTTATACAAATTTTACCTTCCGTTATTATTTTACGCGGGAACTTGCAACCAGTTTCCCCGCTTTACATTATTGACCCGTAGGTTGCTTCACATAGCCTCGCAGGCTTTTTCCTTAGATTTCCACCTTCTAAGGTAAAACCCCATCAGTTCGTTTCTTTCTATTCGTGACCCGAGGGTCTTTTGGTCCCGTAGACTTAACATTAATTATGATCCTGTAGGTTATGATGATCTCGTAGATCATCATTTTTTTCTTATTTGAGTTTTTTTTATTCAACTGTATATATAGATATGGCGTCAAGGCACCCCTTTTTATGTTTAGAATTATTTACTTTTGCTTTTTGGATTTCTTTTGACATTGACCGTAGTCTAAGGCTACATTTGTTTTCTTTCGAATTATCTTTCTGACTTTATGACTTCTAACGTCATTTACACGTCGGTTTGTCCTACACATACCGTTACCCGGTTCTTACCTATACTTCTTTACGACCCGTTACCCGGGTTCTTTATCTAAAATGTTTTGTTTTTGTTTTTTTTTACATTCTTGTTTTGCTAGTTTGCGTTTTTCCTATCTACATTTTTTACGACCCATCTCATAGGTTCATTAATATTTCGGGCCTCCGTTATTCGGTTTGCGCTTATTTGTACTACCAAATTCTTATACTTTATTTATCTCGTTTGACTTATTCGTGTGAGGTTTCATCACTTATGAACGTCAAACTTCATTCTTCATTCGACTTGTTCAATTTTAAAATGGTTGAACATAGTTATCAAAATTTCTGTTTGCAAATTCTCATCATCCTTTAGTCATGACTCATAATCTGAGTCTTTTGACTTTCTATATCGCGTTCCCGTCTCTTGGTTTACGCATACTTTCAAAATCCTACCCATCTATCGTGTATCTTACCGAAGTCACTATCAAAGTAACCGTCCCGGTATGTATTAAGGCTTCGTTTTAATTTATTTGGTCGTCTTAGCGAAATCCATCACTTTTATTTAATCCAGTTCTTTATTCTTTATTTAATTCGTTTGACTTGTCCGTATGAATTTCATCACTTGCGACAATCAAACTTTTATCTCTGTGCCTTAGCATTCTCATTAGTTGGTTTGTATTTTCATTTACTTTAATCCTTGTCCCTTCTCTCGGGCTCGTTATTTTAACGTAATACGCTCCCGTCATCCGACTTGCGTTTACGTTTACTATCAAACATCTTACTTGTTTGATTCATTTGGGTACCTTTTTAATTCATCCCATTCACCCCGTCCTTACTACATTGGACATAAATGCGTCCACTACAAGAAGTTCATGGTATCATATGCCACTACTTACTTGGCCAGAGTAAGCGATTAACACATGACACACCTGACCTTTTTATAGTTTTCACATAACGCCCTATGTAAGTAACGCCTCTATTTATTTCATATCCCTGATTTCATTTAGTAAAACTTTATTTAATTGCTAAAACAACAATCACTAGTTTTACTAGTTTTACATTCGAACATATAAAATGATTTCCTTTCTATTGAACTATTTTATAATCACATTCGTTAATGTGATCGCTACTTTTCTCAATAGCACTATATTGAGAGTTTTCCACTTGGATAATTACCCCCCGTCCAAGTTTCCATATGAACTAATCCTATTATTTCTTTGTTATTCATCATCGTGAATAACACATGTTTCTATTAAACTTCTCTTGGAAGCATCATCCTGAACAGACATCCTATTCAGGTTTCTCAGGTTTTATCAGATATATGCAATCGTCATTCCCTACGTGTTTGTTGCATATTACTACTTGTGCGATTAAATTTTAAAAGCTTGCACCTGGTAATGCTTGCCCCGACGGGCGTTCCTTGCCATTATTCTTATTCGCGATTGTTACGCGATTTGATCCTTGGTGAGCATGCTCCACTTGTCATACTTCGGACCGTTCCCCTATCCGTCACTTGTTACACCCTCGCCATCTTTAGATGCGAGTATCCTTTCATTTAAAACATTTACAAAGATTAATAATGTCAGCTTCAGTAAACGCCCGTATCATAATACAGGGCTTTTCGACTATACATGTCAACGCACGTAATTTTGTTAACTATATCTATCATTTATCAATTTGATTGGTGTAAATTTTATTACACGATAAATCTATGTGTTGTTCACGACACTTTAATCATATTGAACCATTAATATACATGTACTTACCGGATTTGCGATCAAGCCTCGAACCGAACACACTTTACTTCTTTAACCATGAGCTCTGATTACCAACTTGTAACACCCTTACTTATATTATACAATATTTTATATAAGTTTCGTATAAAAACGTGTTTATACGATTACACATAAGTATGAACATACGAGTTTACTAAAACATTTTAAGATTTAAGATATTTCAACATCATGTGTTTATAACGCCATTTAAATGTGGTGACTAAATAAGTTGCGGAAGCTTGAATATTTGATTGTGTTCGGTTCCTCCATGAGCTTGATCATCCTCTGATAAATCAAATCAAACCTACATTTCATATAAACATGAAATGGGTTAGTTATACTAGTTTAAAACACGATTAAACGAGTTCTCAATTCAACACAACTGAAACAGAACTATTTTGCCAGCATATGCGGCCCTCGCGGACCGCGACAGATTCTTGCTCAGCCTTCGCGGGCAGCGACTCGTTGTCGCGTGTCACGACAGAAATACACTCCTCCGTCGTGTGGCGCAGGGGAGACGTTTTTTCCAGCTGAATTGTTGCTGAAACCTGCAGTTTTACCCAGCTATGGTTTTAGTCGAAATACGAACTTTAAACAGTCATAACTTTTTATCTACTTATCCGTTTTACGCGATTCTTTTTCCTACGCCCTCATCATTTAATTCTCCATCTTGTGGAGTTAAAATTCAACATTCAAACTAATAAAATTATAAATTTTTAAGCACCCGACTTATTATTCAATTTCAACATTTCTGCCCGTTTGTATTCAAAACCACCAACTTGTTTCTTAAACAACCAAAATACATTCGTCAATGTATTTAACTCAAGACCTCTAGCTCGGGTTCATACTTTCTTATGAAATACATATGCACAAAAAAACCATTTTGACCCATTTAGGAAGTATTAAGCATTTTAGCCTAAAACTCGTTCTTTTCCTTTCACACTTTATAATTCCACATTCAAGGTATCTACCTATATCTCCTAATCATAATGCAAGTTTCCGAACAACCCATATGGGTCGTTTGCCTAATTTACTCTTCAAGGGTTTTTTGGTCAATTTTAGTTCCTCGTTTTACGAAGAAGGACTTCCACTAATTAATTGACCAAAATACCACTTTTGACTATAAATCTAATTATGTGTACCTGGCTCGGGTCATAACATTGACCCGTTTATATACCTCTTGCTTTAAATTTTCTAATTAAAGCAACGCAACATATGTTATTTCTTGTAATAACAAAACTCAACAAGTAGTCGTCAGTTATTATTGTCAAATGGTATTAACACGCCATTTAACCCGTTTAGTCGACATAACCATTTATCAACGTATGATGGTATATTAATACCATCATGCCCCTTGAACCAATTTCGGTTCGCACCGTGAGTTTGAGTTTTTTTTTAACTACTTAAAAGACATTTTCTTAGATTGTTCGACCCGTTATAACTTTTACCAAATGGTGTCTTTATTTTGATCACTATTATTTTAACCATTAATTCGACCCATTTGGTTGTCGAGTGAATTCCATCACCTCATTGACATACCAACTCAACCGTTTTCGCTATATCAACCTTAAACATATTTTAACTAAGCTTGGCTACATAAATGTACGGAACGACAAGTCGCGTACCTTTAAAGCGTTCCCTTCAAGCGCGTGTCCACTCCGGTTTGTCCACTTAAAGACTCGATTTCTTTGTCTATAGAGTTCAATCAACGATTTGTTTAAAACTCCATTCATGACATATAACACATATTTCACAATGTTATTCGATTATGCTTTTTTATTCGAAACTTAACATTTTAGCTTTCTCTTAGGCGTTTTAACAAACACCTTATGGGCATCGTTTTACAAAATCATTATCAAGTTTCAAGACTAGTTATTTAACCACTTTTAACATCTTCCTTAAGTTCATATGTCTAATTTTATTCATTAACATTCTAAACTTGCTTCATGGAGCTCAAATAACACTAGTTTGACAATTTTAATTCTAGTGTTCATCCTATTTCTACAAGACCTATTTAACCCATGAGTGGATGATCATGAATCTCATAATTTGAACATCAATTCAACAAGATATGGACTAGGGTTTACTCCTAGTCATGATTTCATTCCTAATTTCATTCGAATATCAATCATGCAGACCAAATTTTCGACTTCGATTATTTATCAAGAATTCAAGATGAAATCAAACAATGAAATTTGGCATTCCTTATGATCCCTTTACTGAGGTGATCACGAATTTAGTTAAAGCCCCAATTTTCTAGCTCTATTTCCCTTCGATTTTGTTGAATTTGTGGGATTTAGGGTTTTGAAGGAACCCTTCTTATGCTCAAGATGATGTACGACCAAACACACACTCATGTGTGTGTTTTGGTGTTTATTTATTTTAATTAAAAACAATCTTTCATCTTTGCCCCCTTTTTGTCCCTCTAGTTTCAAAGGTTATTTAAAAGGCTTACTAGTTCATGCTTATATATTGTCTTAAAACAAATAACTGACTAGGTTGATTCTTCCTAGTTAACTTAGTGGGTTCCGGGAGCTAAATCGTTTATTTTAACTCCCATTAACTCGGGATCCTTATAACTTTGTTTTCTCAAAACATTTATTCTCCTTTTTTAATTAATATTAGGATTATTTGTTTAAGTCCTAATATTCATCAGGTTAAATTTTACCACTACGGTATTTTATCCGTTCATCACTATTAGCGATGTTTGATTACCAAACCCATTTTTGGGGTGTTACAGGTTGCCGATTCCCCTTGTCGCGACCACCCCGTACACCCTTAGAGCATTCACATCCATTCCACCAACTTGTGTGTGTAGATTTTTTATAATATAAAGAGTGTAAAAAGTGGTTGTGAGTTGAGGAAAGAGAAAATATTACTGTTCATTTGTATATTTGATGGGATATTGTTCATCCCCTATAATTTTTTAATATATTTTAAAAGTGGTTGTGAGTGAAGAAGAGAGAAAAGGTAATGATAAAGGCATAAAAATATTATTTAATTGAAACGAAGAGAGAAAATGCAGTGTTTTTAGTGTAATTTAGGGTGGAATGAATGGTCACCATTTGGGGAATGGTAAACTTATTTTCTAACTAATAATGTCATGCCATGTCAAGTCCCACTCCACTCCCCATTTTGCACTCAATCGCTAGCAATGGTCAAACACATGGAGAGTGGTAAACAATTTAAAAAAAATGTGATTGGTTGAAAGGTGCCCACCATTAACCCCCTCTCTCCCCCACCTCTCTTGTAACACCCGACCTTCACAGGGTGAACACAAACCCCGTTAACTCTGTTAACTTATATATTCACTTAGGCGTTACGTTTGAGTTCATATGAACCTAGTATCTTAGAGATTTCACACACACTCACGACACAATATTCTTGGACAAATAAATAATTGATTATTTACGTGAAATTCCCTGCTATGTGATATAAGTATAAACTATGTGAATTTTTCATGTTATGTGAGTTCCATAAATATTGCATAATACGTGACTGTATGTGATACATGACTGTATGTGCTATGTGTCTTACATGATTCGTTTTGTGAACTTTTGTGAAACTACGTGTATTTACGCATAACAATAAGATTATTAACGAACCATATATCTTAGCTTAAATTTCGAGGACGAAATTCCTGTAACATGGGGAGAATGTAACAAGCCGTACTCTCATCGCCGAGAGAAGGATATTTTAGTAATCTCTGTATTTTATTATTATAGTTAACATTATTTTTATTATCAGAATATTAATAAAATGCACACGAGAGATTTACCTGTTTGTTTATTTAACTACCACTATATATGTATATATAATTACGTTAAACAGACCCGAGAATTTATGAGATCACACACTCTTGGGCTAGGCCCAAGCCCACTCCCTAAACCTAAACTATAGCCTATATAAACTAAACTAAAACCCTCACCCCTCATTCTATCAAAACCTTACAAAGCTCTAAACCCACTCAGCCACACACCCCTGGTGCGACCTAATTCCGGCGACCGGACTCCCTCCGGTGACTCAGGATGCCGGCGACGAACACCCCTCTCCCTCCTATTCGTCTTCCACCCACACACCTTGATACCCACCTTCAAAAACCTACACACTTTCAGCCAACACCCCTCTTTATGGCTATTACTCCTTCCCTCTCGTTCAACTGACCGGCCAACGGAGCCGGTTAATTGGTTGTTTCTTTTGTCGACAAATCTCCGACCAGCAAGCATCCACACTGTTTCTCTCCTAACGACGGCTTCTTTTCCGGCCGACCACTACCTATGGTGGCGGCGTTTACCGGCTGCAACAGCCACGGAAGACAGTGGTGATTATCAGGTTCAGTCGCGTATCAGATTCAGATTTTGGGTTACGGTTCAGGTTCGTGCATGGGTTTTTGCGGGTCAGATCTAGTGTGGTTCGGGTCAACGAGTCGACAGCGGTCAAGTTTGGTTCGGGTTTTCTGTTCAGGTCTCGGGTCAAGACGAGCCAGTTGGGTTCAGAATTGGGCTCGGGATGACTCGGGCCAAATTTAGTGCATTTCGGTTAGTTTATACTACTACCTATACTTGTGTCTTAGTATTGAATAATGGTTGACAGTTTGTTTGATTCATGTGTGTGTGTAAGATTGTAACAACCCGCTTTTTGGAAAAGTCAAAGTCAAAGTCAAAGGAAGAAAAGATTGCTAATTGCGTACTCCTAAAGGTTGCACCTTCGAAGGGGGTGATCAGATTCGACAAGAAAGGAAAGCTCGCGCCTCGATATGTTGGACCCTTTAAAATTCTGGAAAGGATTGGAGAAGTAGCCTAGAGACTCGAACTACCGGAGGAACTTAGTAATGTCCACCCGACCTTCCATGTTTCGAACCTCAGAAAGTGCTTAGCCGACCAGAAATTACATGTCCCTCTTGAAGATTTACAAGTGGACAAAACATTACACTTCGTGGAGAAACCAAGGTGCTCAGACGCTCACGCATTCCCATTGTGAAGGTTCGCTGGGAAGGCAAGCGTGGCGCCGAGTTCACCTGGGAACTCAAAAGTGACATGAAGGCGAAGTACCCACAACTGTTTGTTACGCCTACTTCTTAAATTTCGGGACGAAATTTCCTAAAGTAGGGGAGGCTGTAACAACCCGCTTTTTGGAAAAGTCAAAGTTAAAGGAAGAAAAGATTGCTAATTGCGATCTGTCACTCCTTGGTTAACTACTGAATTGTGCTTCCTGACTTGTAATCGAATTCTATTAATTGTTTGCTTTAGTTGTATTATGTAGAGTACTTATTAATAATCGCTATTTAATCGCATGTTTAATCGATAATCGACTTATCGCTAATCGCATCGCTATCGCATTTGCAACTCGAATTATGTGTTCTGGATATTATTTTACGTGTGTGTGCTATTATGTGTTACTTGTGCATGTTGTGTTTATGTTGAGGTGTTTAATCGTAATCGCAATCACAACTCAATCGCAACGCAATCTAATCGCAAACGATAAACACAAGATATTTATAGTGATTGTATGTTATATATAGTAGTTAGGTTATTTGTGTAACTAACGGGTAATACTATCGCATCGCTCGCTCGAAACGCATCGCAACGCTCAACACGCAAAAACAAAACGCCAAAATCCAACTCGCCGGACCGCTTGATCGAATGACCATTCGATCGAATGGTCATCCGAACGGATGACCATCCGATCGGATGGCCATCCGATCGAAGTGTCGTCCGATCCGATCCATTTGCCACTTTCCTCTTTTAGCAACCTATAAATACCCCCTGACACATCACCAAAGTGATATGACAGCTCTCTCTTGTTCGACCAAGCGTTTCAGCCCACTTTTCTCTCGATTTCTCGCAACTCTTGTAAGTTTTCAACTCAAATCTTGTACTTCTATGATCTACACGCACTTCTTCATCATTGTCACCTTTGAATCTTCACTTTTAACCGTGAAATCAGTGGGTTTGAGGTGTTTTAGGGTGATGTCATGATGGAGTTCTTATGAATTTCGAGCTTTGGCTTCATTCCACCAAGAACAACTCAGATCTACATGATTTAACACTATTTTCATCTAGATCTAAACATTTTCAAGGATAAAAGGATTGAAAGATGGTTTCTAACTTTCTTTCAACTCTTTTACACTCTATGCATTCAAAACCGATAGAATCGGAGCTGGTTCAGGCCTTCTACTCGTTCTCTAGTGAAGTGTCGGTTCCAGATCTGAATTCTATCAACGAGACAACCGATTTCGGATTGAACGTAAACAACCGTTAAAGAACAGTTGGCTGTTCGGATTAGGGTGATTCCTGTTCGATCGAACAATTGGGACTTGACGAGGTTCTGTTGTTTAGTACATTACCATTCTGTCTCAAGCAAACTGCAAAAACTCATCAAATCATCAAGTTCAAAACGATCAGATCGTCGGGACGGATTGCCGTCCTATCGGATTGCCATCCGATCGAACGACAATCCAATCGGATTGCACTTGGACTTCAACACTTAAACTTTTTGCAACTTTCAAAGATCATTAGTTTCTAACGGATTGCCATCCGATCGGAAGACCATCCGATCGAATGACAATCCTGCTGTGAACTTGTTCTCACAAAGTGTCCTGCCGATCGGATCGCCATCCGATCGAACGACCGTTTGATCCAACGACCTGAAGGGTAGAGATACTTCTCTGTTTTCAAGATGCTACAACGACAACTTCAAATCCATCATACACAAACACATCCATCCCAAACGAAGGCCAATCCGATCGAATGGCCATCCGAATGGATTGTCATTCGATCGAATGACCATCCGTTCGGATTGTTATCCGATTGGATGACCATTCTTCACTTGTTCACTTTCACCGTTTAACGCACCATTCATTCGCTTATGCTATCGTTAACTGTTTAGGCTAAATCCCTCTAGCGCTCCCTTCAATCCATTCACTTCCATCGCTGTGAGTATACTCGATCCCTTTTTGCTTTACGCACTTTTGGGTGTTACATACGTTACTTATTCTAAAATCGCATCGATCACACAACGCAAAAACTTTATACGCTGACCGTTACTGCATGTTATACGTGTTACTCGATGATTGCTTGTACGTTATGTTAACACAGTGATTGTTGCCTGACGCCTTAGCAATGATAGTACTATAGTTTGGACTCAGCACCTGTCGTGGACAGGGGTTGTTAAGGTTATTCCTTCACGTATCGCGGGGGTGATATGTGTTGCGCATTCTACAACTCCCAGTCATGTCTGTACATATTTCATTGTCGATAACCTACTAGCTTCACATTATACATGTTACATACTGGTTATGCGTAAACGCTTTCGAACTCTATTATTACTATTAAACTTGTATGCTCACCTTTACACTATGTGTATTGACCTCTATTTTAACGTATGTGACAGGCGCTTGAGAGGCTTGCTTGTTACTTGCTGGAATTGAGCTAGGATGGGGTCTAGAAACAAACAAAAAACAATTTATATTTGAGTTGTCGAAACAGAACTATTTGTCTTTGAATTGTCTGTAATAACTATGCTACTTATTGTGTCATGGTATGGAACATGATGCTTAAAATAGTTGGTAATCGTAGTTGTTTTGGAAACTCTTAGACAATCTGTTTCGCTCACTGACGCGCCCCGATGTTTCCGTCATCGGTTGGGGTGTAACAGATTGGTATCAGAGCCATAACTATAGGGAATTAGGTCAGACTCGACCTAGTCAGGGTCGATGTCTTAGAAACGACCTAGTCTATAGTCTAAGTACCAACAGACCGACTTGTGCATACCCGATACGGGTTTTGCACGAGCATAATTGTTATTTCTCGCTCAAACTCGCTGTACACTATACTCTTGCACGAACATCGCATACTACAGTTCCGTTCAAGATCAGTCTTTCCTAACGCTGGACACATACATAAACGGATGATCTTGTTGAGATTAGGTGTGAAAACCGCAACTCCCGACCAGATCACTCGTTCGATTCGCTATTTTCATTATAAACAAGAGAATTTGCGTTGAATTAGGAGTGAAATCCATACTTTGACGCAAATCTCCTGATCTATCTCGTGATTCTATCACACAAATAAGGATGTAGTCGTTAAGTCAGGGGTGAAACCCAAACCTTGATGACCCATTCCCCTCTATACTTTTGGTTTTTACAACACTCTCACCAAAGTCTCGACGGACTCCAACGACTTGGGTCACGCTGTAACTGGAAGGATGTGTGCCGATCGCCCAAACTGAGGCAAGAGCACAGTCCAGAAGGCCAAAGAGTGCACTTAAGGTCCTTGTGAATAGTCGAATCACTTTGGGTAGTCAACGTCTATCTAGCCGAGACAATCTCTCTTCGATTTTATGTGTTTTGATTCTGGATTTCGCCACCGCTAACTCTGTAATTTATCGATTTTATGTGAAGTTTTATGTGTTTTTACGTGTTTATGTGTTTCGATTTTTGGTGATTTACTCGTTTTTCGTTGTCCGCTTTGATCAACATGCACCATTCGCACTACACATCAATCTCAACACGTTAACAAATCGCTTGTGTTATCCGCAATCGCTACTCGCTGCTCGATCGCTATACGCCGCTATGAAAGATAGGTGAATACGTACAAAATATAGTATGGTTACATCGGGCAAGGTGCTTACGTGAAATACGTGCTTATGTGCTTATGTGCTTCTGTGGTTTATGTTCCTACGTGATTGTGTGAATTGATGTGTTCCTGTGCTTTATTAAGTAGACTTGGATGAATTGCTAGACTATACTAGGGTTAATCGAAATTGTGTTTGAGTCCTATGGCGATGTCTGTTGCAGACAATGTCATCGTTTGGATCATTCCACTCTCGCTCCGCATGCCGTAACCATGATGACAAATGAATCGCTGCTCTCGTCGCTAAGAAAATGGCGGAAGTCATCCCACAAATCATCAGTGAGCTGAATGAGAATGCTAGCAAGTCCTCGGAGGAGTCCAGGACTGATACTCCTAAGACTACTTTTAGCTTCAAGCAGTTCAAAGCCTGCGGTCCAAAAGAATTTACCGGCGAAGATGGGCCTAAGGCCATGTTCCAATGGTTTGATTCAATCGAATTCACCCCTGCGCCAGAGTGGCTGGCCAGACAACCTTCGCACTGTTAACGCCATCGGCGTCTTCCAATCCCGCGCTTTAGATTGGTGGACGACCGAGAGAAACAAACGAGGGAACGATGCAGCTTTTGGGCTGACATGGGACTAGTTGAAGGACATCATGATGCAAGAGTTCTGCCCTCCCCATGAACTCCAAAAGCTAGAGGATGAATTCTGGCACATTAAGCAGGATGGCGGAGATAACGTTGGTTTAACTGCTCGCTTCAAGCAGTTGAGTATCATTTGCCCTGGTCAGGTTACTACCCCCGAGATTACGATCAAGAAGTATATCCGTGCTCTGCCGGATTGTGTTGCAGACTTTGTTCAGGCTGCAAAGAAGACAACAATCGAGGAAACCTACCTGCTCGCCACTGAGATCAACGATAAGCGAGTCACTGCTGGTTATTTCGACAAAGCCTCCAAGAATCTGCATCAAGTCACCGCTGCTCCCACTGCTGAGACCACAGCCGCACCGCAATCTTCAAAGCCCTCACGTCGCAAGAGGAAGAACAACAGCTCCAGCAACAAGAACTGTGCAGTTACTGCCGCTAAGCTGCAAACAGTACCTGCCCAACCGCAACCTCAACACCACCAAGTAGCGGCGCATGTGGTCAATGCACCGCCTGCCAAGCGTGCATACACTGGACCACACCCGCTCTGCCCTACTTGTACCTATCATCACCCGGTTGGTATCGCATGCCGGTTCTGTGTTCATTGCAATATGTACGGCCACTTCACCACAAACTGCTGTACCGGTCCACGCCAAGCTCTAGCTCCAGCTCAAGGTCAAGCTCCTGCACCACAAGCTCTCCTTCCTGCTCCTCTGGGCCAACAAGCAGCTCCTGCACCCGCGGCTCACGCTCGAGCTTGCTTTACATGTGGTGATCCCAACCACTTTACAAACACGTGCCCCAACAGGGGTAGTGAAACAAGAGCCCCAGCAGCAGCAACATCAGCAGCAACAGCCTCAGCAGCAGAAGCAGCCAGCAGCCCGCGGGCGTGCTTTCAACATCAACGCCCGCCAGTCTCAAGCAGACAACAATGTGGTTAATGGTACGTTCCTTGTAAATGGCATATATGCTTCGTGTTTGTTTGATATTGGAGCAGATAACTGTTTTGTATCGTTTGAATTCAAAAAGCTCCTCAATCGTAAGCGCGCCCATCTCCCCTCAACGTTCGATGTTGAAGTTGCCATCGAAAGAACCGTCGCTGTCAATTCTGTCTTGCGTGATTGTACGCTTGAACTCAACAATCACGTCTTCCCTATCGACCTTATTCTGATGCAGCTCAGTAGTTTTAACATCATAGTAGGAATGGATTTTCTTCGCGAGAATCGTGCTGAAGTTGTTTGCTTCGATAAGATGATTTGTTTCTCGCTCGCTAATGGTGATCAACTTTGTGTGTAAGGAGAAACTCCTTCGAAAGGTGTCAAACTCATGTCGTGTGTCCAGGCTAGAAAGTATCTCTGCAAGGAATACCAAGCTTTCTTGGGATACATTGTAGTAGCGGAGAAGGAAAAGAAAGGAAACCCGGGAGTGAAAGAGGTTCCCGTTGTTTGTGAATTCCCTAACGTATTTCCTGACGATTTACCTGGTTTACCTCACACTCGTGATATCGATTTCCAAATCGACCTCATTCATGGAGCAAATCCTGTCGCTAAAGCGCCTTATCGTCTCGCTCCCTCTAAAATGTGCGAACTCTCGAGTCAACTCCAGGAACTTCTTGATAAAGGTTTTATTCGCCCTAGCACCTCCCCATGGGGCGCGCCTGTCCTTTTTGTCAAAAAGAAGGATGGATCGTTCCGGATGTGCATCGACTATAGGGAATTGAATAAGCTTACTATCAACAATCGTTATCCCTTGCCTCGAATCGATGATTTGTTTGATCAGTTACAAGGTGCTACGTGCTTCTCGAAGATCGATCTACACTCAGGCTATCACCAATTACGCATTCAAAAGGAGGATATGATATACCTAAAACCACTTTTCGAACCCGCTATGGTCATTACAAGTTTGTTGTTATGCCTTTTGGTTTGACTAACACCCCCGCAGTTTTCATGCATCTAATTAATCGCGTGTGTAAACCCTTTCTCGACCGCTTCGTCATCGTATTCATCGATGATATCTTGATCTATTCCAAGTCAAAAACCGAACACTTGCAGCATCTATGTTTGGTTCTTGAGTTACTCCAGGGAAACCGTCTCTATGCCAAGTTCTCCAAGTGTGAATTCTGGCTAGAGGAGGTTCAATTCCACGTTCACATCGTTAATAGTCAAGGAATTCATGTCGATCCTGCGAAGATCGAAGCCGTTAAGAGTTGGGTTACACCATGAAACTCGTCCGAAGTTCATTCTTTTCTCGGATTGGCGGGTTACTATCGCCGATTCATCGCTGACTTTTCGAAAATCGTTGTGCCGCTTACCTCGCTTACGCATAAGGACAAACCTTTTGTTTGGGGAACTAAACAAGAGGAAGCATTTCAAACTCTCAAAGCGATGCTTTGCAATGCTCCCTTGCTCTCACTGCCCGACGGAAACAAAGATTTCGTAGTCTACTACGATGCCTCCAACCTTGGTCTTGGTTGTGTTCTCATGCAACGAGACAAGGTTATCGCGTACGTCTCTCGACAGCTCAAGATCCACGAGAAGAATTATACAACCCACGACCTCGAGCTAGGTGCAGTTATTTTTGTGTTAAAGATTTGGCGACACTACCTTTATGGTACCAAGTGTATGCGCCAACGCATCTTTGACCAGAAGGAACTGAATATGCGCCAACGCCGATGGGTTGAACTCCTCAACGATTACGACTGTGAGATTCGTTACCACCCAGGCAAGGCAAACGTCGTTGCCGATGCCCTCAGTCGACGAAGCTATTTGCATAGCGTTCGTAATTCTCAAGCTCAGCATAATCTCGAAGCTCTCATCCGCGACGCCCAACATGCTTGTTTTACCGAACGTACTTTGAAGAAGGAAAGGATTCTCAACGATGGCGCCCAACTCGAGAATAAATCGAATGGTATATTCCATTATCTAGACCGAATTTGGATTCCCAAGCGTACGAATTTGCGACAAACTCTGATGGACGAAGCCCACAAATCTCGGTATTCTATTCATCCCGGTGCTGACAAGATGTACCAGGACCTCCGTTACAAGTACTGGTGGCCGGGCATGAAAAAGGATATCGCTCTCTTTGTTTCGAAGTGTCTGACTTGCTCGAAAGTCAAGGCTGAGCAGCAAAGACCCTCTGGCTTACTCGTTCAACCCGAGATTCCCATGTGGAAGTGGGAGAGTATAGCTATGGACTTCATAACAAAACTCCCGCGCACGCCGTCAGGTCACGACAGCATCTGGGTTGTCGTTGACCGTTTGACTAAATCTGCTCATTTTTAGCCGATACGAGAAGACTTTAAGGTAGAAAACTTAGCCCGAATCTACACCGATGAGATCATTTGTCGACACGGGACGCCTCGTGACATCATCTCTGACCGTGATGGTCGGTTTACCTCGCGTCTTTGGGAAACATTTCAATCTGCTCTCGGTACTACTCTTAATCTAACTACCGCTTTCCATCCCCAAACCGACGGTCGGACTGAAAGAATGATTCGCACCCTTGAAGACATGCTTCGCTCGTGTGTCATAGATTTCGGTGGTAATTGGGACGCTCACTTACCTTTGGTCGAATTCTCATACAATAGCAGTTATCATTCTAGCATCCAAATGGCACCATTTGAGGCATTATATGGAAGGAAATGTCGATTGCCTATTGTATGGCACGAGATCAGGGACGCGCAAACTACCGGTCCTGAGCTGTTGCAAGAAATGACTGACAAAATCCTCCAAATTCGAGACAATCTGCTGAAAGCTCGGAGCCGTTAGAAAAGTTACGCCGATAGACGCCGCAAGCCCCTTGAATTTGACGTTGGCAATCACGTACTCCTAAAGGTTGCACCTTGAAAGGGGGTGATCAGATTCGGCAAGAAAGGAAAGCTCGCGCCTCAATATGTTGGACCCTTTAAAATTCTGGAGAGGATTGGAGAAGTGGCCTACAGACTCGAACTACCAGAGGAACTTAGTAATGTCCACCCGACCTTCCACGTTTCGAACCTCAGAAAGCGCTTAGCCGACCAGGAATTACATGTCACTCTTGAAGATTTACAAGTGGACGAAACATTACACTTCGTGGAGAAGCCTGTCGAGATCATGGGACGAGAAACCAAGGTGCTTAGACGCTCAAGCATTCCCATTGTGAAGGTTCGCAGGGAGGGCAAACGCGGCGCCGAGTTCACCTTGGAACTCGAAAGTGACATGAAGGCGAAGTACCCGCAACTGTTTGTTACGCCTACTTCTTAAATTTCGGGATGAAATTTCCTAAAGTAGGGGAGGCTGTAACAACCCACTTTTTGGAAAAGTCAAAGTACAAGTCAAAGTCAAAGGAAGAAAAGATTGCTAATTGCGATCTGTCACTCCTTTCTTAACTACTGAATTGTGCTTCTTGACTTGTAATCGAATTCTATTAATTGTTTGCTTTAGTTGTATTATGTGGAGTACCTATTAATAATCGCTATTTAATCGCATGTTTAATCGATAATCGACTTATCGCTAATCGCATCGCTATCGCATTTGCAACTCGAATTATGTGTTCTGGATATTATTTTACGTGTGTGTGCTATTATGTGTTACTTGTGCATGTTATGTTTATGTTGAGGTGTTTAATCGCTATCGCAACTCTATCGCAACGCATTCTAATCGCAAACGATAAACGCAAGATATTTATAGTGATTGTATGTTAGATATAGTAGTTAGGTTATTTGTGTAACTAATGGGTAATACTATCGCATCGCTCGCTCAAAACGCATCGCCATGCTCAACACGCAAAAATGAAACGCCAAAATCCAACTCGCCGGACCGCTCGATCGAATGACCATTCGATCGGATGGCCATCCGATCGAAGTGTCGTCCGATCCGATCCATTGGTCACTTTCCTCTTTTGGCAACCTATAAATACCACCTGTCACATCACCAAAGTGATGTGACAGCTCTCTCTCATTCGACCAAGCGTTTCAGCCCACTTTTCTTTCGATTTCTCGTGACTCTTGGAAGTTTTCAACTCAAATCTTGTACTTCTATAATCTACACGCACGTCTTCCTCATTTTCACCTTTGAATCTTCACTTTTAACCGTGAAATCAGCGGGTTTGAGGTGTTTTAGGGTGATGTCATCATGGAGTTCTTATGAACTTCGAGCTTTGGCTTCATTCCCCCAAGAACAACTCAGATCTACATGATTTAACACTATTTTCATCTAGATCTAAATATTTTCAAGGATAAAAGGATTGAAAGATGGTTTCTAACTTTCTTTCAACTCTTTTACACTCAATGCATTCAAAACCGATAGAATCAGAGCTGGTTCAGGCCTTCTACTCATTCTCTAGTGAAGTGTCGGTCCCAGATCTGAGTTCTATCAACGAGACAACCGATTTTGGATTGAACGTGAACAATCGTCAAAGAACAGTTGGCTGTTCGGATTAGGGTGATTCCTGTTCGATCGAACAACTTGGGACTTGACGAGGTTCCGTTGTTTAGTACGTTGTCGTTCCGTCTCAAGCAAACCGCAAAAACTTATCAAATCCTCAAGTTCAAAACGATCAGATCGTCGGGACGGATTGCCGTCCGATTTGATTGCCATCCGATCGAACGACAATCCGATCGGATTGCACTTGGACTTCAACACTTAAATTTTTTGCAACTTTCAAAGATCATTAGTTTCTAACGGATTGCCATTCGATCGGAAGACCATCCGATCGAATGACAATCCTGCTGTGAACTTGTTCTCACAAAGTGTCATGCCGATCGGATCGCCATCCGATCGAACGACCGTTCGATCCTACGACCTGAAGGGTAGAGATACTTCTCTGTTTTCAAGATGCTACAACGAAAACTTCAAATCCATCATACACAAACACATCCATCCCAAACGAATGCCAATCCGATCGAATGGCCATCCGAACGAATGACCATCCAAACGGATTGTCATTCGATCGAATGACCATCCGTTTGGATTTTCATCCGATCGTATGACCATTTGTCACTTGTTCACTTTCACCATTTAACACACCGTTCATACGCTTATGCTATCGTTAACTATTCACGCTAAATCCCTCTAGCGCTCCCCTTCAATCCATTCACTTCCATCGCTGTGAATATACTCGATCCCTTTTTGCTTTACGCACTTTTGGGTGTTACATACGTTACTTATTCTAAAATCACATCGATCACACAACGCAAACACTTTATACGCTGACCGTTACTGCATGTTATACGTGTTACTCGATGAATGCTTGTATGTTATGTTAACACAGTGATTGTGGACAGGGGTTGTTAAGGTTATTCCTTCACGTATCACAGTGGTGATATGTGTTGCGCATTCTACAACTCGCAGTCATGTCTGTGCATATTTCATTATCGATAACCTACTAGCTTCACGTTATACATGTTACATGCTGGTTATGCGTAAACGCTTTCGAACTCTATTATTACTATTATACTTGTATGCTCACCTTTACACTATGTGTATTGATCTCTATTTTAACGTATGTGACAGGCGCTTGAGAGGCTTGCTTGTTACTTGCTGGAATTGAGCTAGGATGGGGTCTAGAAACAAACAAAACAATTTATATTTGAGTTGTCGAAACAGGACTATTTGTCTTTGAATTGTCTGTAATAACTATGCTACTTATTATGTCACTGTATGGGACGTGATGCTTAAAATAATTGGTAATCGTAGTTGTTATGGAAACTCTTGGACAATCTGTTTCGCTCAGTGTCGCGCCCCGATGTTTCCGTCATCGGTTGGGGTATGAAAAAGATAATAGATGATTGTTGTTTGATGAATATGAGAAAATGTTGCAATAATGATGGTTGTCTTAACAGTTTGATGGTATATTCGCTCTTGATGAACATTTATATATTCTTGTGTGTCTTGTTAGAATCTATTCGTAAGGTGACAGTTGATGTTTGGTATTTTGATAGGATTTCTGAATGAACAAAGTGGGGTTGATAGATGTTAAGATGTGTATCACATAGTATGCTAATTGAGTTGTTTGGTGTGTACGAATGTCAGTGAAAGATAATGATGATTGTCGAATGAGCAATGTAACACCCCAATCGCGTAATACAACAACATGCGGCGGAAATATCGGAGAGTCACGTTACAAATTGCTCACAACTACTGGTACTAAATTGTTTCATTATCATTAACATTGTTTTACAAACATAGAATACATGATATTGTTCTTTTGTTTTAGAAGTCTAAGGTATGTATGCAGTCCTATGCGTTGCATGCTTGAACAGTCGAAAACCTGAAACATATGCGAAAACCAGTCAGCATAAAAATGCCAGCGAATACATAGGTTTTATTAGCTAAGTAAATGGCAAAACATTTGGTATTACAATACTTTAACAACTACGAGAGCTGTTAATTAAAAATAAATTTTGAAGCTAAAGAATGGCAAAAATTTAGTATTGCATTACAAAATCTTAATTTGTGAAAACTTGTGACAAAATAGATTTTTATATGGCAATATGATTATTACTAAGTCATTTTATGCCTTATATTGAAATCTCGATTAAACCATTGTAAAAACTTGTTAATGTGTTATTAGGAATCCAATCAAGGATTAATAATAACTATTTTGAATTAAATCAAAAACTTCTGAATGTATTATATAAATCAAATCAATGAGACATGATAATACTTCATATATCTTTCTAAGAATCCAACATATAGAGATATGGAAGATTCTACAAAGATTTGGATAATTGAACATTGAAACAATCATACACAAAATCCTAAAGTGATCCAGATAACGCTACAAGAATAATAAAATAAGAACACTTATATATAGGAAGTACCAGCGGCGTATTCACCATGTTCTTATTTTATTACACTCGTTTCGTTATCTAAATTACAACTACCACATAAACACATAATTGTCAACTTTATCTACCTCGTAACCATGCATTAAAGTACACAATGAATCCAAACATGGACTCCAATATTAGTACTCTAAACATCCCATATAAGTCTAACTATGAAGATAGATAGATACTACAGGGATCCTGGGTTCTGTCATATTGAATTATTGAATCAAAACAATCCTAAATCCTAATGGTGATTCGGGATAACGCCACGAAAGGTAATACAATGAGCACACTTATATATAGGAAGTACCATCAGCGTATCCACCATGTCCTTATTGTATTATCTAGTTTCGTTATCTAAATCACCAACAAACTACACAAAAACCAATCATCGAGTTGTAAAGTACTTCTTAAAAATCTCACTATGAAGATAGGAAGATCTAAGACTGTACTTCAAATATCCTACATGAATCTAACTATGAAGATAGGTGGATCACTTAAGGATAAAACATTGCATTTGCATAATCGGAATAATACACATAAAAGCACTTAGTGAACACACATATGCCATACATTTTGAAAACAGATCAATTACACATATGAATCACCCCAAAACATTTGAAAACAGTAAAACAGGGGAACTATGTACTCGCCTGGGGTTGCGTATAGTCCCGGTTCAAAGGGTATAACAAAGCTCAAAAGACCAAGAGTTCAAGTGTTCAAGCGGTTCCTAGTGTAACAGATACTATGTTAGTGAATCGACACCTAAATCGGAAGATCGGGTAGAATGAGGTTTCGTAAACCAAATGAGTATTGGAACTCATGTGATATGGTTTAACAAAGCCTACATTCTAAATCGGAACCTATCCTAAGTGCTTACGACCCATTACGACCCGTTAAGGTAGCTTACGTCACTTTAACGCGTCATTCGCGCGAATGCGCGTTCGAGACGCCTAATTAGTCCTATGACAAGTATTATATGCCTTAACATATCTAATTATGTTATATAATCAGTTTAGATGTCAAAACATGTGTTACATATGCTTAAAATGAAATTATGTGCAAAAAGGGTATTTTGGTCATTTTCCTAAGGCATATAAACTACCTATCATATAACTAACTAAACGAAGTGACCATAAGGTTTAACCTCGGAAGGTTATTCCCGATACAACTATGGTCACATTAATTGTTTGGTTGGATCCTAATGATCGACCAAACGGGTCAGGTTCGGAAGTCTAAGCGGTTATCAAGACCGCTTGACTTACGACTCTACACAAGCACTATCCTAAAAGTGACGAGTTAAACATGTTAAAACATGTTTAACGAAGTTAGAAAACAAGTTTGATATCAAAACAAACGGTTTTGATACCCAATAATAGTTTGGTTGCAAAATACGCATAAACGCTTATTTTGACCGAAACTATGACTCGTTACTTCACATAATCAACTTGGAAATCAGTAGGTATAGTCACAAGGGACTATAACCATCGTGATTACGCTCACGTTGCGAAGTTCAAACGAACTTCGTGTTGACCATAGACTGGTCAAAGCAGAAAGTCAAACACTGTTTGACTTTCACGCTTGAAAAACGGTAAAAGAACAAAAGAAGCTTACAAGAGGTCCAAGCTAGGAAGATCTTGATTTAAATACCCAGGTATGAAGCATAGAGCTTCAACTTAGAGTATAAAATCAGATCATGAGTGAATGAAAATGGGTAGGGGTATTTATAGGATTTCCAAGACCGTTAAGATCGTTCCTCGATAAACGAGCTTAAATCTGGACCGTACAAGTGGGCACAAGGTTTTGTAATACTAGGGGTATTAAAAACCATAAAAAAACTTGCCCATAGAATGTAGAAACCATGTGCAAAAAGGCCTGAAACCAGCTGCTGAATGAAAAACTGGGTTTCTGATCTGTGCTTCTATCATGCCCCGCGTAAGCAGAGGGTCTGGCTTACATGGCCCGCGTGGGCTGAGATTCCAGAAATGACAGAAATGGTCCCTGCATGTTAAAAAGTCAGTTTTTGGCACGTTTAAGCCTCGTTAACCCCATTTCAAGGCTCTAAAATGGAGTTAAAGTATAGGGAACTTGAAATGTGCTTAAAAATATCCCGGATGTCGGTTCGTTTGGTCGTACGGTTGCGTTGTTTGGTTAATTACGACGAAACACGAACATACGCGAAAAACGATCCAAATTACGCGACGAATGGAATTTTATTATGCCAATCACTAAAATAGAATATTTTAATGATTACATAAAATTTTGGATGTCTGGATATATTCAGAACGTAAGATATGCGCGAAAATGCAAACTTATGCACTTTTTGACGCTTTTAGTCCCTATTGATCAAACATGTTTATTTTTGCGCGCCAAACACCTCAAAGCCTATTTCTAAGCTATGCAAAGGATATTTAGGTCATGTTTAACTTATGATCAAGATCCAGAATGTCCGATACTATGTGAATCAGCAGACTTTCGTAGTTTGACGCAAATAGTCCCTGAGTGTGCATAAACTTGTTTTTGACACACCAAAGCTTTTAAAACCTATTTCTAAGTTATATAAAAGTTATTTAAGGTATGTTAAGCCTATGTCACTGTTCCAGAGTGTTTGCAGCATTAAACTGATTACGTTTACGCATCAGTTCGCGTATAACTTTCCAGAAAGCGATTTAAAGCTTGAAAATGAACTAAAATCAAAATGTGAAATTGTAAAACCAAAATGAACAAATTTTTGAGACCAAAACACATTGTTTCTTTGATAAAATATAGTGTCCTACATCGTGTGTGTTTACGGAGCACAAGTGTCACAAGCAAGTCCGATTTCAAATTGACAAAGTTGATTGATAGTTTTGATTGTGAACACTTGTGGGTCGATAAGTTTTGAGATTTATAAACTAGGAATTTATGTGCAAAATGTGTTTGACGTTGCTTATAGATGATATTAAAAGCATGATCTGATTTCGACTCTCGGCTATGTATATATATGTGTGTATATGGATAGATAGTTGTTAAGTAATTGAATAATTATAAATTGCATGATTTGGGTAAATAATTTTTAGTCACACACCTCTTTTGTATGAATCACAATGCACAGTGTACAACTCCCTTAGCATGACCGCACACTACCCAGCGGTCGCACACTACCGTGTGGACCGCACACTGGGTAGTGAGCCGGACAGATACATTTGGGCCGAAAAAAGTGTTGGGCCGCACACTCTTAGTGGGCTGCACAGTCCCTTTGGGCCTTGTCTAGTAGTGGACCGCACACTTGATTAATGTAGTTGGACACTTGAGTCTAACCGCACCCTTATTATAGTCACACATTTATTAGAACAATACACTCATTGTATGACCGCACACTTGTCTGTGGTCGCACACTCCCGTGTGGATCACACACTGATAAGTGGGCCGAAAACTTCAACTCGGGCCTATCCTTAGTGGGCCGCACACTAGTAATGGACCATGCCTTATTTGTTTAGCCGCACCTTCGAATTATTTGTGATGAAAATTGTGAACGTGTGAACATGTTAGTAAAATGTATAATAACTGTTACTTGTACAACTACTTGATGAATACATGTTAGATACGTGTAGCTTATACGTGATTACTTGTTTACCGTCCTAATTAGTGATAACCATAATAGGATATGGTTGATCAACTTAGGACGAATGCTTTATCTACTGAGCAAAACAAAGGTGAGTTCACAACAAACACTCAAAGCATGTATTCCCGGTGGTTTGGGAACCTAATATTCCGAGGGAACGGAATACTAATGAACTTAATAACTGAACGTTTTTGGATAAAGCAAGAAAAACTTTTTTTAAACCGTGAACTCGCTAACTTTATGTTGACATACTACTGCATGCTTGCAGATTTACAGGTACAGCTGCGGACGGACGTTGCAAATGGATGGAATGTGCGTGGTTTGGAAAGCTTTACGTGTTTTGTATAATATTTAGATTATGATTTCAAACTGTTAAAAGTTTTAACTTATGTTTCCGCTGCAAACCTAAACTATGGTTTGAAAATTTTAAATCAGGTCGCTAATTATTCTATTATTTGTAATAAAAACTAATCGGTTCAAGATAATTAGTGGCTGGATCCTGGGCCCCACTCGGTGACTACTCACTGCCTACACCACCTCTATCCTCTTCCCCGATCACCGAACAACCACCGGCAATACATCCCCGATCGGTAAACACCCCTCCCCGAGACCACTCCCTCCACCCTTAGGGTGAAAATATGGTGGAATGGATGTTTTTTTTTAACAGCTAATTTCTTTAATCCCTTGTTATCTGTGGCCTGTGGGACTTGAACCCACGACTTTCTCCTTCTCAACCTAGGTATTTTTAAAGGCTTTACATTTGCCAATAGACCATCACCCATTGGTATGGTGGAATAGATGTGAATGTTGTTACACCCTAACAATAAATTTTAGTGTAATCCGGTTTCAAAATTTCAACCGGATTGACATGTTTTCTTCCATGCATTTCTCTTGTTTTACCTTTTTGACATATTTTAAAACACAACACTACAATCTACATGCAGCGATTCATTCATATGTAAATGTAAATAGGTTAATTGTAGGGGTGTTTAACGATTAGCCTATTTACATTTACATATGAATGAATCTTGAACGAACTAAAGATATGATATTCGCAATGTTTTAAAAAACCGGTTTTTAAGTCACACCGAGTTGGGCTCTAAAATGGTTCAACCGGTTGAACTGGGTTGTATCGGGCGGTTGAATCGGGTTACTAGTTAACCCTATAAATTCCATAAAATATAAATTCATATTAAAAAACAATCCAATCTCAATTAGAATTTCTGTAACTGGTCATAGTTTTATCTAAAAACAACTATCTTTATTGTAAACTATTAAGCATTTTAAGAATATTTTTATTAGTTATAAACAATATGAGAAAGGTTATTGTACAAGAGGAAAGTTTTGTACGAAGTGTAGGAGACAAGTTTGACCCTTGATTTGCAAGATCAATGGTTGAGATTAAGTAGTCCACAAATATAGAATTCACATAACTAAAAACAAGGGAAACAAGTGGGGAAAATACTAAAATAGGAAAATCCAATTGTTGACTCATAAACACATTCCCCTTGATTTTCAAACGGCTATAACTTTTTCATACGTTAATATTTTTTATAAAAATTACACCGTATTAACGAGCATTTCATTTTCTTTAATTCAAGCAGCATATTGCTATATTTTTCTTTTTAATTAACAAGCATTTCATTATATTATTTTATGTGAAACCCAGTAAGTGATTACGTAATTACGTAACAATAGTTGACTATGTATTATTACGTGACTACATGATTTTAAATACTCATTTCGTGATTACGTGATTTCATTATACTATTTATGTGAAACCCTACTAAGTGATTACGTAAAAACAAAACACGTAATACATAATATTTCATATGGTACCTAATATTTCAAGTATAATCACGTATTAAGGATAAATTATATACAAAACATTAGCCAAACCAACCTATAATAACAACATAATGTCGTATATTAGAGATTTAACTACGTAATAAAGCATAAACAATCAAGTTCTTATTATTGAGTGTGTAATCACGTAATAAGCATAATTGTATTAACATTAATTATAACAAATCATATTGAATATGTAATCACGTAATGAATTTACATTGAATGCGTAATGATTTATGTTGAATGTGTAATCACGTAAAGGGTATTAAAAAATCACGTAGTCATGTACCGGGTATTCAAAATCATGTAATGGGTACTGAGTATTCAAAATCATGTAATGGGTACTGGGTATTCAAAATCACGTAATCACGTAATGGGTATTTAAAGTCATGTAAATTATTTTTAAGAACACTATAGCAATAGGTAGGGTTGGCATATCGTATCAATCCGACCTTTTAAGACCCGAACACGATAATACACGAACCCGAAACAGGTAAACACGGTCACGACACGAAACCTTATCGTGTCAGATTTTCCAAACACGAACACGAACCTGATAATAAACAGGTTACATGAAATGACTTGTTAGAGCATTCACATCCAAACCATCAAATTATACATACATTCCACTAAAAAACAACTCCTATATAAATATATTTCCACTAAAAACAAATACTTTTTCTCTCTCCTTTTAATTAAATAATATTATCATTACATTTTTCTCTCACTTCCACTCACAACCACTTTCAAAATATATTAAAAAATTATAACGGGTGAACAGTGTCCCCCCAAATATACAGATGAACAGTAACATTTTCTCTCTCCTCTACTCACAACCACTTTTTATACCCTTTATAATATAAAAACCCCTCCTCACATAATTTGATGGTTAGAATGTGAATGCTCTTAAGACATGAAAAATCTACAAACGTATCATACAACCTGTTAAAACACGAACACGACATGTTAAGACATGAATATGACCCGTTACTACATGTTTGATATTTAGCCATTAACATGTCTTAACAGGTATTGTATAATGATATTAAGTCTTAACAGGTCATATCGTGCCTGACATGACCTGTTAAGACACGAACACGAAATAGGTAAACACGAACACGACACGAAATAAAACTGGTCTTATCGTGTCGACCTGTTATAGACACGAAACCTGTTAACTTCGTGTAGGTTCGTGTCGTGTTATCGTGTTCGTATCCGTGTCAGAATTGTCAGCCCTAGTAATAGGCTGCTCGAATTACAGAGAATGAAATGCATATTAATACGATGTAATTTTTTTAAAAAAGTATTCACGTATGAAAAAGTTATAGGCATTTGAAAATCAAGGAGGAAACTAGTTGAAAGGATAAAAGATCATTATACTCTTCCCTCCTTAAATTGAGCAAAATGTGTAGTCATGATTCTCTCCTACATTTCGTACAAAATTTCTCTGTTATACATGATCTCTTATCTAAACAATATTACATTATACGAGGTGAGTAACAATTTCAACAAAGATGAAATATTGGAATAGAAGGCAGTAGGATAATTACCGGAAATATGGAAGATCAATATTACCTTAATATCATATTAGGTTAACTACCGGAAATATGGAAGATCAATATTACCTTAACATATTGTATTTTAATTTAAACTAAGATGTTAAATCTTAAGATAATGCAAACTGGTTTAACGGTTTGAACCGATACAACATCGATTGGAGTAGCAACAATTAGATGTTGATAAGAGCCAATATGGCCATATGCGTACCTCCATGTGTCGCCAGTTGTGTGACTTGTGTCCCTCATGATTGGTGTCGTTTATTCGACACTATCTTCTTGTAGTGGAGTAGATAGGGATGAAAGAGAGAGTAAGGTGAAGAAGCTTGTAGGTGATGCAAAGTCAGAGCTCAAAGAAAAAAGTGGGGAAAAAAAAAAAGAACCTTCATGTGCCCAACTAGTCTTATAACAACCGGTTCGATATCCGATTCATTATTTTAACATCAAAACGATAATATAAAATACAAGCCAAATGATCCAAAACAAAGTTTAGAGGATGTTAAAGTCAAAATTAGAGACTCTTTCTTACTAGCAATCTATATCCATCTATTCTATCCATGTAATAAAAGAAATTAATAAAAGGACACTTGTCATTATTCTAGACTATCATTTTGTAGATAACTATTATTTAATTTAAATTATTAAATATTAATTAAATTAATATAAATCTTATCAACTCTAAATCATTGGCATAAACTTAACTTTAAATATTAAAGTTTTATCTAAACTAAAACTTCAAATCGTAAAGTCTTATCTAAACTAAAAAACATTGTTTCACTTAACATTAGATAAACATGCATGTTATTTATTGTTAATTTTATTATTGTTAACTATGAGAAATTATATTATATAACTTATTAATCAAACCAAAAATTTAAAATAATATTAACCTAATTTAAAAAATAATAAAAAATCCATTTTGATTTAGAAAGATTTTTTTAACAAAAGATAAACCCGTATAATATACATGGTTTTTAAAGATATAACATTTTTTTATTATTTGCTATATAAAATTAAATTTATTCAACCCGTATAATACACGGGGTTTTTTTTAAATATAACTTTTTTTAATATTTAGCATATAAAATTACATTTCTTTCACCCATGAATACACATGGTTTTTTTTAAATATAACTTTTTTATTGTTTGGTATATAAAATTACATTTATTCAACCCACACAATACACGAGGCTCTTAAAGATATAATTTTTTATTATTTAATATATAAAATTATATTTACTCAACACGTATAATAAATGAGGTTTATAAAAATATATTATTTTTTATTTAGTATATAAATTTACATTTATTAAACTCGTGTAATACACGTTGTTCTAACCTAGTATAAATATAAAATTAAGAGAATGTCAAATTAGGCGGCAGGTCAATGAACGTATGAAAGGGTGCGCCGACCATCGAGAAGTTTCTATTTTGATGTCACAGGTTGCTATCGAGTATTGATTCATAGTTAAGTTTTGTTTATTTCTCAAGTTGCTATTTTGTTAGGTTCCTTCACGTGCAAGGTTTTTTTTTTCCCTTTTTTGTCATTTGTTTTTTCAGTGTTTAATTTAATTTTTTAATATATAACACAAACGCATAGAGACAATATCTTTGACATGCAAATATCAAATTAGTTTGGCCAACTAAATCTTTAAAGAAGATAACATAGAAAAGTTTATTGGCCACGTTGATATTCGATAAAAAGTAACGATAAAACTTCTTTAACAAAATAGATGTTATCTTTTCTGGGTCACAAAATTGAAAATAACGTATGTCCACTATGTTGTTTGGTTACGAAAAAACTACAAATATTTAACACGAATTTGACATGTCGAATTTATTCTTGCAATGTTTTAACTTATATTAGCGAACACATTTAGCTAAATGCTAGTGGCGGATCTATAAAATCCGATAGGGGTAATGTTTAAAAAAAAAGGGTAACAAAATCGAAAAAACGTCAAATTTTTCAAAATTTATACTATCATCGGATCGTCAAGGGCAACGGAGGTTATCCCTTGTAACGCTATAAGTCAGCCCCTCTCCAATCTTGCATCAACTTGTTTTTTTATATAAAATTTAAATAATAATTTTTGTTAATATTTAAATCGGTTAGGAAGATTTTATCAAATTTGTAACTTAAAAGAGAAATGAACAACTAATTTCCAACATATTTTTTTTATAAATTTATTATAATTTTAAAACAATAACAATATAACATGCTAAAAATATTTTGAAAATTTTGAAAATAAACAAATCATAAAGCTATAGACATAGATTACGTGTAAAACACGGTTTACAACTATAATCATATTCCGATTCAAGTCAAGTAAAATAATATTTAATAACGTAGTCGGTTTCAACTTTCCAGAATCAACATGACGTCTCCAATTATTTCTCCACCTCTGCAAGTAAACTTCAACATATATTCAACAACCCAAAACATGTTTTCCTATATATATTCATCCCAAACTTCTTCCTCAAACTCTGCTAATTGTTTGCTTACTTGTTATTAAAACTTCTATAGCTTACACCATCATGAATCAGCTAGTACAATTTGAAGCTCAACCTTCAGTTATACTTGAAGAAGATGATATTGCAAAGGTCGACTATGATTCAGAAGCTGAAGCTGACGGGTTTGCGAATACTTCACGGGTTGAAATTTTCGATACGAAAGAATTGAAGGTACAGAGGCTTGAGGAAACAAGCAATGAATATGGGATTGTGAGGAAAAGTTTGGTTGGTGGAAAGAGGGATTTGGGTAAGAAGGTTAAGATTGTTGGGATTCATAAGAAGAAGTATGATTGGAGTGTGATGGATGAAGCTCGATTGGCCGTTTTTCGAGTTTTTGCTGCTGCGGTTGCTAGTAGAAACGGGGGAGATGCTAATATTAAGTATGGTTGGTATGGTGGTTCTCGTGATGAGATTAAGGAGATTATGATGTATGGATTTAGGAGATTTGAACATAGAGGTTTGCAGTATGGTCGTGGTGTTCATCTTTCTGCTGCCAATAATCCAATGGAGAGGTAAGCAAATGTCATAATAATATGAATATATGATCTTTCTTTAATGCAACTTTTGGGTTTTTTTGGTAATTTCATGATTGCAACTTCACAAGTACTATTCTATTGAATTAATTCAAACTTTTAAATCATAAGGGCATTAAGTTCTCATAGTTTTTATTTTGTTTTTGTAACTACGTAAGTAACATAGTTATAAGTGGTTTTTACTATGTAATAATTCTTTTACCTTTAACGTTAAGTAACATGAAAATTCAAAAAAAAAAAAAAAAAAAAACCAGTTACTTAGTAACCAAGTTTAATAATTAATTTAGATGTCATTTAGTTTGATTATTTTAAAACATTTGTATCAATGTATCCATGTTAAAATTTGAGTTGTTTAGTAACCAAGTTTAATAATTAATTTATATGTCATTTACTTTGATTATTTTAAAACATTTGTATCAATGTATCCATGTTAAAATTTGAGTTGTTTAGTAACCAAGTTTAATAATTAATTTATATGTCATTTACTTTGATTATTTTAAAATATTTGTATCAATGTATCCATGTTAAAATTTGAGTTGTTTTTATAGTTGGAAAAAAAATTGAACTGACTTTGTTGAACAATATAGAAACTTGATTGTTAATTTATGATTTTTTTTCTTCTTAGAAGATTACGGATATAACAATAAAAAAATCAATGTTGATAATTTGATATCATGTGTAATGTCAAATACTAACACAATGATGTAACTTCAAGGTTTTGCTAGTTGGTTATTACGTAGTGTTTGGCTACAATTTTTTCTTAGTATTTCACCAATGGTTACACATTATTATCAAATGATTACTTATTTTATTTTTGTTCTATGCAGCGTAAAAACATCGGTTCCTGATTCAAAGGGCTTAAGGCATGTGTTACTATGTCGGGTGATTTTAGGAAGACCTGAATTAGTTAATTTCGGGTCACAAAGAGACCAACCGAGCTCCATGAAATTCGATTCAGGCGTTAATGAGATATCATCACCAACAAAGTATGTCATTTGGGAACATCACATGAACACCCATATTCTTCCAGTTTACATCATTAGTTTCCGAATTGATTCGTTAACAGGTGAGCAAACATCTATTTTATCGTTTTAATGAGTTTGGTTCATTGAAATTCGATGGAATTGAAATATAAATTTTGTTTTTAAGTTCGTTGAACATGAAATATGGAAACAAGGCTAACATGTTTGGCTATGAAATAGAATTGGGATCTTTTATTTGAAAGAATTCAATATATCTTCATAAAATTTTGTACGGGTGTCAGTGACGTTTGGTTAGTTCTTGATATCGTGAATGTTTATTCTAATTTGTAAAAGTTACTTTTCTAGGGATGCCGGCCATAAGGTTACCAACATCACCACGTATGGGTATCAATGGTTTGATGGGCCGCCTCACGAATTATTTGAGTTCTTCTAAGATGGTCGTGATCAAGAAACTCCAGCACGAGTATCACGTAAGGATTATTCACTTTGATCTTTTCTTCATTTTTATGTCTCCGTTAATGATAAATTAAATCTAATAATCGGCATGTTATCTTTTCAGAAAAATAAGATTTCGAGGCCTGGCTTTATAAGAAACTTGAGGGCAATCACGGGGGATGACGTTCTAAGGGCTATTGTTAAAGGCTTATGATCAAAAGGTGTAGTTATTGCCAACATCTCAAGTTTAACCTTAAAATCCTATCTTTATTGTTAATGTTACATGTTTCTAGTAGGGGCCTTTGGCATGCAAGAAAGTCAAAATTAAAAATCTTTATTCTGTAAATACCAGTTGAAATGCATCAACTTGGGATTTGTTAATAAGCAAACTCTATATTGTCAAATTTTGTAGCTTTTTATTAATCTTTGGTAGATTTGGTTTGTAATTCAGATAGGGGTGGCGGCGCAGCTTGTTGCCCGTCTACCTTCTGTTTTGATGTAACTTGGTAAGTATGAATAAAAAGTTATCAAGTTTGTTAAAAAATAGCATTATCAAAACAATGTTATTAATCATACATTTGTGTTTTTATAGAACAAATTCAGAAAGTTATAAGATTTCTAGTCCATTTTCTTTCAGCTATAAATTCTTATTTGACACGTTAAAGATAAAATATTACATAGATTTTCTCTAACATGTCAAATGCATCTCAGGAGTGCTTGAATGAAGATGAAAGAACACACCATCGATGCTCGAAGCAAATAGATAATGTAGGTCATGACTGGGAGAGACAAATTGTGAAATTTCGGTCATCTTTTTATGTCGAGCGTTATCTCTTTTGTTATATTGATAGTCAAAATAGATGAATTAGATTCTAGGATTGAGTTATTTTTCTATGGAAATGGTGATGGTTGATTTGTCGTCTTAATTGTACATTCAATATTAAAATTTTATATTTGAATTCTTCTAGGATATGAGTTACTTTTCGAAGCGTTATCTCTTTTGTTATATTGATAGTCAAAATAGATGAATTAGATTCTAGGATTGAGTTATTTTTTCTATGGAAATGGTGATGGTTGATTTGTCGTCTTAATTGTACATTCAATATTAAAATTTTATATTTGAATTCTTCTAGGATATGAGTTACTTTTCGAAAGGAAATACGGTGTGCTATTAGTTTACTCATCTTATTTCTCTTTTAACTCGATGTTGTTGTATTTAGGAGATGTTGCACGTATCGAGATACAAAAGAAATGGTATATTCATGTAAATTGCTTGTGACATTAAGGTTTTATAGCAATTAGTGTCCAAATTTAAAACAATAATATAAAATGGATTGTTAAGTTTGTTATGTATTTGAAGTGTTGACATTTAATTAATGTTTATCGATCAACACACACGGCTCTGACCGTCTAAACCGACCTTTGACGGGTCAAACCTCTGGAGAACCCATGTAGTTCCAAAAGCTAGTCAGATTCAGGACCACTACGAGTGGGCCAAGGCCCAACAGGACGCGGAATAAATCAAACTATCAAACTAGTGGTATCCCTTGGCCAAATGATCTCTAGATCAAGTGGTGGAGGACTTGTATTTCTCTTGAGAGATGCAGGTTTGACTCCCACTTGGTGCAGAGTGAGGCACTGGTGGGCAATGATAGGAGACCCAGGGAAACCTGGGTTGGATTCTTGAGCCAAACGGGTTTTACCGGTAATTTCAACGTCGTGCCTACGGGCGGGTGGGTTAGCGGGTTTTCCCCGGACTTGGTGGTGGACTCGGGTTACTCTCGGAGTACTCCGTTTGTCCAGTGGGTGCCCCGAGAGTGCTCGGGATTGAGTTTGTTGGCCGTTAAAATAAAAGTGGTATACCTTGGCCTCGTGCTCTGCGCCTAACACGCTTTTTATGTGGCAAAGGTACCCATGGTGTTCGGCTAATATCGATTTGGTTTGTCATGGTACCATTATAGTTGTTGTATTAGCACACACTATAGCTTATTGTACCAAAAAAATCACTCTATTGCAAATACAACTATCTTTTCAACAAGTTTTATACCGCCACGTCGAGAAATCCATAAAACAAGTACGTACTGGTACTGGTATTGTTTGGACGATATCAGTTCGGTTCATCAAAGTAAAAAAAACAAAAAAAATCAATAATATTTGACTTGTTCGATTTTGAACTTTTATCGAATCATAGATAAAAATAAACACGTTGATGGCTGAGATTTAATTTTCTTTCCCAAACTTGATTAAAACTCAAAAAACACATGGATGGGCAATATAGGATTTGAAAAAAAAAGAGATTCTTAATCTAGGGAGAGAGTTGGCTACAAAGTCCATTTTTCCTACAAAGTGTAAAAAGTCATGAAACACCATAGTATCAACCATAAAACACACTCAAAACCCACAAATAACAATGTGAAGATTACTAAAGCGTCATATTTGTGGATTTTGTATTGTGTTTTGGATGATAAAGCTTTGATTATCGAAGGACTAACATTAGTATGTTTTATGTTGATTATCATGTTGTGTTTTATATTCAAAATTTTACGATGGTGTGGTTGAAGTTTTCATGAACTGTTAGGGTTTGGATATTGTGTTTTAGTGATCTTCGCTCTGTTATTTGTGGGTTTTAAGTGTGTTTTATTGCTGAAATTGTGGTGTTTTATGACTTTGTACACTTTGTAGGAAAATGGACTTTGTAGCCAAACTCCACCCTTAATCTAATCTCATACTATCTTTCTCTCTCTAAACACTCATTCTCTCTCTATGTTTCTCTCTGATTTGATTCTTGAATTGATGTATGCGTTTTCATGAGAATTATAGTAATTAAACAACAGGAACTTCGTTGTCATTAGAGTTTGGAAGAGGCCAAACAACTCCAGATTTCAGATCTGAAACCTTCAATTTCACCAGATTAGTCATTAGTTTAATCGATACGATTAGGAAATACAGTTAGTGAAGCATCCACTATCGGTGAATCCAGTTAGGGAAGTGAGGAAACAGATCCGAATTTCAGATCTCAAACCTTCGTATTCATCAGATTCTTTAGATTTCATGTCACACCCTGTATTCCCCGGTGGGCCCGGACTTGGGCTATGTGACGAGTTGATACAGATACACAAGTAACACAACGGAAGTCTTAGGATTTAAAATACTATTACATTACAAATTATTAGTGTCCGAATGTTCAAAATAATATACAGACGGAATTGTATCAAAAGATCCACAGGCAGATCGAAATATCAAAATGACTATGTAAGCATACTACTAGGCTTTAATGCATGAAGTTGCAAATTCCACTTAAGCATTTAACGGGCAGCTTCCAGCCTATTTACGTATCATTGCAACCTGCGCTTAGTCTTTTGAAAATACGTCGGTTTTCACTGGTAAATACAAATAACCGACACATTTTGAAAATATTTCAAAATCATTTTAAGTGCACCAGGCACATATATTTTCATAAATAACTTGGGATAGAATATGTCTCTCGTATTATTACATGTTTGTCAATACATATGGGGCCCGCTACTAAACACCGATAACATGATTAACAGACATGCCACTTTAACCCATAAAGGGTATCCCCAATATGGGTAAGAAAAATATTTTATTGTAGCATTAGCATCTGTCAGGTGTATGCCTACATCTCGTGCTTAAGTCGTGGTCATTTGCAATTAAATGAGCTGAGGATATTCAGGACATGGTCGTATTAACCCCAGTGTTTAAGTTATCAAGCAAAACGAATTAAAACGGGTTATGTAGAATTTTTAGACACAATCCGTCATTGAATCCATACCCGACCAAGCGGTAATAATTTACTGTATCCCAAGCCCGTATAGGGAAAATAGGTTAAGAGTATTTACCTGGCTTAAAGTCTTAGAATCCAAGACAAATATATAATCACAACCGATATAGCAAACAACTTAGCAAGGTTGCAATCTACTGGACGCCCTAGCCTGAAACGAATGGTATAATAGCCAATTAGAATGTTAACGGGTCTCATTCAAGTCATAGACATTGGACTGGTTAACTATAAATAAAGAAAACGGTACGGTACGGTAGATTAAGCGGCGACCGGATAGAATGTAGTTTAAACCCTCACAAGTACTAAGACTTGTATAATATGGGTAAAAAAATATACATTCTTGAATTTATAAGAATTTGAAGGAGTTTGACCCAACCCGGTTAACTTACATAAACTAAGTTACACAAGTCAATCGTACAATCATAGGCGGTATCGGGTGATCGGATAAGTCATAAACAAGTTCATTATGCCAAAACATTATATTTATGTTACCAAGTCAGTAGGTAATCCATTTCATAAGTTCATTATAGTTCAAAAACCGTTTTATGCTCATAAGGGCATTTCGGTCAAAGTATGGCATAATACATGAACTTGTATAAAAAACTGACAACTGATTATGATCAAGTAGTATAACCACAGAGGGTTATCCTACATATAAATATGATTATAATGCAACTTCAAATTAGTATCTAAGCTGGCTATTTCGGGTCAGAATCGAAAGTCAAAGCAAAAGTCAAACTGCTTGACTTTCGATTGCGAACTGAGCTATAAACTGGAAATGACAGGCTGAACATGCTTAGACATGTTCTAATATTATTTACCAACTGATTTGGTGTCAAAAAGGTATCTTTAAATGTTTACAAGTTCATTTTATATATATTTTTTTTTTAAAACTACCTTTTGACTTTAATTAAACATAACTTTGACCCGTTATTTGACCAACTTAACGTGATTTCTAGGAGGTGCCCTTTTAAGGTATTATCACCTACCTTATTACGATCATGTAGCCATGTTCGATTCGAACAATGGCTGGACCATAATGGTCTTAACTGAAAGTCAAAGCAAAAGTCAATTTGCTTGACTTTCGGCTAAATACTTATGTAACAACCCGACCTATCGGGTCATTACTCAGATCTATCATTTATTGCTTAATTGACTTGTACTCTCGAGATTTCGATTATCGCAAAAGGGTTGAAACAATATTTTAAACTATGTTTTACAACGCGTTCACAACGCTTATTTCAAAACGCAGATATCGCATTAAACGCAGTTTACAACGCATACTAATTTAAACGTATTTTATCGCATATCACATCGCATGGCTGTACTAAACGCTACCACAACGCTATCACAACGCAAACGCAGATTTACTTTTATGCATTTTATGTGTTATGTGTAGTATTTGTGTGATTGCTTGTTTAATGATTATCTCAACGCAACGCATACTCGCAACTCGCTTAAACACAACGTAACGCTTGACGCACGAAATGAAAGTCGGAAACCAACGAAACGCAACTCGGCTGGTCGAATGATTAGGCAGTCCCTGCAACCTTCCTGATGTGAGACAGTAATGAGTACTAGTAATAAGGGCTGCTTCTGACATGATACCGATCTGATATTCCACCTGACGATGTGAATGTAAACCTGATAGTTCTTCTGGCAGCACATAGGGAGAAATTACGAACAATTGGTGGATCCTCGATCCTCTTTTCCTTAGTCTTAACATCAGTAATGAGTGCTAACATAGCGGGGTAATCCTTCCGTAGACACATCTGGGCCTTCATAGCTGTAATGGCGCTAACCTTTGCACCACTCTGATGCTTGAGAACAAATAACGATTCCCCACTGGGGAGAAAGATACTCAAAATTCCTTCTCACAGAGTATATCTGCGTTATTTCTAAAAAAAAAAAATTCCAATCCACACTGACCACTGCAGCAAAACTACCAAGGGTAGAAGAAAGAAGGTCGATGTCGAACACTTGTCCCACAAGGTCGGGTTTGCATCCCAACGAACATATAAAGTTTCAATTGACTTGTCGTCAGCCGATTCCACAACAGGTTGGGTTTCAAGAAGCATAAGAGTTAAACAGAACAGAGACGAAGCAATTCGTTATCAAGAACGTGCAGGCCACCATGCTTTTGTATTCCTGGCGTCGCCCACGCCAATCCTAAATGCCCTTCCATGAGCTTCATCCCCAGTGTTGTTGCCTCCGTTACAAGAGTTTCCAGTACCGTCTTTGTCCCCTTGGTTGCTGACACTTTGACTTAACACAGTCAATCCTTGTCGAGGTCACCTTCGTTTCCATACTGTCAACTATGATTACAAGTACTTTGATGTTGCCACGACTGTTGCTTCTAATGTCGTAGCTTGAAACGGGATCCTACGATCTTCCACCAACCAAGTCCATCTTTTCACATCCTGCGCCACGCCCTATCGAGTTACCCACTGTGCTGGTAGTCACACATTCCACACTATAACCTGTTGTCATCGCTTATGTCCCGATTGATTCGTAAAAGTTGACTCCCATAAGTCGCTGGCTAGGGTTAAAGGTTCGATTAGCATCAATTTGCTGATGTTCGTTGCCGGTAGTCAGGGTTGTCCAATTACTGAGGTCGGTAAAATACTACGCTCACCCTTTTGTCCATCGATCTAGCAAGTCAATTGAGTAATACGCGGTATGCTGCGAGAGTGTTGCAGAAATGATCGCACTTTGGGATTTAAGACGCCAATACGTTAAGTTCCGGCAACGGAGAAAGGTGAGAAAGGTATAGGCCAATTATTTGACGTTGCGATATCCAACTCAGGGACGTTCGTACTAGCACCTAACATTCTACCCAGTTTGCTAGGCGTTCAGGTGGGTGTTCAGGTAATACTCGATAGCATCGAGATACGTGAGGATTCATAGAGGAGTGAAAAGATCACGTTCAAGTAAGAGACAACCACTGCTATGACTATTATAGACTGTTGTGTTTCACATCGATCAAATAACTGAACGGAACCCCTTTTTCACTTGTTAAGTCTCACTGGGACTCACATGCACCCCACATTATTATTATGTGTGCACCCACAATAATATTGTGATTTGCATGCTCATCTCAGCTCCACCTAACTCATGTCAAATGGTTCCCCAAACTCGAGTAGCAAGCAAAGAACATCATAAAACGAGAGTCATCAATGTCTAAGGAAACGCCACACTACCAATCACATAACACATGCAAGTAATGAATTCATACTGTTGTGCTAAACGTGCAATCACATGTAATATCATATGCACGTGTTCACTAGTTATGCAGTACTATGAGTAAACGAGAGACGAACCTTGCAGTCTGGAGCTGAGTGTCATGGTCGTATTCTTGTTTTTCAGAACAGTTCGGTTATAGTCTGGTTTTAAAAAAACGTTTTAAAACCAAGTTCACTATAACCAGTGGCTCCATTCGACCAACTTGCTCCCAGTCATTCTCAATCACTTTTCTCTCGATTCAAGGCTTTTGGGTAAGTATTTCCCCTCAAATCTTGTACTTCCATCATCACTACACACTTCTACATCATCTTCTCCATCAAAATCACACATTTTCTTCTTGAAATCACCTGATTTGGACCTCTTAAAGACGGTTCTCACATGGTTGCTTATGCAAACTGTTGTGTGACATCATCCCATCAAGATTTGTTCAGATCTAAAGGATTTCCACACTATCCAATACAAATCTCCACAAGATTTCAACATTTTTCAACTGATTCCAACATTTTTCATCTCTTTTCAATCTTTTCTTCAACTTTCCTCACAAAACCGATGGATTTCATACTCATTCAGACTCTCTACTCATTCTCTAGTTGAGAGCCAGCTTGGAAACGGATTTCCACCGAAGAGATGACCGAATAACGGGTTGAACATGAAACTTCATCAAAAGAACAGTGAGTACGATCGAATGGGGTGATTCCCATCCGATCGAATGCGCTGGACCTTGTTGTGTTTCCGTTGTTTGACACGTCATCACGCCGTCTCCGTTAAATCGCGAAACTTTTAATTAGAAAATGTCACACCCCCAAAATACCACATGCGGAAACCCCCGCGAGGCGTGTGACGTACCAGGATCCAAGCCACCAATCACATTGAACTCATAAATATAATTAAATAAAAACCTTCATTCATTAACATAAAGTGTCACAAACGTTACATATCCTTCATTGTATACAGCGAAAGCATAACTCATTTGTTAAGTGTTTCGTAAACCATGTGTACATAAACCATTAAGCTTGTATAGAGATCCCATGTATCTCGACCCATGACCACTCCAGCCTCTCAGACAGCAAGTTCCAAATGATATAAGCCTATAGACCTGCAAGCATGCAGACAAGTGTGTCAGACGACGCTGGTGAGTTCAAAGTTTTGTTAACGTGTTTAGTTACCAGATATGTGTATAAAACAGTTCAACGATTTGATTTGATGATGTTATTAACTCGATTACCGTATGTGGCTACTAGATGTGTTTGCCCCAAACCCCAATGCCTCTATCAAAGCATTGGTCAAGTGGTCAAGGTAAATAGTTCACGCCCGTCCATTCCGGCCCGGTGTGAGGGTGCCAAACCTAATAGCGCTATCAACTAAATACCTCGTTGCCTTCCCGGCAACAATCGGTAGATGTAAGGGGTCTTATATGATTGAAACTGAGTAATAACAAACATCCCATTAACCTGACATTCTTCCCTGAAAATGTTACCCGATATCCCTTCCCGGGATGCATGCTTGGATAAGAGCAATGAACTCACCTGTGGTTTGCTCGGTAAGATTAAGTACTTTGTTTACGTTCACAGTTGGCCAACCCAGTCCTAGTGCGGTTACTAATAATAGTCAATTTTGCACACAATTAATTCACGTGTTCCATCAGATTGCATGTAGTAAACATCATCATTACACATCACATAACAATCATTTAAATTACATCAAGTTCTCATCGTAAGTTCCTATTTCATAGTCACACCTAACAGTTAATTCTTCATTCACATAGTGTGCGATCCAACAAGTTAATGTGCGACCCAAGAAAGTGTGCGGCCTTATATCCTTGTACGGTTCGTAAATTACCCAACCCATTAACATGTAACCCCCGGATGAGGTGTGCAGCCCATTGTTTTTTTTTCCAGCCCAGCAAGTGTGTGTCCCATCTCAATGTGTTATATAGTAAATGTGTGTGGTCCATTGCAGCCCGTTACGTCTCACAAATCGAGCACTATGTGATCATCTTCATACCGTACATAACCATCAATATGAACTAGTTAATCCTATATCAATTAACAATAATTATCAAGGTTTCCCATAGCCATGATCAATCGCAAACAAGCAGCATCAAATAATAACATATCAATCACCTATACTAGCATCAATCAATAAGCAGCATCAACTACACTCATAACCTTGGAATATTAATATCACGAATTGACACAAAACCATATTATATTCCCACTACCACGTTCCCTATCACATGCATGGCTAAGTGCCATGATCTCATACATCACAGTTTACAAAAAGATCCCTAAGCTTACATGTAATCAACATCCATTCCACTCATCAAATGCACAAAGAATAGTGTACTGACATCATCTTTTAATGAAATTAAAGTGGTCGAAAACTTCAATTTTTCTTCAAATGTGATTGGACCTCAAATGATGAGATCACATGTACAGATTTTATCTTGGGCCGTGCAAAAGTATGATGTCACTTGGGCTCATACTAAACAGATATATTCACGTGACATCTCTTATACAATCCATGTGTGTTGGCCCATATGAATACTCGATCTAATCAATTTGTTATCCAAATTAGATCAAACAGTTTAATTTCTTTGCTTTAGGTGAACCCTAATTATCACTATGGCAACTAACATCGATATCAACAGAATCATCCTTAATCAGACCAAGCCTTTGCTAATAACCTAATACACGTATCATCAGTAATTGTCAAAATAAATCCATAATCATCAGGCATAAAATTACTCTAAAATTTACTTATCATCATGCCAATCTAATCTTTCACGTAAACAGGTCTAGACTTCCATGTTATTGCACATCATCACGTTGTTTAGTTCGTATCATACCCTTGTTCCATCGCTTAAACATCATTATCAAAACATCCAGATTAGCACGTCAGTTTGTGTTCATCGAGCATGAGTTATTGCATATCCATTTATGAAGTTCTAATCTCCCTAACAGAATGTGTAACAACTAAACAAATCCCAACGATAAGGTGCCTAGATTAAACCAAGAGGTCGCACTTACCACGAGATATGAAGAGATGATGATGCCGAAATCAGTGAGGAAGAGGGAGTCTTCGGGGGATAGCCGATTGCCGACAAGAAGGAGCTTCGAAGGTGATGATGGCTGCCATTGATCTCAAGGGAAAAGGGAAAAAGAACATTAGGGTTTGTTATATTTTGGTGCTAAGAAGATTATGGGGAAACCACTCCCTATTTTGGCTGTGTAAACGATCCCAAAGAAAACCGGGCCCAACATTGGTTGCACTTGGGCTTCGGATTCGGGCCGAGGGTGTAAACAGGAAAATATGTGGTCACGAGGTGAATGTGCGATTCAGAGTTCGTGTGCGGTTATCAACATGTGTCACAACCACTTGACATCTAACGACCTTGGATATTTCGAATGCACAATAACATGTTTCCATAACAAATCCAAGTTCACAACGTACGACCGAACATGAATAGAAACAATACATGCATAAAGAGCCTTGGAATTCCGAGTTGTCACATCATCCCCAACTTAAAAGAAATTTCGTCCCGAAATTTGACAAGTAATACCAAAACGGCAAAGTATTAAATCAGGATGACTGTGGATTTTCCTCGGGTGCCACATCATCCCCAACTTGAAAGGGAATTTCGTCCCGAAATTCGCCAATGTTACCAGAAGTTGATGCAACCGTTTGAACAACTGAGGATGCTAGAGCTTATTCTGATCATTGCGTTCCTACGTGAACTCCGGTCCACGTTTTGAGTCCTAACGAACTCTCACGATTGAAATTCGATTATGCTAACGATTCTGGACGTCCTGGTCCATGATTTCAGTAGATTCCTCAACAACTGCTACCTGTCATTAACTTCAGACCCTAATAAGGGTATCACAAGCGTTTCATCGGAAAAACACTGCCTTAGATTCGAAACATAGTCGACATCATGCCCGTTATCCAATTCGTCGGGGAACCCGAGTTTGTAAGTCACGTTACCTATTCTTCCCAGAATGTTGTATGGCCCAAAGTGATGTAAGTTAAGCTTGCCACGCTTCCCAAGCGTACCACACCCTCCCCGGGTGAGACTTGCAACATGATACGATCGCCTACAACGATCTTCCAGTGTTTCCTAAGCTTATCAGCTTTCTTGACGGTCACGCGTTGCCGCCAACAATTTTCTATCTAAACAATCTTCCCGATAGTTTCGAGTACAAGTCCTGGACGGGTGATTAGGTTGCCACCCACCTTTGTTTAGCAAGAAGATCGACATTATCGTCCATGCAATGCCTCAAACAGGGCTGTCTAAATACTAGTATGGTAACTGCTACGGTAGAACTCAGCCAAAGGTATGTGTCCTTCTAATTCTTACTAAAGTCAATCTCACACATGCTCACAGCATGCCTTCGAGGGTCTGGATGGTTCGTTTACTCTGGCCATCTGCCCTATGGCGACAGGTAATGCTCATGTCTAGACGCGAGCCAAGGGTGTTCTGTATTGCCTGTTACGAATCGAGGGTAGATCAAAATCAGAGGTATCAGGAGTTGGCACCCCGTGCCTAAAAGCCGCCTCTCTCAGAGGAATATTCACAAGCTGTGACGACTCGTCAGTGTCCTTGATTGCCATAAAGTGTGCTTGTTACGTGAGACAATCAATGATCATCCAGGTGATATTGTTTCCGTTCCGAGTTGTAAGTAGACTAGCGACATAATCCATGTCAGTCTGTTCTCATTTCCATGCGGGTATTGCTGGTTGCTGATAATTCACCTTGACTTCCCACAAGTCAACTATCATTCTCATACATAGCTAGGTGGGCCTTCATGCCCGATCACCAGTACGAGATTCATAGACCCTAATATCTCTCATCAAAACTCAGACGACTGGAATATCGAGGCCGGTGTGCTTTGCTCAACACAAATTCCCTAAAGTTGTCGTATAATGAGATCCACGTTCGTTCAATGAGGTAGCGAATAACGTCCGACCTGCCAAAGGTTGCTTCTCCATGCCCCGCATGGGTTTAACTTGCAATTTCTCTTCCTGCAGTTCTCCAGTTTGAACAGAGCAAGTCTGGTAAGGTAAGTTAGAGTCGATAGTGAACTGCAAGCTCATACACGCTTAGGGTCTGTAGTCGAAGTCATTCAAAGGTTCCATCCAGCGATGCCATCATTTGTTTTGCTCTCTTCAAAACCAGGGTACACGGGAGGCTCTTGTGATCGATCTAAGTAGTGCATCTGGTATCGTCCAAGTAATGCCTCCAACGTAAATCCAAAGACCACGGTTTCCACTGCAGGTTGTGTGTCGTGCAGTTCCTCTTTGTAATTCATCACTCACTCGCGTTGCATCGATGTGTATCTGGGACTCTGATTCGAACCATCATGATATACCACTAGATCTCCCGCATCCTCGGGTAAAGACGATGCTCAGTGCGTTACAGAGTTGGGATTCGAAAGCCGAATAGTCGTCCTCCTGTTTTATCTTCCACGAACACCGCACCCTGCTGTGCTAAAGAGATTGAAGCTACACGATCCTCGAAAATCCTATGATGAATCTGCGATAGTATCTAGTGAGACCAGGAAATTGCTGTACCCTCGAAGGGGTCTTTGGTGTCGATCAGTTTCTAACAAAACGAATCCTAGCGAGATCCACGTGTATTCCCACTTTGTTGATTACATGACCAAAGATATACCTCTCGAATCCAGTAATTACCTTCAACAAAACTTCACGCGGAGTGGCTCCTCCCTCAGGAGCCCTAGGATAGGATACACATGCCGGCTATATTGTTCCTTTCTCCTGGTAATGATTCAAAGCGTCATCAACAAACACGGTCAATTCTTGCGGTCCATAAAGCTGCTGGTGTGCTGATTAACTCAATGATTATGGTGTACAAAGTCGCGATGACCATGACGAGTTCGATATGCCGTTCTAAGAGCATTCTCCCCTTGGGCTTCCATCTGATGATAGTTCGTTCGTTAGTCAATCATCGAATGAAAGCTTGTCCCTCGCAACTAGTCGACAGGTTGTCAATACACGGTCGGGGCAAACGATCCTCGACTGTCGCCTTGTTGAGTTCTCAATAATCAGTACACATACGAAAAGGCTTATCTTCACAGATATAACTGGGGCTCCCCAAAGCGAAAAGCCAGATCCGACAAGACTCCTGTCCAATAGTTCCTGAAGTTGATTAGGCAGTCCCTGCAACCTTCCTGATGTGAGACAGTAAGGAGTACTAGTAATAAGGGCTGCTTCTGACATGATACCGATCTGATATTCCACCTGACGATGTGAATGTAAACCTGATAGTTCTTCTGGCAGCACATAGGGAGAAATTACGAACAATTGGTGGATCCTCGATCCTCTTTTCCTTAGTCTTAACATCAGTAATGAGTGCTAACATAGCGGGGTAATCCTTCCGTAGACACATCTGGGCCTTCATAGCTGTAATGGCGCTAACCTTTGCACCACTCTGATGCTTGAGAACAAATAACGATTCCCCACTGGGGAGAAAGATACTCAAAATTCCTTCTCACAGAGTATATCTGCGTTATTTCTAAAAAAAAAAAATCCAATCCACACTGACCACTGCAGCAAAACTACCAAGGGTAGAAGAAAGAAGGTCGATGTCGAACACTTGTCCCACAAGGTCGGGTTTGCATCCCAACGAACATATAAAGTTTCAATTGACTTGTCGTCAGCCGATTCCACAACAGGTTGGGTTTCAAGAAGCATAAGAGTTAAACAGAACAGAGACGAAGCAATTCGTTATCAAGAACGTGCAGGCCACCATGCTTTTGTATTCCTGGCGTCGCCCACGCCAATCCTAAATGCCCTTCCATGAGCTTCATCCCCAGTGTTGTTGCCTCCGTTACAAGAGTTTCCAGTACCGTCTTTGTCCCCTTGGTTGCTGACACTTTGACTTAACACAGTCAATCCTTGTCGAGGTCACCTTCGTTTCCATACTGTCAACTATGATTACAAGTACTTTGATGTTGCCACGACTGTTGCTTCTAATGTCGTAGCTTGAAACGGGATCCTACGATCTTCCACCAACCAAGTCCATCTTTTCACATCCTGCGCCACGCCCTATCGAGTTACCCACTGTGCTGGTAGTCACACATTCCACACTATAACCTGTTGTCATCGCTTATGTCCCGATTGATTCGTAAAAGTTGACTCCCATAAGTCGCTGGCTAGGGTTAAAGGTTCGATTAGCGTCAATTTGCTGATGTTCGTTGCCGGTAGTCAGGGTTGTCCAATTACTGAGGTCGGTAAAATACTACGCTCACCCTTTTGTCCATCGATCTAGCAAGTCAATTGAGTAATACACGGTATGCTGCGAGAGTGTTGCAGAAATGATCGCACTTTGGGATTTAAGACGCCAATACGTTAAGTTCCGGCAACGGAGAAAGGTGAGAAAGGTATAGGCCAATTATTTGACGTTGCGATATCCAACTCAGGGACGTTCGTACTAGCACCTAACATTCTACCCAGTTTGCTAGGCGTTCAGGTGGGTGTTCAGGTAATACTCGATAGCATCGAGATACGTGAGGATTCATAGAGGAGTGAAAAGATCACGTTCAAGTAAGAGACAACCACTGCTATGACTATTATAGACTGTTGTGTTTCACATCGATCAAATAACTGAACGGAACCCCTTTTTCACTTGTTAAGTCTCACTGGGACTCACATGCACCCCACATTATTATTATTATGTGTGCACCCACAATAATATTGTGATTTGCATGCTCATCTCAGCTCCACCTAACTCATGTCAAATGGTTCCCCAAACTCGAGTAGCAAGCAAAGAACATCATAAAACGAGAGTCATCAATGTCTAAGGAAACGCCACACTACCAATCACATAACACATGCAAGTAATGAATTCATACTGTTGTGCTAAACGTGCAATCACATGTAATATCATATGTACGTGTTCACTAGTTATGCAGTACTATGAGTAAACGAGAGACGAACCTTGCAGTCTGGAGCTGAGTGTCATGGTCGTATTATTGTTTTTCAGAACAGTTCGGTTATAGTCTGGTTTTATAAAAACGTTTTAAAACCAAGTTCACTATAACCAGTGGCTCCATTCGACCAACTTGCTCCCAGTCATTCTCAAGCACTTTTCTCTCGATTCAAGGCTTTTGGGTAAGTATTTCCCCTCAAATCTTGTACTTCCATCATCACTACACACTTCTACATCATCTTCTCCATCAAAATCACACATTTTCTTCTTGAAATCACCTGATTTGGACCTCTTAAAGACGGTTCTCACATGGTTGCTTATGCAAACTGTTGTGTGACATCATCCCATCAAGATTTGTTCAGATCTAAAGGATTTCCACACTATCCAATACAAATCTCCACAAGATTTCAACATTTTTCAACTGATTCCAACATTTTTCATCTCTTTTCAATCTTTTCTTCAACTTTCCTCACAAAACCGATGGATTTCATACTCATTCAGACTCTCTACTCATTCTCTAGTTGAGAGCCAGCTTGGAAACGGATTTCCACCGAAGAGATGACCGAATAACGGGTTGAACATGAAACTTCATTAAAAGAACAGTGAGTACGATCGAATGGGGTGATTCCCATCCGATCGAATGCGCTGGACCTTGTTGTGTTTCCGTTGTTTGACACGTCATCACGCCGTCTCCGTTAAATCGCGAAACTTTTAATTAGAAAATGTCACACCCCCAAAATACCACATGCGGAAACCCCCGCGAGGCGTGTGACGTACCAGGATCCAAGCCACCAATCACATTGAACTCATAAATATAATTAAATAAAAACCTTCATTCATTAACATAAAGTGTCACAAACGTTACATATCCTTCATTGTATACAGCGGAAGTATAACTCATTTGTTAAGTGTTTCGTAAACCATGTGTACATAAACCATTAAGCTTGTATAGAGATCCCATGTATCTCGACCCATGACCACTCCAGCCTCTCAGACAGCAAGTTCCAAATGATATAAGCCTATAGACCTGCAAGCATGCAGACAAGTGTGTCAGACGACGCTGGTGAGTTCAAAGTTTTGTTAACGTGTTTAGTTACCAGATATGTGTATAAAACAGTTCAACGATTTGATTTGATGATGTTATTAACTCGATTACCGTATGTGGCTACTAGATGTGTTTGCCCAAACCCCAATGCCTCTATCAAAGCATTGGTCAAGTGGTCAAGGTAAATAGTTCACGCCCGTCCATTCCGGCCCGGTGTGAGGGTGCCAAACCTAATAGTGCTATCAACAATACCTCTGCCTTCCCGGCAACAATCGGTAGATGTAAGGGGTCTTATATGATAGAAACGGAGTAATAACAAACATCCCATTAACCTGACATTCTTCCCTGAAAATGTTACCCGATATCCCTTCCCGGGATGCATGCTTGGAAAAGAGCAATGAACTCACATGTGGTTTGCTGGGTAAGATTAAGTACTTTGTTTACGTTCACAGTTGGTCAACCCAGTCCTAGTGCGGTTACTAATAATAGTCAGTTTTGCACACAATTAATTCATGTGTTCCATCAGATTGCATATAGTAAACGTCATCATTACACATCACATAACAATCATTTAAATTACATCAAGTTCTCATCGTAAGTTCCTATTTCATAGTCACACCTAACAGTTAATTCTTCATTCACATAGTGTGCGATCCAACAAGTTAATGTGCGACCCAAGAAAGTGTGCGGCCTTATATCTTTGTACGGTTCGTAAATTACCCAACCCATTAACATGTAACCCCCGGATGAGGTGTGCAGCCCATTGTTTTTTTTTTCGGCCCAGGAAGTGTGTGTCCCATCTCAATGTGTTATATAGTAAATGTGTGTGGTCCATTGCAGCCCGTTACGTCTCACAAATCGAGCACTATGTGATCATCTTCATACCGTACATAACCATCAATATGAACTAGTTAATCCTATATCAATTAACAATAATTATCAAGGTTTCCCATAGCCATGATCAATCGCAAACAAGCAGCATCAAATAATAATATATCAATCACCTATACTAGCATCAATCAATAAGCAGCATCAACTACACTCATAACCTTGGAATATTAATATCACGAATTGACACAAAACCATATTATATTCCCACTACCACGTTCCCTATCACATGCATGGCTAAGTGCCATGATCTGATACATCACAGTTTACAAAAAGATCCCTAAGCTTACATGTAATCAACATCCATTCCACTCATTAAATGCACAAAGAATAGTGTACTGACATCATCTTTTAATGCAATTTAAGTGGTCGACAACTTCAATTTTTCTTCAAATGTGATTGGACCTCAAATGATGAGATCACATGTACAGATTTTATCTTGGGCCGTGCAAAAGTATGATGTCACTTGGGCTCATACTAAACAGATATATTCACGTGACATCTCTTATACAATCCATATGTGTCGGCCCATGTGAATACTCGATCTAATCAATTTGTTATCCAAATTAGATCAAACAGTTTAATTTCTTTGCTTTAGCTGAACCCTAATTATCATTATGGCAACTAACATCGATATCAACATAATTATCCTTAATCAGACCAAGCCTTTGCTAATAACCTAATACACGTATCATCAATAATTGTCAAAATAAATCCATAATCATCATGCATACAATTACTCTAAAATTTACTTATCATCATGCCAATCTAATCTTTCACGTAAACAGGTCTAGACTTCCATGTTATTGCGCATCATCACGTTGTTTAGTTCGTATCATACCCTTGTTCCATCTCTTAAACATCATTATCAAAACATCCAGATTAGCACGTCAGTTTGTGTTCATCGAGCATGAGTTATTGCATATCCATTTATGAAGTTCTAATCTCCCTAACAGAATGTGTAACAACTAAACAAATCCCAACGATAAGGTGCCTACATTAAACCAAGAGTTCGCACTTACCACGAGATAGGAAGAGATGATGATGCCGAAATCAGTGAGGAAGAGGGAGTCTTCGGGGGATAGCCGATTGCCGACAAGAAGGAGCTTCGAAGGTGATGATGGCTGCCATCGATCTCAAGGGAAAAAGGGAAAAAGAACATTAGGGTTTGTTATATTTTGGTGCTAAAAAGATTATGGGGAAACCACTCCCTATTTGGCTGTGTAAACGATCCCAAAGAAAACCGGGCCCAACATTGGTTGCACTTGGGCTTCGGATTCGGGCGAAGGGTGTAAACAGGAAAATATGTGGTCACGAGGTGAATGTGCGATTCAAAGTTCGTGTGCGGTTATCAATATGTGTCACAACCACTTGACGTCTAACGACCTTGGATATTTCGAATGCACAATAACATGTTTCCATAACAAATCCAAGTTCACAACATACGACCGAACATGAATAGAAACAATACATGCATAAAGAGCCTTGGAATTCCGAGTAGTCACAGAAAATTTTACAAAGTTTTCAAAACAACAGGTTGCCCACTTGATTGGCCATCCGATCGGATGACCATCCGATCGAATGACCATTTGACAGGTGACTTGTCCTTTATACTATTTCTTGTTCAAAACGATTTGACCAAAACTTCAAAATACCAAACACCTGATCGAATAGCCATCCGATCGAATGGCCATCCGTCCGGATGATCATCCGACCGGATGACTTCTTTAAGTACTACAACGAAAACTTCAAAAGTTTCAAAACATTTTACAAACACCCAACGCGCTCCCTTCAATCCAATCAAGGCTGTGTTTATTTATTAAACACATACTGTGAGTATACTTGAACCCTTTTTTGCTTAACGCACTTTTGGGTGTTACATACGTTCTATATCAAAACACAATGACACACAATGCAAACTATTTTATAAACCCTAACCGCTCTCGCATGCTATACGTGATTCTATGAATGCTTGTATCTTATGTTTACACAGTGACTGTTTTGCCTGACACCTTAGCAACGATAGTACTATAGTTTGGACTCAGTACCTGTTTATTAAGGGGTTGTTAAGGGCCTTACTTCACATGGTCACAGTGTTGATAATGTGTTGTGCATTCTACAACTCGCAGTCATGTTAGTTGCATGCGTCATTGTCGATAGCTTACTTGATTCACATTTCTACGTGTTACATGCTGGTTATGCGTAAACGCTTTTCGCTACTATATGCTATGCAAACTTGTGTACTCACCTTTACATTTTATATATTGACTTTATTTTAACGTATGTGACAGGTTGATAGGATGCTATGTTTGCTGGAAATCAAGATAGGCAGTCTAGAAACTACACAAATAGAAATCTAGGTTGTCGGACTTGTTTTGCTTTTGAGACACTCTATTTGTAATAATTGTTGTGGGATATTTGTTGATTGGTATGGGAAAATTAACCGTTTAAATATTGTCATTTAATAGTTGTTATGGATTCTCTTGAGCAATCTGGTTCGCCTAGTGCCGTGCCCCGATGTTTCCGCCATCGGTTGGGGTGTGACAACTTAGCCCATAAAATGAAATAGCTGAGAAGGAACACTTACTAGTGATCCAAGATGAAAGATGAACTCAGTATGGGAGCCTCTATAAATCAGAAGCCACTCCAAGAGTAGTAGAGAAGGTTATGAGGAAATAAACAAGGAATGAAATGAAAAGGATGGGCTATTTATACTTGAACTTGAAGCACATGATCATGCCAAGTGTTAGGGGATATTCTAAGATAATCCCATGTGTATTTTGAGGTGTCAAGAGCTGCACAAGAGCTCAGGTTCACGAGCAAGGTGGCACAAGGGCAAAAAGCCTTGGCCTCCAAACAAAACTGCCAGCTCCCTGCCTTACGGACCGTAAGGGCCTTAGGCTTACGGTCCGTAAGCCCCTTTACCGCCCACTATTTTGAATCCCTTACAGACCGTAAAACACAAGGTCTTGCGGTCCGTAACTGCTTCTCAGCAATAACAATATCACATCATTGCGGTCCGTAAGCAATATAAGCTTGCGGTCCGTAAGAGTCACTCAAAGGCCAATAAAATAGCATGTTGACATAAATGGTCCCTCCATAACATTCTTCCATAATTTTACACATTTATTCCCACTCTCCAAACAACCTGGCATAATTGAGAGTTAATCGGACACGTCTCATCATATAATTCGACACAAATTTCCGAGGTGTTACATCCTCACCCCCTTAAAGGAAATCTCGATCTCAAGATTTTATTTAAAAAGATGGGGGTACTTTTGTCGCATAGTGGACTCAACCTCCCATGTATAGTCGGGGCCACGACGGGTATCTCATTTAACTTTCACAATAGGAATCATTTTCCTTCGGAGCTTTTTAACCTGTCGATCCTCGATCGAAATCGGTTTCTAAACGAACCTCAGGTTTTCATCAATTTGCACATCATGATGTGACATTGCTAGCGACTCATCGGCTAGACATTTCTTTAAATTACAAATGTGAAACACATCGTGAATTCCACTGAGCTCCTCAGGCAGTTTAAGCTTATAAGCTACTGAACCGACACATTCAATTATTTCGAATGGTCCAATATATCTCGGGCTCAACTTGCCCTTCTTTCCAAACCGCGTCACACCTTTCCAGGGTGATACTTTTAATAAAACTTTGTCCCTAATTTGGAACTTAATAGGTTTACACCTCTTATTTACATAGCTCTTTTGCCTATCAAGGGCAGCTTTGAGCCTGTCACGGATTTGAACTATCTTTGGCCAATTTGTCGGAACTGTAAGTCCCCTTGATTGGAAGAAAATGAGCTGACCTAGTGAGTTTATCAACAATCACCCAAATCGTGTCATTACCACGTTTGGTCTTTGGTAACTTGGTAATCAAGTCCATTGTTACCATCTCCTATTTCCAAGTGGGAATTTCAAGTTGTTGCAGCAGTCCTGACGGTTTCTGATGTTCAGCTTTAACTTGCGAACACGTCAGAAACTTAGCTGCATAGGTGGCTATGGATTTATTCATACCCATCAACAAATAATTCTTTCTCAAATCCTTGTACATTTTATCACCTCCAGGATGAATAGAATATCTAGAATTGTGAGCTTCCTGGAGGATCAGATCTCTGAGTCCTCCAAAGATAGGAACCCAAATATGATCGTTCAATCTCAGGATTCCATCCTTTCCAGGTGCCAACTGATCAACAGTTCCACTTAATCCTTCATTAGAAGCATTTGCTTCTAATAAGGCTTGTTTTTTAGCATCTAGCAGGTTCTCATTCAAGCTAGTCCTGATCTCAATACCTTTGGTGTTAACCCGAATGGCTTAACCCTTTCCTTGCAACTCAAGGCGTTAGCAACGACATTTGCCTTGGCGGGATGGTAATGGATCTCACAATCATAATCATTCAATGTCTCCATCCAACGGCGTTGTCGCATATTCAATTCTTTCTTGTTAAACAAATGTTGGAGACTTTTATGGTCAGCGTATATAATACACTTTATGCCGTATAAATAGTGTCTCCACAACTTTAATGCGAATACAACGACACCCAATTCTAAGTCATGGGTGGTGTAATTCTGTTCATGAACCTTAAGTTATCGTGATGCATATGCAATCACTTTGCCTCGTTGCATAAGCACACAACCCATTCCGGTGTGCGAGGCATCACAATATACCACAAAGTCTTCAATACCCTCCGGTAGGGTCAAGACCGGATCATTGCTCATTTTATGCTTGAGAATCTCAAAGGATTCTTCCTGTTTGGGACCCCAGTCAAACTTGACATTCTTACGGGTCAATGTAGTTAAAGGAGTGGCAATACGAGAAAATTTCTCAATGAACCTTCTATAATAACCGGCCAGTCCTAAGAAACTATGAACCTCAGATGGAGTCTTCGGTGCTTCCCAATTCATAATAGCTTCAATTTTGGCGGGATCCACTTGGATACCACGCTCACTAATCACATGTCCAAGAAACTGAACTTCTCTAAGCCAAAACTCGCATTTAGAGAACTTTGCATAAAGCTTCTCTTGCTTAAGCAATTCAAGAATGCATCGAAGATGTTTCTCAAGATCAGTCTGATTTCTGGAAGTGAGCAGCAATCCTTGGGGCAGGCCTTGTTAAGGTCTTTGTAATCGACGCACATGCGCCGGCCCCCGCTTGTTTTTTCAACCATGACCGGGTTTGCCAACCAGGTTTGGTATTTGACTTCCCGCAGAATCTCTACGGCGAGCAATTCCTTAACTTGATCGATCATTGCGCTGTTTTATACGGGTCCCAGATTGCGTCTTGTCTGGACCATAGGCTTGATACCTGGCATGGTATTCAAGCAATGTTGCGCAATGTCACGTGGGACAATTGTCATGTCTGCAGGAGTCCAAGCAAATATGTCTTTGTTTTTTAGAGCAGCTGCTTCAAGTGCGCTTTAACGTTATTCGACAAGGTGTGACCGATGGTGATTGGTTGATCAGGGTACTTAGCGTGAAGCACCCATTTCTCCGGTTTCGTGCTTGGGGTCAGCCTTACCGCCTTAGCCGGACACGGCTCGTCCATAGACATGACTTCTCGACAGGCTTAGATGATCGCGATCCCCATTTCAGTTGGAAAGCCGATTGCTGAGTGGGGAGTGGACGTGATCATATTGAAGTCGCCCTGGGCTTCTTTGCTGAGAAGCACGTCGTATCGGGAGGTATGGGGTAGGACCATAAAGTTGACCTCCTCTGTCCGCATGTGCCTACCATCTGTTAGGCGCACCGAAAATGTGATTTGGCCGAGGGGGAACACTGTTTCCCCTGCAAACCCGGCCAAAGGGTAGTCTACCGGCTGCAACTGATCCTTATCCTCCTGGTCGAACTGGTTGAAACTCTATTGGTATATGATGTCAGAAGTACTGCTCGGGTCTATAAAGAGACGCTCGGTTAAATAATGCGCCAGCCAACCGGTGATTACGATGGCGCGCCTGCCACGCGGGTCGCCTCGAACGCGGGGGAAGACGACTTGTTCATCACGCCAGTCGTCGTCTGGCCCCTCTTTGCCGCCTTTCGCGGTTGCTTATAGCTCCCACTGATCATGTGGGTTGTTGCCATATACTTCAATTTCTTGTCGGAGGTGCCCTCGTCGTGAAGGGTTATGCACTTGGTTTGCTTCTGTGCATGCGACAACAAGTGTTGCAGCTTCCCCTCTTTGAGGGCTCATTCAATCTCCAGTCGGATACTGATGCAATTATTTGTATTGTGACCATTGTCTTTGTGGTAGTCACAATATTGGTTGAGGTCTTGGCCTCTTTTGGATTTCATCACTGCGGCAGGTTTGATGTTCCATTCTTCCGTAAGAAGGACGTCCCTAGGCGATTTAGTGAGCTCAGTCCAATTGTGTTCCCGAGTCTCCTTTTTTGGTGCCCTTTAGTCCCGTTGGGCATTAATCGTCGATCTGGCGTCGTGTTGGGACCCACACGGATCGTACGATTTAGAATCGTGGTCGCGGTTCCACGAGTTCCTGTTGCGCTTGTTGTAGTTGTTGGGCCGAGAATCTTGGCGAGAAGATTGAGTTATGCGAAATTAGGCCATCTTTGTTAATGTTAAGCGGTAAAGACGGCTCTGTTTGGGTGTACATCTTGACTGTCCTCTTGACGTCATCCCATTTCTTGGGCAAGCCTTCCTTGCTAGATATCCTTTTAATCATTTCATCATTTTTTTACCGCCTTGATGAAATGAGCGCGTGCAAGCGCGTCTGGTACCTCACCGATCTCGAGGCACTCCTTATTGAAGCGGGTAACGAAGGCTTCCAAGCCTTCATTATTCCCGCGCCAGATATTCATGACGTCCGAGGTGTCCCTAGCGTGACGTCTCTGCTGGCTAAAATGTGCAGGAAATTTCTCTTGCAAATCTTCGAATGATGCCAGTTAGCCCACTGGCAAATAATCAAACCAGGCCCTTGCAGTTCCTGTAAGGGTCTGGACAAACAGATGGCACCACAACAGGTGCGACCAGCAGCCGACGAGGCCAGCGCTGATGAATACGCACATATGGTCATCAGGATCTAACAACCCACTGTATGTGCCCATGCTGGGCAGAAGTTTGTGCCTCATAAGTGGGGCCAAGGCAATCTCCTTGACAAATTTGGAGTTGCCAGCTGCTGATTTCGGCATGTAGACCGATCTGTGATCGTGCTTTGCAGCACGATCGTAAGTTGTGCGGAGTTGCGGTGGGATGTAGTCGTCTTGGTCTCTGGACCAGCTGTAAGCGGTCTGGGAATCCCTGCAGTATGTATAATCGTCAGGGTTGGTTCTGTCGTATGCGTCGTCAGTGGGATGCGGCCCAAGATGGCTTAATATACCAGACTCGCGGCGACTTGCTGACTCTCGCTTATGCTGTCTGGGTGGGCCCAGACGCTGATGCGCAGAGGTTCTAGCCCAGGATCCATAGGTTGAATCCCCGTCCTGTAGCGTATGGATACTCACGTACGAGTCTCCATGCGGCGTGCGCCTATCCCTAGTAGCGGGATGTGTTGGAGGTAGCGCCTCGTATTAAAGAATACGAGACGCGGGTGTGAATGGGGCTGGTGTAGGTCCCCCGGCCTGTTGCGTGCCCGCGCAGGCCTGTGCGTAGGTTGTGTTCAGGAGAGCCTGTTGTTGTAAGTACCAGCTGTGAAGATCGGCTCTTGCTGGTAAGATTGGTGTAAATTGGGGAACCTCTGGCATATTCACCGAGAGATTACCCATGTGTGCGGATGTGCCAATATGGCCTGTTGGTTGGCTCGAGAGAGTGTTCCCTGTTTGCCCTACACTTGGTGGGATGAAGGGTTCCCCTATGTTGAGGTTCTGGTGATCGGACATGATCTTTGAAAAGAAGAGAGACGTGTGCTAAGAGAAATAGCGGTGGGCGCCAACGATGAAGTAGTGGTTAACCAAGGGGTTAGGCCACGGGTCGAGCTTCGTCAAGTAGGGTTAATCCCATCTTTCCTCGATCGATGGCCGGGTCATCCTCTAATCCGTCTCCTGCACAATGAAAACACACCGTGACTCATAACAAGGAGGATGGGGTAGGGGTGGCTCCTTGTTACCACTCTCCGGAGTGAGAATAAGTATTTTCTTGGGAGCAAGATAAATACTAGAGTAGTATATGTGAGAGAGCAGATTAGTGTTACCTCAAACCTGGTTTGGGATGGGTATTTATAGCCGAAAAGTGAAGGAGAAGGGCCTAAAGGGCCGCAAGGTGGGCCTAGGACCTGACTGACAACGTGTAGCCTTTTGTAGGTGTGTTAGGAGCGCAGGTCACGGAAACATTGGACGCATCCGGAGGTGTTGCCACGTTCTACTAGTGTTGTCAGTCTGTCTACCAGCTTTTATGCATTTGGGCTGGGCAGCTGCGTATTGGGCGGTCGGCTGACCACTACTGTCAGTGCCCTAGCACAGCACTTGCTGGTTTGGTCACTGAAGTCAAAGTGTCAGTTCCACTTGTCTTGACAATAGGATGCGGTTTAGACCGCATCACTATGTGCGGTAACCGCAGTGATTTTTCGCAAGCCTTGTATGTTGACGAAAACCTCCATTTTCATACACAAGGTGAGTCTCCTCATCTTTCCTCGAGTTGGAAAGCAAACCGCGTTCGCGCGTGCCCGCACGAACGCATGTGAGTCCTTGTTGATAGGGGCAACGAACCGGGTTGTAACACCCCAATACACGAATTATTAAATTCGTAGATATGTCACCATGTTTAAGTAAATGAAAAACAATAACTAGGTTATTAAACTTAGTTAAATACCTAACGAGATAAGTAAAGGTATGAAATTAGTGGCAATTATGATGGTGTCATAAACTTAAGGGACTAAGGTTGTCAAAGTGGAAACTTGAATTAATTAAAAGAATAAAAAGAAAATTTAAAACACACACACTGTGTGTGTTTGTCTGGGGATCGAACAAAGCAGGAGAAAGGGGGTGTAAACCCTAATTCACAAGAACCTTCAAATTGACAAGGAAATTGGGGTCAAATCTGATGCATGAACTAGGAATTATGATCATTTAAGTATTCTTCACACCAAGTAAGTAAAATTTTATGTTTTGGTGATGTTTGATTATATGGGTTATGATTAATCCGTGAATTGATGCGAAATTGAGCATGAATATGTGATATAATTCCTATATGGAACATGTGTTGTAAAAGATTTTGAGTAATAGGATGATTAGAATTGAAACCCACTTTTAGTGATGAAGTTGATGACATAAGAGATTGCACCCATGTTAAAACCTAGCTTGAATCATTGATGTATATGTTGTATGTAATGAATTATTGTTAGATAGGTTTATTATAATATGTACTTAAGTTGATTCTTGTTGTAATTGATGAATTATGAATGAACTAGTAGGGTAATGCATAAGGTACTTGTATCATGTGCTTTATTGGTGGTATGCACACAAGGTGTATGATGAAATATCTAGGTGAAGTTAGAATGAGAGATATTTAGAAAAGATTTGATAAAAACTAAATATGTCCAGAAAGTTACAGCCGAATGTAATGGCTGTAACTGTGTCAAATCTTGTCAAAAACTGATGTTTATCGAGTTTGTGATGAACTCTCAGGAAAAACCTTTCAAACCCAACTGGAATTGCATTTTTTCGACGAAAAATGAACGTTTTATGAATTTTTTCGTATCGAAGGTTCAGTCTGCGTTTTCTGGCAGAATTTGCAGCCCATTACGAATGTCATAACTCAATTTAGGAATTGTGTTATGTTCTTAAATTTTTACTGTAGGTAGCTTCAGGTGATTCCAAAAATCTCCAACTAGAATTTCGTCAATCGGATAAACGAGGAATTTTAAATGAATTTTCCGTAAGCTGCAGTAAGAAGTGACGAATCTGATTTCTGCTTAGTAAATGAATTTTTATAATTTTTTGGTAGAGAGTTAGACTCTAAAAATTTAACACAAGGATAACCCCTCCGAGGGGCACGTCACATAAAAATATTGTAACTTTTGCAAGCTCGTAAGTACAGTAAACGGACGCCCCAAAACAGCACATTATGATGTCATGAGTATATGAGATTAAGCCGAAAGTTAAAATGATAAATCGTTGACTCTGAAAGTTAACTACGCATAAGGAACATGGCTAGACTTGTTGTGATTATAAGATTATAGATAATCGTATGGTACATGGTATACAAATATGTGATAAATGGAATGACATGATGGATTATATGGGTTTGAAAGGATGTGAAATCGGGTACATGTCGTATACTTGTTAGGAATGATTAATGCAAGTTGAATATGAAATTATGCAAATGTATTCTCGTTATCAAGTACAATGATGTATGCTAACAAAAATGTGTTGATGATAACCTAAAATCGTAGGAGCTATGTCAACATGGACACGAGCATGGAAGGGCAATGGGTCAAAGGTAAATACGGAAGCTATGCACGAACTCGGACGAACTAGGTAAGTGATTCCGATTCACTTCTTAGTACGTATGTAGAATTGAATATTTATGAGTGTGGAAAAATTATGCAAGGATTATGTAATGAATGAGAGTATTAAGGTAAGTGTCATTTTAGTATAACGAAGGAATTATTTATAATGAAGGTAAACTAGTAGGATTAAACGGGTCGAATAATGGTATAAAGGGATTTATAAGCCGTTTGCTTGTAAATCAGCTATTGATGCGACCCGAGGTGATAAATGGATCCGTAATTAAATTACGGTCGCATAGAAACAAGAATCATGAGATTTGGATATGTAGGTCGAAAGTTATGGAATTTAGAAGTTAGTGTTTTGGTTAAAATCATAGTTGTGCATAAGTGCAGCATCAAAAAGGAAGCATTCTGTCGAAATAGGGTTGTCGCGCTACGCGACAGCATTTCAGTTTCACCGTCACGCAACGCGACAGGTGTCGCGCCCCCCAAGGCAGCCACAAGCTGGCGATCTTTGTTTTCTTGTTCGTTTTTTGCATCCGGATTCAATGTTTGAATGATTTTCAATGTCTCATAACTTATTTTAAAGCCGGTTCTGTATATAAGAGATGTTATGAGCCTCTGGATAGTGAAAGTATGGATTTTTCTTCTTATTAGTAATGGAAATCTAGAAGTGATCGAGTCTAGGAACGAATAACTATGCAAGCCAATAAGTGTAAAACATATATCATGTAAAGTTGTGATTATGACAAGAAGCATAGGTACATATATGAAGAATAGTGGTAAGCGAGAGCTCGTATGTATGTGTGGGTGTACGAATGTGTACGTATATATGTAGGTGTATATGTTTGTATGCATGTATGAATTAGGAATGTATGCATATACAAATGTAATTCGCTATGAATGCACGTAGGAATTAGTATACATGTATGAATGCTAGATGTTATATAGGTATGAAGGAATGGTTTCATTATGTTTGGGCATTAACGATTGCTAATGGTGTGCCTTGAAGTTGTAATGTAATGCAGGTAAAAGAACATCGGGTTCATGAGGTATCGAAGTCGAACTCGGAACGAGAAAATACGAGAGGATAGTTGAATAAATCAAGTTTATATTGTCGAATGTTATTTGATATTAAATTATATGAGAATAATGCCGTATGATGTTGTTAACGACTAATGGTTAAGTTGTATGTGATGTCCACAGGGTTGTAACACCCCAAAACACGAATTATTAAATTCGTAGATATGTCTCCATGTTTAAGTAAATGAAAAACAATAACTAGGTTATTAAACTTAGTTAAATACCTAACGAGATAAGTAAAGGTATGAAATTAGTGGCAATTATGATGGTGTCATAAACTTAAGGGACTAAGGTTGTCAAAGTGGAAACTTGAATTAATTAAAAGAATAAAAAGAAAATTTAAAACACACACACTGTGTGTGTTTGTATGGGGATCGAACAAAGCAGGAGAAAGGGGTGTAAACCCTAATTCACAAGAACCTTCAAATTGACAAGGAAATTGGGGTCAAATCTGATGCATGAACTAGGAATTATGATCATTCAAGTATTCTTCACAGCAAGTAAGTTAAATTTTATGTTTTGGTGATGTTTGATTATATGGGTTATGATTAATCCGTGAATTGATGCGAAATTGAGCATGAATATGTGATATAATTCCTATATGGAACATGTGTTGTAAAAGATTTTGAGTAATAGGATGATTAGAATTGAAACCCACTTTTAGTGATGAAGATGATGACATAAGAGATTGCACCCATGTTAAAACCTAGCTTGAATCATTGATGTATATGTTGTATGTATGAATTATTGTTAGATAGGTTGATTATAGTATGTACTTAAGTTGATTCTTGTTGTAATTGATGAATTATGAATGAACTAGTAGGGTAATGCATAAGGTACTTGTATCATGTGCTTTATTGGTGGTATGCACACAAGGTGTATGATGAAATGTCTAGGTGAAGTTAGAATGAGAGATATTTAGAAAAGATTTGATGAAAACTAAATCTGTCCAGAAAGTTACAGCCGAATGTAATCGGCTGTAACTGGGTCAAATCTTGTAAAAAACTGATGTTTATCAAGTTTGTGATGGACTCCCAGGAAAAACCTTTCAAACCCAACTGGAATTGCATTTTTTCGACGAAAAATGAACGTTTTATGAATTTTTCCGTATCGAAGGTTCAGGCTGCGTTTTCTGGCAGAATTTGCAGCCCATTACGAATGTCATAACTCAATTTAGGAATTGTGTTATTATATTAAATTTTTACTGTAGGTAGCTTCAGGTGATTCCAAAAATCTCCAACTGGAATTTCGTCAATGGATAAACGAGGAATTTTAAATGAATTTTTCCGTAAGCTGAAGTAAGAAGTGACGAATCTGATTTCAGCTTAGTAAATGAATTTTTATAATTTTTTGGTAAAGAGTTAGACTCTAAAAATTTAACACAAGGATAACCCCTCCGATGGGCACGTCACATAAGAATATTGTAATTTTTGCAAGCTCGTATGTACAGTAAACGGACGCCCCCAAAACAGCCCATTATGATGTCATGAGTATATGAGATTAAGCCGAAAGTTAAAATGATAAATCGTTGACTCTGAAAGTTAACTACGCATAAGGAACATGGCTAGACTTGTTGTGATTATAAGATTATAGATAATCGTATGGTACATGGTATATAAATATGTGATAAATGGAATGACATGATGGATTATATGGGTTTGAAAGGATGTGAAATCGGGTACATGTCGTATACTTGTTAGGAATGATTAATGCAAGTTGAATATGAAATTATGCAAATGTATGCTCGTTATCAAGTACAATGATGTATGCTAACAAGAATGTGTTTATGATAACCTAAAAGCGTAGGAGGCATGTCAACATGGACATGAGCATGGAAGGGCAATGGGTCAAAGGTAAATACGGAAGCTATGCACGAACTCGGATGCACGAGGTAAGTGATTCCGATTCACTTCTTAGTACGTATGTATAATTTAATATTTATGAGTGTGGAAAAATTATGCAAGGATTATGTAATGAATGAGAGTATTAAGGTAAGTGTCATTTTAGTATAACGAATGAGTTATTTATAATGAAGGTAAACTAGTAGGATTAAATGAGTCGAATAATGGTATAAAGGGATTTATAAGCCGTTTGCTTATAAATCAGCTATTGATGCGACCCGAGGTGATAAATGGATCCGTAATTAAATTACGGTCGCATAGAAACAAGAATCATGTGATTTGGATATGTAGGTCGAAAGTTATGGAATTTAGAAGTTAGTGTTTTGGTTAAAATCATAGTTGTGCATAAGTGCAGCATCAAAAAGGAAGCATTCTGTCGAAATAGGGTTGTCGCGCTACGCGACAGCATTTCAGTTTCACCGTCGCGCAACGCGACAGGTGTCACGCCCTGCAAGGCAGCCACAAGCTGGCGATCTTTGTTTTCTTGTTCGTTTTTGCATCCGGATTCAATGTTTGAATGATTTTCAATGTCTCATAACTTATTTTAAAGCCGGTTTTGTTGATAAGAGATGTTATGAGCCTCCGGATAGTTAAAGTATGGATTTTTCTTCTTGTTAGTAAAGGAAATCTAGAAGTGATCGAGTTTAGGAACGAATAAGTATGCAAGACAATAAGTGTAAAACATATATCATGGAAAGTTGTGATTAAGACAAGAAGCATAGGTACATATATGAATAATAGTGGTAAGCGAGAGCTCGTATGTATGTGTGCGTGTACGAATGTGTGCGTATATATGTAGGTGTATATGTTTGTATGCATGTATGAATTAGGAATGTATGCATATACAAATGTAATTCGCTATGAATGCACGTAGGAATTAGTATACATGTATGAATGCTAGATGTTATAAAGGTATGAAGGAATGGTTTCATTATGTTTGGGCATTGACGATTGCTAATGGTGTGCCTTGAAGTTGTAATGTAATGCAGGTAAAAGAGCATCAGGTTCATGAGGTATCGAAGTCGAACTCGGAACGAGAAAATACGAGAGGATAGTTGAATAAATCAAGTTTATATTGTCGAATGTTATTTGATATTAAATTATATGAGAATAATGCCGTATGATGTTGTTAACGACTAATGGTTAAGTTGTATGTGATGTCCACAAGTACTACATGGATTTCTTCTACCACTAACGAAGAGAAGCGGACATAGATCGAGTCGAAAGCAAGGATTGTACGGAAAAGGACAGTCACATAGTTTAATTTATGTATTTCTTTGAAGGGTTAATAAAAGGGAATGTTGTAAATTCTTTCTAATAAATGTATGACACTTTGTAATTGAGCCTTCATGTAAGTAATGTGACTAATAAAGAAACGTTTTTAAGTTATTACGTGTTAGGGCGTTACACGGGTGATGGTCACTCGCGCCCAAGCCTGGTGCGAGATTTGGGACCATACCCCTTCAGTCACCGACTGGTCTGATTTGTTTACACATTAGCTTAGTATCCATATTCGTTTACGTGATTTAGGTGTTCATGATTTGTTGTTAATTTGGGGGTGGTGTTCAAATTGAGCATGTGGATTTTGGTTTTGTTGTGTAAATATTAAATCTTTGTGGGTGACTTGATGATATCCATGGCTCTACTGCAGATTTGGGTTTTTTTTTAGGAGGTGGTAGTTGATTTTAGGGTTGTGTTGGTGGAGAAAGGGTTATGATGGAGGGTGGTGGTTTTCTGTGGTGGTGGCAAGTGGTCGTGGCAAGTGGCAATTTTAATAAGCGGTGGGCGGTGGTGGTTTTAGGATGAAGAAGAAGTGGAAGGTGGGTCCCACCTTTTTTATTTGTTTTATTGATTTAATTATCTTTTTTTATTATTAAGGGCAATTTTGTCATTTCACATCCACTTAACTGAGAAAGCTAATCTCTATCCGCTTTGGGGACTATCCGATTAACAAATTGTCAAACCACAGGGACTAAAGAGTGTAATTTTGAAAAGTTGGAGACTAAAGGTGAATTTCACCAAACCACAATGGCTATCCATGCATTTTACTCTTTGCGGCATCTACTTTAATACTAAAGACTTTCTATGCCGGTTAACTTATTATTGATTTTAGTTTGTCATAAAAGCATAATGTTTTTTTGTCAATACCTCAAACACATATTATTTTTTTTAAACCGTGAAATTCACAAGTATTAGCACTAGTTAATCAATACTCATTTAAACTTAGTCATAGGCTATATCTTGTCATGGTGTGTATTATTGAATTATTTAGCTTTTTAAGAAATCCAATTATTCTACTGTATAAATACATTTTTAAATAAACATCATAATGTTAAGTTATGACTCATAGTTTGTTGTAACATATAATTCATATTCAATATTTGTAAAAAAATAAATAGTAGACAAGAAAGCTTCGGTGGGTTACCATGACACATCATTACTCCCTTTTATAACAAAACTCATACTTTAATTACATTTAAAAAAAATTGTGTTACTATTTTGTATCATCACAAAATCCTATCTATATATTTGAATATGGTATATTCAAAAGTTTTCTTTACAATCATGTTTCGTAAAAAAAATTCATGGTATATTAAAAATTCACAACTATGATAAGAATATTAAACTCACAACATTATTTACCTACAAATTTTATAATTTTAGTGTTGCTTCAATATGTAACTCTACTATATATATATATAGGACAAAGATCCGTTAGGAACCACCCTTTATTGCGAGAACCGCGAGAACCAATGTGAACACAACCAAAAATGCCTAAAAATAGCTAAAAAACACACAATTTTTTTTAATATTTTTTATAAAAAAATCGCTACTTTTAGTAGCCAAATAAAAAAAATGTAATTTTTTTTTGCTACTAAAAGTAGCGATTTTAACATACAAAATATTAAAAAAAATTAGATTTTTTTTTTATTTTTTTAGGTTTTTTGGAGGTTTAGTTTTTAGCATTTTAGCTTGGGGGGGGGGGGGGGTTAGGTTTTTGGGGGGTGGGGGAGGGGGGTTTAGGTTTTTTTTTGGGGGGGGGGGGGGGTTAGGTTTTTGGTTTTGGGGGAGGGGGGGGGGGTGGGTGGGGGTTTAGGGTTTTTTTTTTTTTTTTGGGGGGGGGGGGGGGTTAGGTTTTTTTAGCTATTTTAGGTTGTGTTTACATTGGTTCTCGCGGTTCTCGCAATAAGGTGGTTCTCGCATGAACCTTACCATATATATATATATAGGGGATGGATCATGAGAAAACTAGTTAAAATGAGAAAACCAAAAAAGCCTAAAAACATACCAATTTTTTTTTTTTTTACAATTTTTATAGAAAAATCGCTACTTTTTATGTATGGAAAAAAATTTCAAAAAAAAAAAATATTTTTTTTTTGGTTGTACTGCA